>OX424460.1:18091967-18691967 GCA_949152455.1 Lithophane leautieri | reverse complement strand
AATGATATCATAATTTTTAGTGTGATTCTAATATCTTACCTGCATTATAAATAATTTAATTTAAGTAGTAAAAATCTGAATGGTATTCCTTTTACATGTTTGTAGGATCACGAATACGTTTCTCATTCAAGACATCTGTGTGTCCCAACACAAATTCACAACCTCACAAGACTTACACGATCCCAAATTCACTGGAACTAGGTACAAACACACAAACATAGATCAAACATAACTCCTTGTATATATCATCAAAACGTGTGCCAAACAGAATTGAACCGCGAATAACGATAATAATATATCTGGCACTAACAAAATAATAAATATTCTATCGATATTCTTATTATTTATTAAACCTTCTGGGAAGGAAGGTGTAATGGAATTTCGAGATAAGTTTTGTGGATGTGTGAATAGAATGAATATGCTTAGGAGGAATGATACTTATTTTAATCCGAAAGAGATTGTGGAAATAGTTCCAAAGGTGTGTATAAACTCAGGCCATAAAAACTTACTGTAGCGCTCATTATACAAGGAACATAAATAGACGTTGTGACTGTTGAAGAAACACAACGCAACCTAATAATTATAAGACCTGTATTGATGACACATGTTTTACAAAATAAAGAATTATATATCTTCATCAAGTATCATAAAATAACATCAAGCCTAGTATTCCCAAAGGGCTAGGCAGGGGAGCACCTAGTACACCCACATCCTATTTTATCTATTATCCTTATCTTTAACATCGCGCCTGCATTCCACAAAGGGGTAGGCAGATATAAATTTCACCCACAAGTGGCCAGTTGTGTTTAAGTCGCATTGGTAGGGGACAAATCTATTGAGATTGAGAACAAACCAATCTCCGGACTGCTTCTGAGAAATTCATAATGGAAAATGTCATTGAAAATATTAGCTCTGTTCCTGCAAAAAGGGGTAGAAAGTACGTAGAAGAACAAAATTAAAAATATTGAAGCAGGAACATATTGCTGGATAGAAACTAATTTAAGTGCAATACCTGGAACAACATTACATATTGAGACTCCTCCGTGCCTCGGAAAGTACGTTAAACCGTTGGTGCCGGCTGTCATTTGTGGATCTTTGACAGTCGTTACGGGTAGTCAGAAGCCCAAAACTCTGACAACTAGTCACACCAAAGGGTATCGTGTAACCCAGTAACTGGGTTATGAAGGTCAGATGTAAAACACCAGTATTCAGCTGCATCTAGCTAGACTGGAAACCGACCCCAACATAGTTGGGAAAAGGCTAGGCAGATTGATTGACTTGGAACAATATTCTGATATTTATATTATAATGGTAGATATTTATATATAAATTATCATTATAAGTAATTTATAAATATCACAATATTCTGATATTTTAATGGTAGGTTGTTGTGCAACCTATTTTCCACATTAATTGATTCTTCTATTTAACTAGCGTATCAGCCTGCACTTAATGAGGTATGTAAAAGCAATTTACTTTTTACCCGACTACGGCGAAGAAAAAAGGAGGGTTATGATTTGACCAGCATGAATGTTTGTATGTATGTATGTATGTTCATCTGTTCCCTCCTATCTTCTAAACCACTCATCACAATTTAACAAATGAGATATCGTTGGAAGCCTTTTAATCGTCCGCTGGTTATAGGCTATGTGACGTCACATTAAATAAGTGGCGCCCTCTAGATGACATAAAGTAAGTAACAAAAAAAAAAATTGTTTAATCGTACCATGTTGGATATGAAATGAAAGAGCTTAATGAGCACATTTCAATAGTATATATATTACAGCCGCTAAAGAATTTAAAAAAATTAAAGTAATAAAAACTAAAACCCAACTACGACTAAAAATATATAAACAAGACACCACAAACAGATAAATTAAAAATCCGGAGTCACACGTGTTAGGGCATAAATCGAACTGATTACGTGTGACTCCGGATTTGAGAAGAGGCGGCAAGAAGTTCCAAAATTACCCTTTTAAAAGTAATTGGTTTTTATTATGTATTCAAATAACTGTGTTAATTGGTATGGAAGGGCAGTGTAAGCCTGTCAATAAGTACCAGATACTTAACAAAATTGAAAATACATGCATACAATGCGCACCAGTACTTGACACATCTAGTACCTACCTCCACACATTATCCATATCCATGGTTCCCTAGACAACGTATCTTGAGCACACTCATAGTAAATGACTCGACTCGTACAAAATATTCAATGTGTACTGCCAACTGTTATATAATTAGGTATTACAATCCCAGCTACACGAATAATTATTGTTTGGTTCCCTAGACAACGTATCTTGAGCACACTCGTAATAAATGACTCGACTCGTACAAAATATTCAATGTGTGCTGCCAACTGTTATAATTATAATTATTATTTTTTGGCTTATTATAATACACTTTTGAAGGCACTCAATGGGAAGTTCGTGTTTGGTCTGAACGGGTATATTTTTTCTCGGAATAAGTATCCGATTTTTGGGATTACAAAATTGGCTAGTCATAAGGAATGGATAAAAATGATAATAGGAGAAAGGTGTGTTAGTGATGAAGTGGTTCACAAAAATGTATTTTATGCTAGGGCTACATTGTCGCGTTATCGCGAACTTTACTTCACGCGCTCTCTGTTGCCCAGCGAGACGTCGAGCGGTGTGCAAGAGAGAACGCCCGAAATTTGGTTTGCGTTAACGCGAAAATGTACCCCAGCATTATGCTATGACCACATTGTCTCGATAAGGCGAACTACACTTCACGCGCTCTGTGTTTCTGATGCTGCATCAGAAACAGAGAGCGCGCGAAGTGTAAGTTTGCTTTATCGCGACAATGTAGCCGTAGCATTAGGATGCTTAGATTAGGTTATAACACAATAATGAGTAAATAAGTCTCACTTATGGATTCAAGAGAGAGAAAACTTTTTGATTTGGCAGTGTTTCCTTCCTCAGGTGAAAATAATCACCGAAAATGCTCTTCGTTTCTTTTTAATAAATTAATTATTGTCAGAGACATTATGTTCTATTCCTGTTACACAAATAAACCCGTATTTTCCATTTTTATCGAAATTTTCACGACAAATTAAATAAAAGAAAATTCAATTTTGATCAGAAAACCTTTTACGACTTATTTTTAAATCACAAGATAACAAAACGACGGACTATAAAACAAGAGACTCAAGAAAAAACAATACGATGTATTTTATTCACAATTAAAGAGGTCGTCTATAACAAAATTTTTCTTTTTCTTTGGTGGTAAGTTCGAGTTGGCCGTAAGATGGACTAAGTCAACAATGGCTGTGCGAGTTTGTTTTCAAAGCTGGTGAAAACGTACAAAAACATTGTAAAAGAATAAAAAGGTGTATTTCTTAAGTTTGGCCTATCGGGGAGTCAGACGTTTTCAAAATTGTGCTCGAATATTGAGAGTTAAAAAGAGGAACTGGGTTAAATGAAAATACACTACGTATTTTCGTTTAAATGTACCACACCGTAAGTGTACTGGCGAAATGTGAGTGTACTGTATAGGTACACCTCTGTCTAACCCTTTGGGGAATACAGGCGTGAATATTATGATACTTTCTCTGTAGACTTACCTTCCTTCTATCAAGTCATAATCGAGTCACTAGAAATGTATTTATTCCACACTTAGTAATATTATTATAAATAGAAAAGATTTATAGTTTTTGTATATTTGTTTGTAACGAATAAACTCTAAAACTACCGGACCGACATTAAACATTCTTTCACCAGTAGAGTGCTGCATTATCAGTTTTTTGTCTACACGTCAACGTAGTAACACTTTTTAAATAATAATGGACAACAAGTCATAAATAATACAACAAGTCAAGTCAAGTGAAGAGAGAGAGTGTGAGTGTGAGTGTCAAGTCTATAATAATATAATAAAAAGCTCTTGGCTAAGGAGGAGCTCGGGGCTAAGTAATAACAGCCGCGCGGGCCGATCCATCAGGTTAAGCTACGTTTGCCGGGGTTGGTCCGTGGGTGGGTGACCATCTTTACATACCGAGACTCCTTCGTGCTCGAAAAGCACGTTAAGCCGTTGGTCTTGGCTGTCATTCGTGGATCTTTGACAGTCGTTATGGGTTGTCAGAAACCCGAAAGTCATAGTCGTCTTTTTAACTATTTAAAAACGTAGGCCCACTTTTCTATAATCATCATTTAAGTTTACTTAGTTTTGCCATAATATTATAATTTTCATTCAAGTTAAAGAGTGAATGCAGCATTGCCATACAATGTGGCAATGTTGCCAGCCTTTTGGGCAATTTTCCTGCTGACAGCGATGCGAACGAATTTTTTGATGCACTATAGTGATTATTATCCCCCCCCTTCTTTTTAGGGTACCGTACCCAAAGGGTAAAACGGAATCCTATTTACTAAGGTTATGTCCGTTTGTCTGTCTGTCCGTCCGTCTGTCCGCGGCTTAACTCAGAGACTGTTGGTACTAGAAAGCTGTAATTTGGTATGGGTATACATAATATATAAATCACGCCGACAAAGTCAGTGTCGACAAGTCGTTTTTTTTTCATGGTACCTCCCCTTCACTAAATTTGTGGATGTTTTTTTTTTCTTGTCGATCCCTTGGTGTGGCGTAACGTTAGAAAGATCTATAAAAATTTCTAAAATAAAATCTATAAAAAAGTTTTTTTTTGCATTAATAATATTTGTATGGATATCTGTGGTGTACTTTTTGTAACTGAGACCGATTTGTGTGACCCTGTATCTTACATACTTTCAGGTGTATCCGGCAAAATATGGAAGATTTATGTCGTCGAAACCTTTTTGAAAAATGCGTCCATCAGCTAGCTTTTTGAAGTCCCGGTTATAATTATGACATTTATTGTCTGCAGGTGTAATATGAAATGTTCGGAGGATTTTGGGAATGTGAGAACGTTGTAGACATAACGGACTGTAGATTTGTAGACCATTTTCTATTTTATTAAGTAGTACCTGTTGACAGGCCAACACTGGCCTCCCATACCTATCAAAAATCTAATTTGAAAAAATTGTAATAAGTACCATTTATTTTTAAAGGAGTAACCGTGGTGTTTTCGGTTCTTCTACATAGAAAACGACCAATTGGAACCGTGTAAGTTTATGTGAGATAAAATATTTTGATATTTTATTCAAGGTTAGTAACTTGCTACTAATAATAATATGAACTTATATGAACCAATGAAGTTAGCAATGATGTATTGTATGGGTTTCAACATAACAGTCACATAGAAAATCAAAGGCAAAGTTTTTATTCGTTATATATGGTGCGTGGTTAGAAGGGAAAGGTCAGTCGTGGAATTCTTAATTATTAAAAAAAAACATTTAAGGTCCCTAGGACTATATGATCCCAAAAGCTAGTGAAATCTTTCATTAATCAAAACTAAGTAGATTAATATTTAAGGTTCCATATCCAAGGTTCTTCTGCCGTCAGCATTAGCAGGGACGCAACGGGCGTTTGCATGACATTTGGAATCCACAAATCCGCCATGATGGATTGTGGTAAATGTGTTTTCTGTGCATTTCGGCAACTATATTGTGGCTGCAGCACCACCGGCGCGGTAGTGTTCGCAAATCTTCAGAAATATATCAGAATATATGTTATTATATAACTTAGTGGAGCGGCTGTTTAACAGACTTGCTTCATGAAGTAATATTATTTAGTGTTCCAAAGATACCCAATTAATTCTTCAATGACTTTCTAATTAAACTACAATAGATTTTAGTCCGCGCGCGGCCCGGCCGCGGTCATACAGGATACCTACATTCCATAAGACTGTTAGTCCTACCAGAATATCGATTCATTAACAATTTCCATAAACAAATGTCCTACATGAGGAGATTTTTTTAATGTTAGTAACAGTTTCACTTTTTAAGCATTTATTATACTACAGCAAATCTCAATTATTATACACCTCTGCCTACCACTTCAGGGCAGGCGTGATGTTACTTTATGGTATGAGAATTTTATTCCATCACAAATGAAATTTTTACTTCACCCAACGTAGTTTCACCATGATTCGGTCGCAGACTTTCGGTTGATAAATGAACGCGGGGCACATCGCCAGACTTATATGAGGTTAGGAAAGAGTTCATAACTGAAGCGTAATGAGGTATAATGTGGATACGATGCTTTAATAAACTGCAAGTTACTGCAATAGGTAACTAAAACCTATTAACCTGTAAGACGAAGCTTACCGTACTAACGTTACAAATTATAATGTATTTTACCTCCTGTTATCATCCTTTTAAAAAACTACACTGTATTCAGTCTAATTTTTATCCTTCTAATAATAATAATAACTTATAATAATAAAGTAACTAGAATATGGCGCCAACAAAAAGTTTACGTGGTCCCTATAGTCCTCTCCACAACAGGCGTCATCCCGAATCACCTTCTCCATAGCCTTAAATTACTAAACCTAAAAGAAACCCTCTATATAACCCTACAAAAAGCTGCAATTTTAAATACATGCCGAATCGTCAGAAAGTTCATGCAAATAGATGAAAACGAAATAGGCCCTCATCATAACACACCCTCAACATAACACACCACACACTGCATTTACTTGGCTTAGGTCCGTAAATGTTGTAAAAAAAAAAAACCAGCCAAAGAGCTGAGAAGAAAAAACACAAATAAATAATAATAAATGTGAAAGTTTGTGTGTTTGTGTGTTTGGATGTTTGTTACTCAATCACGCAAAAACGGCTGAATGGATTTGGATGAAATTTGGCAAATAGATAGTTTATAACCTGGATTAACACATAGGATAATGCTCCAAAAAGCCACCATCCTTAACACCTGTCGCATCACTCGAAAGTTCCTGACTTCCTCAACAATGTCATCCACCTTTTCTATCTAAATTTCGCCTTACATACTTGGTCCCAACCCGTGTGTAAGGTTTCTTAACCTCTCATCATGAGAAGAAACGTAAAGAACTGAAAATAATAATAATAATATTCGGCCCCTCGTACGCCTTCCAAAGGTCCGGGACCCCAGGGTCCCGAGATATGTCAAAGACGTTTAAATAATAATAATAGCCATGTCATCGCTCCCCCGTCGCAGACTGTTATAGTACCACCACCGGTCACTATCATTACAAATCAAGCCGACGACGCGATTGATGACAGGGCTACAAACGTAAGTACCCAGTGCAATGATGAATTGAGGAGTGCTTTGGAGGGTGCGATTCGGGAATATCGGTTAATGCCGCCCGAACTTAGGCCACGCTTACCTCGTTTGCCCATGCATAACAAAAATAGGGCGCTGGTGGCGGCTCTGGATTCGCAGTTGTCAAGCTATTTTGACGACTGCGAAGACCTCACCGATACTCACTCGATTCTGTACTGTGCGGCTGTAGCGGCATGTCGTGTAGCTCACGTCAAATTTGATAATTAATCTAGAGCTACACGACCGAAATCAGCCGTACCAGCTTGGCAGTGCAGAATTGAACATCGTATTGGTGGTGCCAGAGCACTCATCGGCAAACTAATCTGCTTTAGGGAGGGCAATTCTCGTCCTAGAGTGATGCGCTTTGTGAGGCGGGCGTTCTCAGGTACTGATATCAGCCCTGAGGACTATATAACCCGTGTCGCAGAGCGCATAGACTTCCTGAAGCAGAAAGTGTATGCCTGGGCAAACCGTATTCGAAGGTATAAGCGGCGAGTAGACCGATACATTCAGAACCGCACCTTCCAGAGGGATGAAAGGTGGGTATATAGGACTTGGGAGCAACCGGACCAAGGTGTGGCTGACACGCGCCTGCCGGAAGATGATGCCATGTGCTCTTTCTGGCGCAGTATCTGGTCGGTGCCTGTCAGTCATACTGAAGGCGACTGGACTCGGGAAGTCGAGCGAGCCTGCGATCCAATACCAGAAATGGGGGCTATTACCATCTGCCCCCAAGATGTAGCTCGAGCAGTCCGCCCGTTGCCTAACTGGAAGTCTCCAGGGCCGGACGGGCTGCACAACTTCTGGATAAAATGGTTTATAAGGTCGCACGCTTGCTTGGCGGCTCAGTACCAGACTGCATTGGACTCTGGTTTGCTACCCCAATTCTTAACTACAGGAATTACCCACCTGCTCCACAAATCTGGTAGCACCGCGGAACCCAAAAATTATAGGCCGATCACATGTTTACCGACGGTCTATAAAGTTCTTACATCCATTTTGAGAGCTAAAATTAACAAACATGTCGACACAAACTCCATCATGTCTGCCTCACAAAATGGATGTAGGAACGGGTCCCGCGGTACTAAGGAGCTACTCCTCATTGATATGGCCATTAGCCAACAGGTTCGTCGTTCCCGAAAGGATTTGTCGACATGTTGGATAGATTATAAGAAGGCCTATGACTCGGTGCCACATACATGGCTCATGAGGGTGCTGGAGTTGTATAAAGTAGATGCATCTCTGCGCACCTTCCTGATGTCGTGTATGGGGCAATGGAGGACAGTCCTTCGCTATCCAGGATGTCGAAATATCCAGAGGAATAGTGAGCCGATAAGGATCGAGCGAGGCATATTTCAGGGCGATAGTCTTGAGTCCACTTTGGTTCTGCTTGGCCCTGAATCCGCTAAGCACACTGCTGGAGGACTCAGGACTAGGCTATCGGTTGAGGAGAGGTGGACAGGTTATATCTCACCTCCTCTACATGGATGACCTAAAACTCTTTGCCCCCAACAATTCACAACTGATGGAGCTACTGAAAGTAACTGAAACTTTCAGTAGAGCCATCAGGATGGAATTTGGTGTGGACAAATGTGCGGTCATGCATGTAAAGCGAGGGGAGATTGTGGAATCCGTGGGAACCCAACTCTCGGATTCCATATACCTAAGAGTCCTCTCCGCATCCGAAACCTATAAGTATTTGGGTATGTCGGAAGCGTTAGGCATCAATGTTACTGACATGAAGCAATCGTTGAAGGAGCGCTTCTTTGGCCGCCTGAAGAAAGTATTTAATAGTCTTCTATCGGGCGGGAACAAGGTGCGCGCCTTCAACGGCTGGGTCATGCCGGTTTTGATGTACTCTTTCGGCATACTCAAATGGACTCAGACTGAACTTGACGCCCTGGATAGGAGGGTCCGTACGCTGCTGACTGCATACCGAATGCATCACCCACGGTCATCGGTAATGAGACTGTATATCCCGCGAAAGTGTGGTGGTCGAGGCTTTTTAAACGCTAAGACCCTCCACAATCGCGAGATATGCAGTCTCAGGGAATATTTCCTAGAAGCCGACGTGGGAATGCATCGAGATGTGGTCGCAGTGGACAAGGGCCTCACCCCGCTCTCCTTGGCGAAAGAGAACTGGCGCAAGCCTGTAGTGCTTGACACTAACGATCGCAAGGAGGTATGGCAGAGTAAGGAGCTTCACGGACGCTTTTTCCGGGCCCTGCATGGACCCGATGTAGATTTACTAGCGTCCGTAGCCTGGCTACGTTTCGGTGACCTCTTTGGGGAAACCGAAGGTTTTGTCTGTGCAATTATGGACGAAGTTATCATGACGAACAATTACCGGAGGTTTATTGTGAAAGACGGCACGGTTGACATCTGTCGGGCATGCCACCGACCGGGAGAATCAATCCGTCACATTATCTCCGGATGTTCTCATCTAGCTAACGGAGAGTACTTACATAGACACAACCTTGTAGCCAAGATTATCCATCAGCAACTTGCTCTGAAATACAGCCTTGTGGATTCGGAAGTGCCGTACTACAGGTACGTGCCCGACCCAGTCCTCGATAATGGAAATATCACATTGTACTGGGACCGATCCATCATCACTGACAGGACTATTGTTGCCAATAAGCCTGATATAGTGGTGGTGGATCGAACAGAGCGGCGCACAATGATCATTGACATAACGGTCCCGCATGACGGGAACCTCGTGAAGGCAGAGAAAGATAAACAAATCAAGTATCTTGACTTAGCTCACGAGGTTGTCGACATGTGGGATGTGGACTCTGCGATCATTGTGCCGATAGTCGTATCAGCCAATGGCTTAATTGCCAAGAGCCTCGATCAACACCTAAGGAGGCTCTCGTTGGGCAGCTGGGTTAAGGGCTTGATTCAGAAAGCGGTACTCCTGGACACGGCTCGCATTGTTAGGAGTTTCCTTTCTCTGGAGCCCTGACCGCCGGTAGCTTGGACCCTGTTCCCGATACCGGTGGGCTACTATTTCTTATATTTTTAAATGTTTTTATATGTTTCTTTATTTTAATATTTAAAAATATAATTTATATGTAAGAAAAATGAAATAAAAAGATAATAATAACTTAAAGTAAAATTTTGTTATAATCAACTCATATTTTAAGGTTATTTTATCTACACCCATGCTATAAATCCTCTTTATTCTGAAACAGTTAGCTTAGTGCCAACATTAAAACAGCTAGTGTCATAGTAGCCATAATATCATCCAAACGGGTGTTATCATGCAAGCGCGTTTCACAAAAAAAGCAATGTAATTAAAAAAAAAAACTTATAGGTTATTCGCCACATTCGTGTTTTAATACCCCTTATTATATAACAGTTGCATAAATAACTATTACCTTCCAACTACCTTCTAAAGTTTCTAAACCAAGCTTATCACAGACAATTTTAATAGTATAACATGCAAACTAACCAAAATTAAAGAAATCATCTCTTACCAATATACGCGTTCAATAATTATCCCTAATTAAAAAAACAAACATGCATCCACTATCCTTTGTTACCCCTTTAGTTTTCACAATGAGACCTGAGGCTGATCCTCAAAACGATTGCCATAACAGAGCACTTATAATTCCTCTCAATACTGCCATAGGAGTGCGCATAAAAAGCGCCTAACGGCAATAGATGGGTTTCACTGCATCCATTAAACAGATGAAAGTATGAACTCAGGGATTATCCACTTAATGCAACTGGGGCTTAAGTGGTGGAGTGTGCGGTGAGAGGGAGCGGCGTGTCGCGCGGGTGAAATGATTTGTGGTCGCGATATGATCTTGTGCATGTTTTAATATTGTGACTGTGAAATGAACTGGGAATTGGACTGTATGAAAGATGATAGAAGAAGACGACATGTTGCGCCCATCCCAAATTAATTGGGCAAGAGAATGACGATTGTGATCGCCGACTGGCTGTCGAATGAAATCTTAAAACAAATAAAGGATACAGTTTAGTTGGTCTAATGTCTAAGCCATTAGATATGGTCTGTCGTCAACTCAAGGCAGAAGGATTCTGAGTAAATTTGAAAAAATATGAAAACTGTACTGCCTCTACCTATGTTTGTAGGTACTTCACTGCTGCTCTCAGATATTATTGGCGGACCTGTTATGTAACTTAGTCAGTAAAGAGTAATTCCATTTCAATCTACACACACTTTCGCAACCAAAACAGTACCAAACTACAACATAACAAGAACTCAATATCTCCAACATACTTACTCTAACACCACTCCAGCAACTTCACAAACTCCTAAAGAATTTACCCATTCAAATTCTTTAACACGTCCAAACGCTATCTTGTTATAACTTGGACAGCACATGTGGAAGTTTCGCCGTATGTTCTCTTGAGCTGTAAAAGTGACTCCGTAATTTATCGGCAATGAAGAAAGTTCTCCTTAAGGTTTCGTACTGCTGCAATCTTACGTGGACAGTAACCTCGGGGTTACCGGTTTAATGACACCGTCTTAAAAACAAGTTAGGACAAGTTATACTTAAGATTTTTTACTTACGGTTCCTGAGGGAGTTTGTTTGTTTTTCGTTTGGTTGCGTGCTAGAGGACATCAAGGAGAATCAAATGTGTCTCTGAGGGATTAGCTGGATAGTTTGTATGGCTGAAAGTCACGTAGTGTTTGTTGTATTTTTGTTTACAAATTGAAATGATGAAACAGTAATGGCGCAAGTACCTGCTTAGCTTGATGGCTTAATTGTTTTTAATTTTGCTACGACCCTGTTACTTTAATCCACTTATTTTTAGTCAATACATATTATTAATTACAGTCGCTTTTCGTGTTTGTCTGTATGTCCGCGTTGTTCTTATAAAGTACGCAACAGATTTTCATGAGGTTTTCACCATCATTTAGAGAATTTATTCCGGAAGGTTTATTTGTGTGTATAATACGTTAGTATTAAAGTAATATTTAACTAAGAAATCTCGATGTTTTGTCAAGTTGTAAAAACCGTGTGCAGCAGGAGTGGGTCGCTAGTAGGATATAGTTATTTTTCGAACACCATTTTCTAGAGCTTAGGTAGCTACTCAAGAAGGTTCTAAATCATCAAATGGGTATCTGAGAGTTGCTCACTATTTTCAATTTCATGAACAAACAAAAAGACAAATGAATATTGCATCTCCATTCTTCGTAACTTACGCGACAGTTTTTACCTACGTCATGTAGGTACCTTGACGGCAATAGTAGAAGCACCGTTATAAAACCCGGTACAAAACAAGCAATGTACAGCGTAGTTCTATTAAAAACAGATGTGTATAATAGCACTACGCTGTACATTGCTTGTTTTGCACCGAGTTTTATACATCATTTTTATTCATACATCAAATGTTTAACTGTTCATCAAGTTTAATGAACAGTTAAACATTTGATGTACTAAACTTTGTATTGCAATCTTCGTGGAATGCGTTTATTCAGTGTGTAGTTGCAGTTTGAAATAATTCACAAGTTTAGTCTAAATATTTAAGAAGTTGGTCGTCGCTTGCACAGTTGCACAGCTTGTTCTAGAGGTTAATCGGCTTTAATCTGATGTTATTTGTATCATGGTATCCCTGACGATTATTATTAAACCAGCCAACAGGTTAGGTATTTGCCGATTGATGTAGGTAATACTTCACATTTTATTTTAACGTAGCATCGCTATTAACATTACGTTATAATATGACACGGTTCTACGGTCTTAGTGTTCGATTTCACGAATTTACTCGCCCGGAACGGGCGAATATAATATTAATTTATCTATATGTGATTCGTACGAAGTTAAATTATTTGTGGGTGAATCGACAACTCCAGAAATACGTATTCGGTAATTGGCACATTTTTTATGCAATACAGTTAAGAAAAAACGTACACTAGGAACTATGTTTGCCAATTATTTTTTCTTGCATTTTATTGCATAAAATTAATAAACCGTTCTAAGTATGGTTAAGGTTTTCATTAGTCGATCGTATCTACCTATTGATGTCATCAAGGCTGACTAGAGTCTATGTCAAAAGGCTTGATAGACGCGTCCTTATGTTTGCTAACCGTTTTTAATCCGTCTACCAAGTCATCATCATCATTCTGCTACTACAATCACAAATACACAATTGCTATTTACAATTTATTTGTGGTCGGCGCAACATATTTTTTTCATCCATACTTCTCTATAAGTCATCATCTCGGTAGTCACCCTTTCTAGCCATATCGTCTACCAATCCATCTACCAAGCGTAATAATTATTAAGGCATGGCTGTGTTATGACTACGAGATTACAAAAAAATTCAACATCCATTATAAAAATAAAAATAGCTCTTGCACATTATTTTCATTAAGATGCTGACAACAGATAAACCGCGGTCACTGTTAGATTGCATAGATTAGATAGAGAAGCGCGATGACATAACGCTTGTAATTTTTTGCAAAATATGAAGCAATTACCGATTTATTCAAATATGAGTTGAATAATCGAAAATTAAAAACAACCAAGTTCTGCATTCAAATAAGACGTTCTTGTTGTAAATAAAGTACCTACGTACGTTGAAATTTAATACAGATATTTTGGATTAGAACTCAAGGTAAAAAGTTAGTTTACCGTTAATTTGTATCTAGATTTTTTTTAAACTTATTTTAGTAACAACCAAGTTCTGAGAAACTATATAGAATTAGGTATTTTTTTTGTTTCAGTCAAGCCTACTGTTACCGTTAGCCTTTTGTCACCGCCTTAATGAAATTTCCATGTAATATATTTATTATAATACTTTTATACTGACTGTACATTCGCTGCAAATACGTTTATTCCACAAAACACATGAAGATTTCATTTTATAATCTATTGCGTATTCCTCGCAATATCACTTTAACAATAAAAGATTCAAGCACGTTTTGGAATGTAACTCACAATAATGACGGGTTTTTCTATCATATCTGCATACTAACGCCCTAATCCTACTAATATTATAAATGTGAAAGTTTGTGTGTTTGTGTGTTTGGATGTTTGTTCCTCAATCACGCAAAAAGAGCTGAACGGATTTGGATGAAATTTGGCAAACAGGTAGTTTATAACCTGGATTAACACATAGGATACTTTTTATCCCGGTAGTAGGTTCCCATGGGTTAATTTTAGACATCTACACGGGCGAAGCCGCTGTCAAAAGTTCGTTTCATATAAATCTGTCCGACTTTGTTAATGATGAACCTTTATAGATAGAAAAGACTCTTAAGGAAAACCAGGAAGACCGACAGGTATTCAATCAAGTCATATTTCCCCGGTCTTCTTACTTCGAATACTAAAAGATTTATTTTCAGTACATCAAACACACATAATAGTCTTACATACTATGGCCTCAGTAATAATTCAGTAATATGAATTAGAACTTGAAACAAAACATACCCATATACAAAGTCGAGTCATTAGAATTGATATTGCAAAGTCAAAGTTTATTTTATTTTAATGATGAATCTATATACAAGGCAAGGGTGACTGAGATGTCAACGCACAGCCTAAACCGCTGGTCCTAGAGACATGAAATTTGGAGGGTGTGTTCTTCATGAAGAGTAAGGTTCTACTAAGGAAAGATTTTTCGAAATTCCACCGCTATAAAGGTGAAACCGGGGGATTTCGTTAATATTAAAAATCTTATTCCTTGAGTTAATAGACTTGAAACTTGGCACGAATACTTATCTAAGTAAATTATAAAGTTTGTCATTTTTAGTTTTTATAAACTACTCCCTAAACGAAGATTGGGGGGTGTCAAAGTTTGTATAGAAGAATTTTAACGTACCGTCCGATTAACTCGAAACTCAGTATTTGTACTTAAAACCAAAAATAAAGAATGGTGTGTATTCAGGTTATTCAAAAATCTACCATTAACGCGGTGAAAATGGGTAGTCTACGTCACAGCTCAAACCACTGAAAGGAATGGGCTGAAATTTGGCACACAGTAAGTTATTAGGACCTAGGCGTGCAATAAGAAAGGGTTTTTGGAAAATTCGAGATTTAAAGGGATGAAAAGGGGGGATTTAGTTTGTATGAAAAACCTTATTCCTTGAGTTAATAGACTTGAAATTTTGGCACGAATACTTATCGAAGTAAATTATAAAGTTTGTCATTTTTAATTTTTCTAAACTACCCCCTAAACGGGGATTGGGGGCTGTCAAATTTTGTATAGAAGAATTTTAACGTACCGTCCGATTAACTCGAAACTCAGTATTTGTACTTAAAACCAAAAATAAAGAATGGTGTGTATTCAGGTTTTTCAAAAATCTACCATTAACGGGGTGAAAATGGGTAGCCTACGTCACAGCTCAAACCACTGAAAGGAATGGGCTGAAATTTGGCACACAGTAAGTTATTAGGACCTAGGCGTGCAATAAGAAAGGGTTTTTGGAAAATTCGAGATTTAAAGGGATGAAAAGGGGGGATTTAGTTTGTATGAAAAACCTTATTCCTTGAGTTAATAGACTTGAAATTTTGGCACGAATACTTATCGAAGTAAATTATAAAGTTTGTCATTTTTAATTTTTCTAAACTACCCCCTAAACGGGGATTGGGGGCTGTCAAATTTTGTATAGAAGAATTTTAACGTGCTGTCCGATTAACTCGAAATCCAGTATTTATACTTAAAACGAAAAATGAAGAATAATGTGTATCAGGGTTTTTCAAATCTACTCCCTAACGGGGTGAAAATGGGTAGTCTACGTCACAGCTCAAACCACTTAACGGATTGGGCTGAAATTTGGCACACAGATAGTTATTAGGACGTAGGAATCCACTAAGAAAGGGTTTTTCGAAAGTCACCCTTATTCCTTTAGTTATTAAACTTGAAACTTGGCAATACTTGCCACAGTAAATAATAAAGATTGTCACTTTTAGTTTTTTAAGCAATCCTTCACATAGACGAATAACGGGGTGGCAAACGGGGTGGTAAGTAAGTAAAAAATTTTACGCGCTGTCGGATTAACTCAAAACTCGGTACGGTAGGTACCAATACTTAAAACAAAAAAATGTAAAGTACGTGTTTCAGGATTTTGTTAGTTAACAACTGACTTAACTTGAATAATACCTTCATTACGTAATGATACAATAATATTTAAACCACCGACTACATAATTATTATCATTATGTTGTAGCAGCCCGCAGATATGTTTTTCATCAATAAAAAAACGGAAATATTGCCCGTGTTGCGGAAAATGGGATACATAATAAAATAGTAACTAAGTCAAAACTGTACATTAAATACTTTGAAAATAAGTAATTAGTACGAGGTGTGGGAATGAGTCTGATGCCGAAAATATATTTTTAAGTATTTTTGTCCGTTTGTCTGTTTATTTGGATGTTTGTTCTGGATTGGCGCAAAAACGGCCAAACGGATATGGATGAAAGGTACACATATAGTTTATAACCTGCACCCTAATTGCGTAATACACGATCCACAATCTGAATCAGTTTGAAACAAATTTCTAATCAATTGCTTTATAAGTTTGAAAAAAAAATCTGCTCCACAAAGTAAATAACGCTATGAATGTTGTTGAACTGTCAAAATGAAAGATTAGTCTTAATCGGTTACGAAAATAAGTTACGCAATTAGATAACTGGATTAACACATAGGGTGCTTTCAATCCCAGGCGGTAGTAAGTTCCCGTGGGATTTTTCCGACATCCACGCGGGCGAAGCCGCAGGCAAAAGCTAGTTGTTTTTATAAACGCTTGAAGGTGATAATGTCTTGTATTTGTTCTTGTTCACAAAATCACGTAATTTTATCAAATTATTTAATTAAATTCACTTGAGAAAATATAAATGTAAATTAACATACCTAATGTTAGAATGAGAAACTGCTTCTTCTTGTTGCATACATTTTATATACAAACTTAAATATTGTTTTTTACTCTTCTTTCAACATGTTTATATCAAGCCGCAGCAGTCAGTTGAAAAATATACATTAAAATAATTTGAAAAATAAAAACAATACTTTAAAAAAAAACGGTTTTATGCCAAAATAATACACTTGAAGAATTATAAAAGTTAAACAATACCATTCCGTTTGTATCTTAAATATCTTCTTGACGACGCGACACTGACTTTAATGAGCAGAATACCCTCCTTCTGGGGCAGTCGGGTAAAAAACACAGGCTTACAGCGACCGCCATTGTTTTGTAACGAGAGTGCGGATTACCGTATTTAATTAAAAGCTATCATGCTGGTATCAGATTTAAACAAACGTTAATTAATTGTTGTTTTCTTTTCAAGGTGTAAAAGGTTTTTTTTTATCTGGTCAGATTTAAAACAGATGATTCTAAAGTATTCTTTTTTTGTAAAGAAAATGCAGAATAAAGTGGGATAGACCCTTTTATTTACATTATGTGAGTTTTTGTGGCAATAAGTTGTGGTACGTGGTATAAGTGAAATAAACATAGATGATTAGTTTGAAGCTCTTTTATCTTTTGTAATCAAAATCTTGTTTCTTGCCGTCTTATCATAAACATGAATTTTATATATTTAATAGGTATTTTTAAGGTTCCGTACCCAAATGGTAAAACGGGACCCTATTACTAAGAATCCGCTGTCCATCCGTCTGTCTGTCCGTCTGTCACCAGGTTGTATTTCATGAACCGTGATAGTTAGACAGTTGAAATTTTCACCGATCATGTATTTCTGCTGTCGCTGTAACAACAAATACTAAAAAACAGAATAAAATAAATATTGAAGGGGCTCCCATACAACAAACGTGATTTTTTCCCCGTTTTTATAGATAATGGTACGGAACCCTTCGTGCGCGAGTCCAACTTGCACTTGGCCGGTTTTTTATTATTGTTATCTCCGTTCAATCAGAGCACCGGCCATCTTATTTCTTCACCTCCCTTGGTTGGCTGGTAGAAAATGCCTAAGGCATTAAGTCCGCCTTTGTATAATAACATAATAGCATAATCAGCCCATAACGTTCCTACTGCTGGGACCGGTGATTTTAGAACCAACTGCGTTCGGTGATGTAATATGTAACACCGTGAATAATATGACTTGATTTTGTTGATCTCATAATTTGATTATTTAAAAAAAAATCTGACTGAATGGAAATTGTAATAAGTACAAAAATTCTGTATTTATTAACCAATAAACAACCCTGACTGACTTCAAACATCTACTCGTAAATATGTCTCGGAGAAGGAGTAAGTATAATTATGTAATTAACCGAACTTACCTTAGGTGAAATTCTATCATAATATGTATTATACGAAGCTCCTTCTCCGAAACAGGTCACCCAACCCATCCCTACTGAAGTTTTTCCCTAAATAGGGTGGTTTAACTAGCTTTAAACAAAATGACAGAACAGTGTTGCCTAATGAGAGAAGTTTAAATAAATAGATAAATAAATTATGCTGTTGACTAAAAATAATGATACGCTATACCTACTAGTAGATTCAATATCATTAAAAAAGTCTTATATTTACAAGATATTCGTTACATAAAATAAACCTCTCACCCACCAAACACACTCATTACCAACTTGTGCAAAGTTGAGCGCACTACAGACTACAGGCTCTCACTCAAAGTGAACAAAACTTTATAGCGCGATGCTCTTAGCGGGGCGGCCAGTAAGCTATAACGCAGTCTTTCTACGTGACAATGACCCGGCTTCGAACGGTAAAATGTGGTAAAAAACTACACAGGAGTTACAGTACAATGAAGTATCGTATGTTTTGAGTAAAGTAGTGAATTGGAAAAGGATTAGGGTGAGTGAGGTGTTTTAGGTTTTGGTCCTAAGGAAGATGAGTGAATGAGTGGTGATGAAAAATGGGACCAAAAAGACTTTGAACATAATTTATTTGATTCAATGATGAATGAATGCAATTTTTTTTTTGTTAGCTTTCATTGTGCCCCACTGCTGGGTACGGGCCTTCCTTATTCCTTCCAAACCTATCTATTTTAAGACATTATAACCTATAGTCTCTCTATTTTTTTTTATCACCGTTGTTATCATACTTTTCTTTGATTTGAAAACCTAGTTAGGTTTTGCAAACTGTTTTTTTGACAGACTCCTTTATTTATTAGATAATTTTTTTCAAGAAAGGTAAATGGTTATAGAAAATGTCATTGTAGGAACAGAACCATAATTCAAACAATGTCAAATTGTACAACTGTAGCAAATCATAGCCGAAGCCATACGTCGATAAAGCCCTAAAATGCCGCCAGCAGACGAGTACAATTACGAACATTACGCGTCAATCACAGGAGAAAGTTTCCTTCAAAAACCTCCTAGAATTTCGCGCAATCACAAACATTGAAAGAGGCGTCGTCATAGCAACGCACCGTGCTATGCGCAGTCGCGTCTTTTTAAGACTCCGCCCCTACGACAGCCTGTTGCTTGCCGTATCTGCCGGACGCCAGTTACCTTTCAGCATTCATGGTACCACATTCAAAACAATATTATTCTCGTCTACACTAAAATCAACGTCAATAAGGCTCAAAGTTCCATGACAAAAGTATGGTTTAAAAATTATCAAAGTCAATTTTTAATGTGCTATTACAGTTGAACTTTTAAAACTTGTACGTGAAGTTTACCAGGCTGTCTCACTTCTTCTCAGTCGACAACGTGCCTGCATCTCGCTCGCGCGTTCATGAAGGCCTGCGACATCAGGTATCTAAATGACATTATGTTGAAATAAAAATCCCAACAAAATACGATGCGTAACGAGATTTGTTAAATGTTGTCCCTATACCTTTGATATTTTTTTCGTCTTAATGTAGCTGAGGATTTTTTTCGTGATCGGATTGTCGTTCGGCAAAAAAGAAAACGTTGTTTTTGTCGGTAAAAGTATTTATTTCCGTTTGATTATCATGTTATAACAGAGTCTTTCATTTTCTGAGAAAATTGAGAAAAGAAAACACGTCGTTACCTTAAAGTCTAAAAGGCACCAGTTATTTCATTCATGTACACCATTTATTCTATTCTTGCATTTTTCAGAACCTATTTCTTATCTATTTACAAAACGAAGGCCATGTGCGTGTAACGTGCACTTTTCCACAATAACGTTGTAAGAACTATGACTGAAAAGAAAGTATAGTTCCGAAAAACGCTACAGTGTGGCGCTAGCAGAGTCTAAACGCTGTAATCGGGAGATTTTAGCTAGAACATCAACATAACTGCTGCTATAGTTTATAAATCCAATAGATGTTGTATAAACATTGAATAGAATTACATAGGTAACGATTTGGGTAAACAGTGATAAATCTTTGTTCAATTAAATTTATCTGGTTGGCTTTTCGCTTCAATTCGGTATTGATTTGGTCGGATCCAATTTGCCTACTTGCTAGAAATGTTGAATGCTTTAAAATAACTAAACAATTTTAAGTATAGCCTGTTTCAAAGGTAGTTAAGATGGCAATTTTCTTTCTACAACATAAAAGTAGTTTCTGAACATTACTTACAAATAGAGCAAAGGCAAAGTAAAGGTAATAATGATTATCCAGTATTCTCAGTATTCAAATTTTATACATTAATACCAAAAAAAACCACGGTTCGCTACTGCTCCATTCGAACACAACGTCACAACGGCAGCGCCTCAAGGCGATCACCTAACACCTAATAAGAACAGTATAAGCTCCTTATACAATATGAGACAGAGAAAATTACGCCATCCGTCTGCCTTGTACATGCAAATTAGACTGTTTGCGGACACATATAAATCGCCTCTCTCATTGCGTTGGAACTTCAAAGTGCTGTTACATCTAATATAATCCCTTTGAAATTTACTACCCGAATAACTGGCACTTATTTGGCTGTGGGGTTTGCATGGTTTTTGTTGTGATTGCTTTTGATATTTGTTGTGAACATATAGAGGATTTTTGAAACATGGGGTTTTTAAGATGTCTATCATATTATGGCGCTCTCGCTAGGTATAATTACCAGATAAACCTAAATAGCAAATTGAAGAATAGTAGATTCTATAGTAAGAGCTAGTATTTTTTCAAAATAAACAATTAAGTAAACAATAAATTAAGTAAAGCCAACAGTAATTTTAAAACTGTGCTGAATATATAGAAAACTACAAAATAAAATCATACAAACAGAAACACAGACAAAAATAATGCTTAAATTAATGAACTGAAAATCAGTCTCTCCAGGCAAAGCTACCTTTGGCAAGACGCCAGATAGAGTATAAGATTACAAAGAAGATACACAAGAAACGTTAAGTAATTCAATATTTCACCAACAAAGAGCTTCACTACTACTGAATTTGATTACACTCCCGACAGAATTAATGTTCAGACCGCGTTAGAAGAAGACAACTCTAACTTTTATGACAAATCGTATTCTGATTAATCCAAAATGCTTATAAGAAGCTTGTAATCCGAATAGACACGGATTGTTTCAGAAACCTGTCTAAACAATGTCAAACAAGTTCTTCGAAGTGTTTCAATCAAACGGTCCGCAGTTTCTGACAATTAATTAAAATCCGAATGGGACTGTTACAAAGTACAATACAAATTGTATCGATTTACCAAAACTTGTTAGGGTAAACTTTAATGTCACACGAAATCTGTGCGGAGTATTATGTTCCTGGATTTTAATGACTGGAATCTTTGTTGTCGTTATAATAATTAAAAGTGTGACAACGAGTTTTGTGTAAGTTTGGCATATGTTATTTGTAATTATATCTCCTGATGGTATTACATAAGTTTCTTTTTGAGTAGGCGACGTGTATTTAATTGTTGAAGTGACATTTGGTAAGCTTACCCACGATTCAATTTTCATTCCAACGTTCCATAAACAAACAATCATTTTATATTCATTGTTGTGTTTACTTTATCGTATCTGTACGTCATGACTTCGTTTCTCGTATACATATTTTCAAACTTCAGAAACACTTATGTTTATAACATCAGCCAAAACTCACACTCCATCTGACTACAATGCATTATTCCCGGCCTTCCTTCCTAGAATCCTAGACTCCTCGTCGAAACTCTTCGGCAGGATAGTTCAGAAGCAGCAATTGGTGTAGCCATGTAATCTGGCAAGTTTAATTTGAGTGTGAATAAAAGCTGGTCCCATCCTCGCATTGTGGAATGGCAAAAGTTAGCTTGTTTATTCTCACTTTAGAGGTACTATGGCACGCAAATGTTAGGTGTGAAATACTGCCTGACTTATTGCTTAAAAGCGGTACCAACGATGTTATTGTGTACTTTTAGAACTTTTTTAAACGTATTGTACAGTTTAGTATATTGTTCGTCGCGTCGGTATCAAAAAGTTATTATTTATAAGCGGCTTTCGGATTTTTGGATAGGCACAACGAAATAAAAGGTACTACGGGTTGAAATTATGAGTAGGTTTGAATTCTATTAAAAATACCGCTTGAATTCTTGCGTTTTGACATTTTTGCGAAAACTGCCTATTAATGAAAGTTGACTGTTTGTGAAATTTCGTTGTCCAGTCAATTGGTTGGTTTATCTTTTTATGCATGAGCCATTCGTTGTTATTGAATACCTATTAAAACTATTGCTCAGCTTTGACTTAGTTAATATTTCTCAAAAATGTTCGAATAAATGGTTTTAAATGTTCCTAAGATCAAAACTATTCAACTATCTACATCTCGTTACACATTCAAACCGTTCCATAATGGATTCCAAACCGAAATTTGATTTGTGCGACTACTGACTTACCGAAGGCTTTCGCAAGGAAATCAATTTGGCCCACAACTATGTCACGATCGCAACACGGCTGCAGATTCGCGCAGTCAAACTAATGAGATGAGTTCTGCCCTAATCCCTGTTATAGCCTTATTGAGGGACCCGGGACCCGAAACTTGCACAATTTCGGGATACCTCTCTAGTAGAAGGTTGTTGCAAAACAGTTGGGTACGGATTTCATTATGGTGATTATTTTTATAATTATAATACGGTTTTGGAGTTAGTTTGATATTGGACCTGCTCACAAATGTTGCTTGAACTAGAATAATGCAGCTTGAACCCTATTATTCCTTGTAGTTGTTTGAATGTTTGTTGTTTATTCACTTTCTATGAAACCTAAAAATAAGTATGCGTCAAAAAAATATTTCTTTCAAAACTAAACTTTCCAAACTTATTTGACATAATCACTCCTTGGAGTACAACAAAGTCATTTTTAAAGTCATACTTCAAAATACTATTCCCAAGTAACTTTCGTGATTAAATTTTTAATATCACTATCGTCCTTTAAGGATAACTTTAAACCTAAGGTGACACTGACATCACACGGGTGTTTTTATCACTTAGTTTACTCCAATGGTTCCATCATTAATTGTATCGACGCCCCTTAGTGCGGAATGCAGTTCATTATTAATGGCATTTGCTGCCAGTAATGTCGCGAGTGTAAGGGGCCGCGAGTATTGTATTACGCAATATTGTTGATGAAGTCATAGCTATTCGTTTTAGTCAACGCGAAACATGATAAAAGAGTGAGCAAAAAAAAAAAAATTGAATTACTTGTAAACAGGCTAGGTCAAAGTTCAAGGTAATTTAATAAAAATTACGATGTATTTGCCTTTATGCAAACATAACAATAATTATGTTAATACTATGATAAAACAATCTGCCTTACCTTTTCCCAACTATGTTGGGGTCAGCAGCTGAATGTCTGTATTTTACATGGAGTGACTGCCTATCTGGCCTCCACAACCCAGTAACTGGGTAATACGATACCCCTTGGTAAGACTGGTTGTCAGAGTGTCAGCACAAGTTTCAGGCTTCTGACGACCCGTAACGACTGTCAAAAATCCACGAATGACAGCCGGATAACCTCGGTATGTGAAGATGGTCACCCATCCACGGACCAACCCCGGCAAGCGTAGCTTAACCTAATGGATCGACCCGTGCGGCTAATATTACTTAGCCACGGTTTACTATAATCAAATAAATCCACGAAATAAAAAAATAAAGACAGAAAAATAATTTGGTAATCAGTTTTCTGTTTTCTTATTTTTTTTTAAATTAACAAACTTTTTCCTATATTAATTTCTCCCAACAAAATATGCACAATGGCCGAACATCTTTATAACTACAAAGCAAAACAAGAAACAGCTTGTCAAGCACAAACTGAACTTTCTATTTTGGCACAAAAACGCTGACCCCGAAGGATTTAAGTCCGATTTCAGTCACAACAGATGTACGGAGTTTAAACTTCATTTCCTAGGAAAGGATATTAAGGATTAAAAGTTTTCTAACCCTAATCCATTGAGACAGCCGGGTTTCTGGGCGAGGAGAGAGGACCAAATCTAGGGATCTAAGAATCCAAGGAATTTCGGTTTTATATTTCTGTTCTGTCCTAACATTGGATTTCATGTCGATGATTCTCTTCTTCATCTGCAAATTAAAACTTTCATTCTTTGGTTGGTGAGCTGAATAATCATTTTGTTTTTATAATTGTACGAAAATGTAGATTTTTATCAAAAGTTTAATTGTTAACTTTGATTTACTTAACTACGTTAGAAATCAAAATTGTAAAACTACTACCACCAAATAATATATTTATAAACTAGCTGCGCCCGTTACTTCACTCGCGTAAGTCTCGATCCCGTGGAAATATCGAGATAAAAAGTATCCTATGTCCCAATCCAGGTCATGGTCTACCCATGTGCCAAATTTCATCCAAATCCGTTCAGCTGTTTTAGCGTGAAAGCGTAATAAACCAACAAACTCACTTTCGCATTTATAATATTAGTTAGGATGTATAATACATAAGTATATATAATTAGGTAAGAATGACACTTCACCAACAATTAAATCTGGCCATCAAAATTTAAATACATTTATACAAAACGAAATTTTATTGGAACACCCGTCACAGGTATCCGATTACGAAACAACAAAAGGCAAAATTAATTCCGAGCAAACGAGATAAATTCAAGTTTTATTTTAAAACAAAACTCTCGAACAATTTTGGAAATTGGCGGCGCGATTAAGATTCATTATGCCTGTAAAGTTTTATCTTGAGCACCGAGAACCAGCTTGAGAACTTGTTCAAGAGCAATAAAGCATTTTGGCAAATTTTGAAGTGGTTGGGAGATTAAATGTGCATTACGCGTCGACTGCGACAGATGTAGAAGAAACGCCCGCGCTCCCGCAAGGCAGCGTCTTGGGCCCGCCATACAATCTGCTCCGTTTTGTTCGAAAGATTTCTTGTGTTGTCGCCGTCAGCTTCTATTGAAACATTTGACGGTTATTGAGTTTTTCCACCGAATACACTTTTATAAATGTTCAGGGATCGGGAGGAATTGTGATGTGGACACGTGAGATATTTACTCGTAGGTATGATCAAACTGAATTTGTTGGTGATTGTATATTTATATTTAGTATAACGTTTATTTCCTATTGTAAACCATACAACATATTATATAGCGTCTAGCTAATGTAAAACTTAAACTTCCTAACGTATGTTTCATCAAATGAAAATCAAAAATCACTGCCGTAAAATAAAACCTAAAACCTTTTAAAAATTGTAATCGAAACCCGTCAAAAACCGTTACGTGGTGCGCAGAAAGTCTACGTGAAATTTTAATCAACGTATCAGATCTGAGTTTAAACGGGCATTTAATTATACCGTGTATGTTTGTATAACTAGCTGGATCCCGTGACTTTACTTATGTGGCTGATTCCGGTAGTTTACCTTTCAACAATATTTGGAAACAGCTTAGTTGATGAGTTTGGGACTCGGATGAAAATGTTGAGCAAATAATCATGTAATTTTGCTATAGTAGCTATGAATCAAAGCTCAAAAAAAACTCAAAGCATTTATTTCAAATAAACCAATTTTTATGGTGTACATAATAAAGAATATTCTATCTATCTATCTACTAATTACAGGTACTTTTGATTGTTAAGGAGTTGGTGAGTCAAAAAATGAAGCTAATTGCCAATTTCAAAGCGTAGTAGGTTCCTATGGAGAAGAACGGGCAAGAAACTCCACGGAGACTATTTTAAATCAAAATATTGTATTTGAGATCCTCGCAACAAGCCCTTTCATTTGATATGTAACACGGTACAGTATGCAAAACTTTTTTTTCTAACTGGCCCCCCAATATTGACCCCAAAACCCTCAAAATTAATTTATTTTCGTTACACGTCCGTCTTTGGGTCACAGAAATACATATGTGTACCAAACAGCTTAATCGGTCCATTAGATTCGGAGCAAATTGGCTGTGACAGACGGACAGACAGACAGACACACGAGTGATCCTATAAGGGTTCCGTGTTTTCCTTTTGAGGTACGGAACCCTAAAAAGAATCAAGAATTATAAAAATGAATATATCCGTAACACACTCTGTTACAAAGCCTGGTAGTGTATCAAATAATGTGTTGGACTGACAGTTTTCCCGTATACAGCGGTAGTGTACTGCAACTGACTAAAACATGCTCGGAGCTTAATGGATACCGATGTGCTTTTAATTATTCCATTATTGGTATATTCAATGGTAAAATGGATGAGAGTAAATTCTTGTGTTTTTGCATGTACAGTAATCGGTCAAAAGTGCATAAGCTCGTTAAGAATTGTATTCATTTGAACACACGATACAGTCCGTACATCTGCATGTGTAAGCAACACGGTACACACGTTATATCGTCACGTATTCGCGTGCGTCATGCTACACGAAACAAAAATTTGCTAGACACGGTTACAAACACGCATGCGCGTGACCTTGGCCAATTTATCGCATGAATCTAATCTGTTCTGATAACAGGTAGGCATCTTGCGTTGGACTGTGATACAGATGGCTTAGGTTCTAATCTTGTATAGCGCAGCATGATTTTTTTGCAAATATTTTTATTTTTGTTTGCTGTTACAATAATATTCATAAAATTACTGCCTTTTTTATTAATGTTGATATTGCAAAAAAGGGTTTAGAATTTAAAAAATGCGTGATTTGTGTTATGAAATACAAAAAATATTTATTCGTTCCAAGTAGGAATTTATTTTATATAAATTTAAAAAACCGCTACAAATAAGTATTTAATAAATTACTTCAACTGAGTATGATGTGAAATTGAAATAGATGTCAAGAAACTTAGAAGCAATTTTGTCAAAGATTTCAAGTAGTATCTATATCAATGCAATTTGTATTATTTTGACATAAAAAAAATTAAATTATTTCCTTATTTATTTATGTCTCCATAAACATTAAGCTTCGATCATAATCAATGTAATTAAGCAATAAATAAGAATATTAGAATATTTTCAAAATGTAAAAACAACTACTTACTTACTAAATAAGTGATTTTATGGGCAGTTTGTTTACATTATGTATTTTACATTTTATTTGTTTTAGTAAATAGGTATTGAGGTTATAGCTTAAGTATTCATATTCTTTACGAATAGAAGATTGAAACTAAACCTCAAATTTTAATCCCTAAATAATAATAAATTATTATTAAAATAATGTAAACATTTTTGATTACTATTAATATTTTGTATAACTCCCATTATTCTTGATACAGTCAAGTAGAAATTGAATTGTCCCAATTGAAGTCTGGTCTTCGATGATGCAAGCTAGTTCAGTGTTGAGTGCACGGCGAACGGTTAATAATGACATGTTGAATAATTCAGCAAAACGTCTCGTTGGTATGAAACCATTTGTATCATATTCCATCACCATGTGACGTCACTGGTCGTCGTGAATTAGCACCGGCCTTCCATTTCGCGTTCGACTAGCAAGGCTACCATCTTTCTCATATATCTTGACCCACAGACTCACAGTATGAGTCTAGAACAAAGAATGGAGTACCTACTGTTAGACATCTCTAAGCAAAATACTAAAACTGTTTACTTTACTAGTCATAATGAAGACAAAAAAAAAAAAATATATTTATTACACATAATAATTATTTATCATTCACTAATCGAAATAAATAATCTTTAAAATTACCTTCTTATATTTTTATTTTCTTTTATTTAAACCTCTTATTTAATTTAAAACTATATTTAATAAGGCATCTTCTGATTATAAGGATAAACAATGCTTTTGATTTAGATTTATGTTTAGTAAAATATGAAATATTTAAATGATAACACTCAAACTTAGTCCGGTGGTTTTATTAGATATTTTGTTATATTATATTCACTTTTACGCAGCGGAATAATATCCTTGTCCTCGCTTTAATATTTATGTTTCACTGCATTTCGAAAATAATAGCCACAACACCGCCAGTAGATTTAAAACACTCGTCACCAACAATTCCTAAATAACTACGAACCAACAATGATCTATTAGGTCTACCTCACAGGAATCGAAATAATTTAATTAGTTTTCTGTGGTCTACCTACAAAACTTATCAAAATATTGCTAGGTATTATAAAAAGCTAACAAAAACTATAAATTGGAATTATATAAAAAAAAGTAATCCGCAGGCAAGATTCGATCATGTTTCGCCATATTAGCACCTACCAAAGCTTATTAATTAACCACTGAGCTAGTATGCCAATACTATGTTGGTTGAAATAATAAACTACTATCAGTTGCAGACAAATCGAGTATGTATGCGTGTATACAGTATTGAAACAACTTAAAGAAGAAGGTCGTTCAAATCGACACGTCATTCCATTGCTCTGTGAGTTTGCCTATGGACTTGAACTCTATTGTACATAGATGTTAATGTGTGTGATTTTAACTTCGAAGTTTTTTACGTAGTCAACTGTGTCACATTGTTACGTAGGCATGATTTTTAATAGTATATTAACCTTTTCATTATCTAACATGAATTCTTCTTCTTTTATTGTGAGTTTTAAAGCCGCCCAATGGTCTCTGAATTGGCTTCACAAGCCGTCGAGAAAAAAACTCAACGGCATGCCGGTTTCCTCACTATGTTTTCCTACACCGTTTTTTAAAGCAAGTGATAATTAAACAATACGCACATGAATCCGAAAAGTCTGAAGTTCGAACTCGAAACCTATGACTTGGTAGTCCGACGGTCACACCACTAGGCTATTACTGCTTGTCGACATGAATTAAGAATACTATATATTGTAATGTATCAAACATTAATCGTAAATGAATTATATGCAAAATGATCTTAATCCCGTTGCCAGAAAATGACATTTCGCTTTTTGGCTTGATTAAGAAAATAAATCGAAACATTTTCAACTTTTAAGAAAACGAAAATTTGATATTTGCAGTTCCATGATCAATGAATATTAACGCCGCGCCGCGCCGTCTTGGAAGGCAACTAAATTAATTCACATACGTATCTACTGGTGTTTTCGTACCACCATTCATAAATACATATACTTATTCAAGAGCCTTCAACATATCCAGGAACACATCAAGGAAGTCTTTACTCAACACAACATACACCTTAAACAACCTTTATTGATGGCAGAATAACCTATTCTCGACCATAAATCCACCACAAAAAATAAATATCTGTACACAAGACTAATGCACCGGTTTCGTCCCTTTTTCATTTACACGCTGTAGGTACACATTGGAATAGAAAACTAAATAAAGTTACTACGATACCCCTCTGGAGTCCACGTCAGTTTTTAGACAAATAAGGAAGGAACGAACATTTTCCGTTCCGAGAGACGAAGCTAGAGGGTTGGGAAAAAATGGGTGAATGTTTTCTCCGTAATGGAGTGGGTTCTGTATTTCTGGACGTCTTTCTGCGTTTTTTAAAATCAATTTTGGTTGAGTCTGGGTGGTTGGACTCTTGCATTTCCATTTTACACTTCATTAGACTATGTGAAATTTTATATATAAGTAGGTGTAGGTACGTCTTTGTAAATCTGTTATTTATTATATTTTCAAATTGAAACAAGTCATAAAATGTACAATGTCAAAAATAAGTGGATCCTGCGAAAAATCAGTTGAGTAAAAATTGAGGTTAAATGCGATAAAGTAAATATAAAATTTAATTGCAATATTGCATTTGCATTTCTATGCAACGGAACAAACAAAAAGCGTTTTAAAGAAATCAAAACTGAACTCTACAAACGAGACTTCACTGCCACCGAAGAGGTTTTATTATTAAGTTAGACCGGTCAAGGAGAGCGTACTTCAGACGGTTGGATGTAGTGCATTGCAGGCTTCTTACACTACGTATAAACCTGTAGTATAGTGAAACGAGCATTGTACGCCGCTCAAAGCGGAGCGCTCCTTACTCAGGATAATAACGTTATGTAAGCTGAAATTTTCGTAAGAAACAGTTGCAAAAATCCCGTTGTCTTGTTAGATAACTGCGTTTGCTTCCGTACCGTACAAATCTCAGCCAAAAAATAACAATTTGAATATCTTACGGACTATTTCAACGGTGATTTGAAAGAAGTTTTTTGAAAATACTTGACCAAGTTAGTGAATGGGGAAGAGAAGAAAGTTTTTAAAGAAACAATGCACGAAATATGAATAAATGTGCTGGTCATTATTTTGTTTCGAAAGACTACATTTTTATTTCCCTAAACGTTCCAGAGTTGAAAATAATCTTCATATAATTCCCAATATAATTCCAACTTGAGCAGAATTATTTTTCCTGCAAGCACAAACAACATTTTCGAAAACAAAATAAATCAGGGCGCAAAGCTATTTTCGTTCACAACACCAAGCTTGTAGCACAGTAATCAATGTCACAATGACCATCCGAAATCTGATTAATTCATCTAACGAACTCTATTATTTATTGCTGAGCATTCATTAAATTCGACACGGGGTGCTGACACTGACGTCAGACCCATCAGGCCGGTAGGATTCGCTATAGTTTGGTCAGCCGGTACCCTGTCATAATTATCTGCAGAATGCGGGTAGTTTTTAATGTTGTCAGTGATTTTGTCGTGTACATTATTTTGTTGTATGTGTTTTGATTTGGTAGAGGGAGGGTGTGTTTTGTAATTAATGTTTCCTTGTTTAGTGACTAGACTGATTTTAATTATGATTTTGTGATCTGCTATAAATGCGCTGCCTGTTAAAGTACTTTTAATATCATCGCCGTTGTCTACTGTGATGGTTCTTACGCTTTTATTTATGAAGAGTATGTTCAGCTGTTCTACTACAGACATTTTCTGAACTAAACCATTAATTAAATGAAAAATGTAGTGGTGTCTTTACACTAGCAAAATACTGGTTCCTTCTTAGTTACGCCCATCACTAACGGCTACCAATTTGTATTTTATCGCAAAAAAGTTTTTTTTTAAATGTTAACCTACACTGTCCCCCTGCTGAACAAAGGCCTCCCCCAAATCTTTCCAAGCATCCTTTTCCAGGGCCACCTCGATCCAACCCTTGCGGTAGGCATCTAGATCGTCTCGCCATCTCTTCCTGGGCCGGCCTCGGCGGCACCGTCCATCCTCAGGCACCCACCGTGTGGAGACTGTTGTCCAGCGGTCGCTATGCATGCGGCTGACATGACCCGCCCAATCCCATTTCAGCCTGGCAGCCTTTTTGCCTTCGTCTAAGATCCCCGTTTTGGAGCGCAACGTGGTGTTTCGTATTCTGTCTGAAGATAATTAAAGTAGCAAAATCTTAAGGCCCAAATAATCCTAGTTTTTTTTTCCATATTTCGCTCAGTTATTTTATGGTTTAGTGGCCGCAAGTGCTACTGCTGGGCATGGTCCTGGGTTTGATTCCCGGGCCGGCCAAAGTGTTATTAGATTTTTTCATCTGGAATTTCTCAGTAGCAGCTTGGAGTCTAGATTTATGTCCAGTTGATGACAGTAGGCTCGCCCCCTTTAACATGGGGCTTAAACTTAACTGGAGAAATGTGGACGCACGGTCACACCTCTGCCTAATCCTTTGAGGAGTACAGGTGTGATGTTATGTCTATCTATCTGCCTAGCCTTTTCCCAACTGTGTTGGGGTCGGCTTCTAGTCTAACCGGATGCAGTTGAATACCAGTATTTTACATGGAGCGACTGCCTATCTGACCTCCACAACCCAGTAACTGGGTAATACGATACCCCTTGGTAAGACTGGTTGTCAGACTTTCGGGCTTCTGACGACCCGTAACGACTGTCAAAGATCCACAGAATGACAGCCGGGCCAACGGCTTATCGTGCTTTCCGAGGCACGCATGTGTGATGTACTGTGTTATGTTATAAAATCTTTCTTTCTTTCTTTTCTTAGCGACTTTTTCTCTACAATTATAGGCGTGGCTATAATTAAGTGTTTTTGTTCTCTCTCCAATAATAAACACGTTACAAAAATATTTAAGTTGGAAATTAAACTGGCTTTATTCGTTTTGTTTTCTTTGGTTGTATCAACAAATTTTAATTAAGTCGAAGGTATTTTGAAACAAGATGCTCGTTTATAATCTTTGCAACAAGACCGGAGGGCCCATTCTCTTACTTAAAAAACCGGCCAAGTGCGAGTCGGACTCGCGCACGAAGGGTTCCGTACCATTATCTATAAAAATGGCAAAAAAATCACGTTTGTTGTATGAGAGCCCCCTTAAATGTTTATTTTTAGTATTTGTTGTTATAGTGGCAACAGAAATATATCATCTGTGAAAATTTTCACTGTCTAACTATCACGGTTCATGAGATACAGCCTGGTGTATGACGGACAGACAAACAGACAGCGGAGTTTTTGGTAATAGGGTCCCGTTTTAACCTTTGGGTACGGAACCCTAAAAACGTTCACGTTCAAATCGCAATCTGTCAAACTTGTCAAATGGTTTTTTTTTAAAGATTGCAAATGAGATGCGAATGTGAACGTTCTTAAAAATAAGGGAATTACCCGCTGCTTACGTTTGATTGCCGAGAACTTGAAGAATTTGACGAAAAATAATGTTGTTTTTGAATGTTCCTAATTAGGAGATGTTGGTTATAAGGGTAGGTACCTACAGGAGAAACAGAATAGGTAGGTACCTACTTATTTAATTTTATGAGTGACATGGACTCATTAGTAGTAATTTGGTTCTAATCGCCTTACATTGGTAAAATAAATTAAAAACACAATAAGACATAAATAGAGTATTATAATTAATTTAAGTAAATAAATTAAATTATTTGTTTTGTTGGTGTTCTAAAACAAAAATAAATTCCATAGTAACTTTTTAGTCGAGCATTATACGAGGGTCACTCAAAAGATATTTACGTACAATTTTCTTTTACTTAACAATAAACAACAAAACAACAACAACAACAAAAACAATAACAACACAACAACAATAATAAAATACTTTATTTTGTTATTTGTATTTTGTGTTTCATGAACTGTGTCCAAATAAACTTTATGCTTTTCTTTTTTTTTTTTTTTTCATCAATCAATTTAGTATTTAACACTGGAAATGTAAAATTACTCACATTCTACACATTTGATCGGGGATGCACGAGAAAATATGGAAACATCTTGACTAAAATTGAAAATCATTTCCAACTCATCCTTTTTCTAAGCCTAGAATAATAATAATAATAACCCCACCACCGTATCTCTACGTTGACGTCGTGGTGGGGCTTGCGCGCTCCGAACCCTAGGTCTGTGCCGGTAGAGTTTACTTTGCCGGAACGGGTCTAGGGTGAGGAGCCAGACCAAGAGAGATACAAAAACCCGCAGGGCAGCATGTGGCGAGCTGTTGGGCAGTAACGACCCCACGGACCCTACCTCCCGGGAGAAGTCTCGTTCCTCATCTCTGGCTTGCCTTTATTGGCCGGCTGGAGTGAACACTGACGAGGAACAGAGCTCCCACCTCATTCTTGCCTTGATTGGCCGGCTTGAGCGGAGATTCGCTAGAGCAAACGTGCTTGGAGGAAGGAAGTATTCCAGTAAGATGTTGGTAGGGATCTTGACCGTACTTCCGGGATTGTCCTGATAGCCGTAGAATACCTCTCCACTCCTCTCAAGCACCTCAGGAAGTGTTGCCCCCTTGTCGCAGCGTCACTATGTACTAGCGACTCTTTTTCGGGGGCCCATTATTGAGTGTGCAAGTCACCCCCTGCCATTTTATCCGTGTATATGTAAAACATTGATCAGGCAGGGGCCATAATCCTTCCATAGTTCCAGATTACCAGTCCACTTTAGCCACCCATCCCATAGTTCAATATCTTTGTTTCCCTATCCTGCAATAGTCCTACTCCAACCGGGGATTGTCCTTCGCTGCACTTGTCTAGTGCGAACAGGGATAATCGTCGGTTGGTGCCTCATTCCATTAAAAACATCTAACGGGCCTCTGCGAGTTGGCTTCGGCCCCTCGTACGCCTTCCAAAGGTCCGGGACCCCAGGGTCCCGAGATATGTAAAAAAATATAATAAAAAAAAAAAAAGCATTATCATTTTGTCCAACACTAGATGTCCGTGTGAGGAGCTCGTGGCTAAGTAATAACAGCCGCATCGGTCGATTCATCAGGTTAAGCTACGCTTGCCGGGGTTGGTCCGTGGATGGGTGACCATCTTTACATATCGAGACTCCTCCGTGCCTCGGAAAGCACGTTAAAGCGTTGGTCCCGGCTGCCATTTGTGGATCTTTGACAGTCGTTACGGGTCGTCAGAAGCCCGAAAGTCTGACAACCAGTCTTGCCAAGGGATATCGTATTACCCAGTTACTGGGTTGTGGAGGTCAGATAGGCAGTCGCTCCATGTAAAATACTGGTATACAGCTGCATTCGGTTGGACTGGAAGCCGATCCCAACATGGTTGGGAAAAGGCTAGGCAGATGAACTAGATATCCGTGTGAGATGTATAAAGTGTCTTTTAACGCCGCACTCACTCCTCCTGCTCAGTTATTATTTCTCCTTCCTACATGAAATTATTATGACATTTTTTTCTTTACACCTCCTTTTTGTTACGGCCCAGTTTTAATTACGTCGTATTAAGACTGTTCTAGTATTCTTGCTATGTCATGTCATTTTCGAAATGATTGGTAGGTACCCTATTTATCAGACAAATTACTTTATTATTGGGTTTATTGGTTTTTTAATTTGATACCTACATAATTATTATAAATTACTAGCAGGTGTCTTTTCTCTTTTTCTCTTACATTTAATAAAAAATATTTGTAAATTTTTTAGATTTTAAGGTAACTTTTTTTAATATTTAAAATCTTATTTTAGTATCACAGTACTTTTATTAAATCGTAGATGATCATGAGAAAAAGCAAAGTTCTTCTATTTATTACACGACTGCCCAAAAAGGAGTGTAATGTTTTCAGGGTTCATGCATGTATGTGAGATTCTTTATTCCACCTTAACTTTTGAATGCCTTAACGGATTTGGATGTATGGGGTATCGTTATATTCCTAACATCAACCAGAATGAGGTAAGCTATGTTTAAAAAAAAAACAATAAGGCGGCTGTAAGACACCATTTTCAAACGTGAAAAATAAATAAAAAAATCTTAATTTATTTACGACTAGCTGATACCCGTGGCTTCGCCCGCGTGGATGTCGGTTATTATATACTAAAACCTTCCTCGATAACCACTCTATCCATTGGTGAAAACAGCATGAAATTCGGTGTAGTAGTTTTTGAATTTATCGCAAACAGGACGACAGACAGATGCGGCGGAGAACTTTGTTTTATAATATGTAAGGATATAGGTATCCAATTGAAGCCTTGATGAGCACATTCCAAAACTATATTTATTTGCATAAACATTACATAGGTACACACAAAACAAACATTTCATCTTTGGCTGCAAACGATTTAATCAGACTTTAGTAACACTGCAAATATCTAAATTAGTGAATGGTTTGGTAGATCATTGAGTTTTTTATTATTAACTAAACTCCCAAAAAAAATAAAACTGGTCATTAATATTACTGAAGTGTATATAATAAAAATAAATAATTTTAAACTAAAAAGCTACTTTTTAGTTCGTTTTTAGCGGGGCAGTCGTATTTTTTTGTTTCAAGTTTCATTTGTTACTTTCCCAAAATTTCACTTAAAATAAAATAAACTCTATATAGCGAAACAGTAATTCTCCCGTCTATACCCACCTTCACGTTTTTCTTCAAAGGTGCTTCTTTGACGTAAGATTATAATCTGCTTATTCATCTGATGACCGTTTTTGAACCAAAACTTCGAAAAGCGCTACATTTTCTGCTATTAAATAATTATAGATAATATTTCTATTCAGTTACGAAATATCAAAGAAATTCATGTCTATTTTCATTCTCAAATAATGTCCTTACTTAGCTTACATATAAGTACCTAATACCTTTAAAAGTTAGATTGCATATCTACCTATTGTACTCGTAAATATTCGTATGTCGCTTTTAGCGGCAAATGTATTCGGAACATAACCTTATTATCCATCTTTGTACATACCATATCCTACGAATAAATGTCTTTGTCGTTAATACCTATAAAAATAGGTGCAGTTATTTATTTATTTTTACACTTTCACGCTAAAACGGCTGAATGGATTTGGATGAAATTTGGCACATGGGTATGACCTAGAGAAGGACATGTGATACCTTTTATCCCAATATTCCCACAAGATCGAGACTTATGCGGGTAAAACCGCGGGGCGCAGCCAGTTATAAATGAGTAAAACTAATCGAAATCATGCTTTTTTTCGTGTGGTATAATTAGTCATGTTACAGTCAAATCCGTTGTAGAAATTATTATGATGCTACTTAAGCCTAATCAAATCCATATTTATTCAATTTCAAAACAATGTCAAGTCTTCAAATCTCGAATAAATAAAACAAACATTACATAAATAATAACTTCTGTAAAATTAATTTCCATCATAAATCTCACAAATACAGGCACGTCTAGATAATATAAAACTACCCGCGACATAATTGTGTTACAACAGGTCGCGAGTTTTGCTCACCGCACAAGACGTCGTAAGTCACGCCCAACACCTGCTACAGTCAGAACCAATTACAGTAACATTGCTTTACTAACGTACGAGACACATAGACGTGACGTTCGGACAGCCTCTTTTTCTGAGAAACTTGTTGGATGCCTTGGAATATTCTAAAACTCGAAAACTTAACGAAAGATTTAAGTCCTATTGCATAGACTTAATTCTTTCTAATACTAGAAAGAACATAATAAAAACAAGGTTCTAGTGCGGTACTTATATTTCAACGAATGCTGCGCTGCTGGGAGTATTCGGCCGCAATTCATTTGACTTGGTTTATTATTTTGATTTATTCCATTCTAATACCAAACACTAATACCACTGGTATTTGTTAAATTCATATTTATACTGACTGTACATACCTTATATCTTTGATTCTTCCGTTCGGTATGAGTTGAAACAATTATGACAATTTAGCCCATAATCAAGCTTTGCTCATCACGCTCCCACATCGTTTTTGATTAATTTTTACCAGGTTCCGGTTTAAAAAATCCACAAGCTAATAAAATGTCATCCCAAATATTATAATATCTATGAATCGAAAGTGAACGAACATGCATTAGAACGAAAATGTCACAGTAACGGCCATTTGAATTCGATTATGTTTTCCCACATAATTTTCTTTACTTTTCCACGCATTTTTCCAAGTTTCACCGACTACACGTCATACAAGACGCAAATAGTAACTTAAATCCACAGAAACCACTTGCCCAGCTTTAGCGGTTTTCTTGGGCCTGGTTAAGGGATAGCTAGCTCTTGCTCTTTAAACAAAAAAGACAACTAGGTTCCTAACACGATTTTAATTGTCACTACACTAGTCTTGTGCAAACAACAAGAAGAGCTTGACCTTTTTACTTCAACATTATATGAACAGCTCCTAATGAATCAAAATCCAACAAATCACCCAACAAGCTGGCCATCCTTCCCACCACTACACTCTACTGTTAATCCGGCACACGTAAATCATCGTACCAACTTAAAACACACAAATAACAAGTTTGATACAGCGTTCGTAGTCTGAGTCCCAAGTTAGCGCTAATTTGCATACATTATCATCTCAGGTGTTCCAACTGATGCGAGTGGCAACGCGACTTCCACAGATAGACGTGCGAGTGTAGTAAATAGTTAGAGTTGTATAAATTTCGGTGGGGAGGGTAGAATATTGTAACTAAGAGATACGGAGTTCGATGGTTTGAATAGGTATGACTTACTCACTAGGCCTAACAGTCTAAGCATATACGTTAGAACGAACGAAGAGACAAGCTTTGAAATATTAAGTTACCCAAAATTACGGTTATACATAATTGTAAGGTTGTTGTAATAACATTCTATGTCTACGACATAATTTTTGTTCTCATTATAATTATTTTTCATGTTTACATCATTAACATTCCACAGCCTTTTAGAATATTTAAAATACTTTTTCAGAGTTTTAGCCGAATAATTTAATAACATTACGTCGTACGTTATAAATGTCCAGGGTTGATCTCATTACATTAGCAACCCTGCTCCCAAAACTGATCGCGAGAACCTTTTTCATAAACCAAATTACAGTGGAAGGGTTGGCTCGAATATTCGAAATCAAACAATTATTTTTCGTAAATTGCATTCCCTTTGCGCTAACAATTCTAAATTAAAGCCAAAGATACAGGCGGGGGGTGCGAGGGGCGGGGCGGGGCAAGGGCGCAATTTCCGCGGATCTCCAGATCAATTAATTAGGACGCCCTCTTAATTGAGCTGGGCATTTTTAAATTAAGGATGCGGTACTTGTGGTACCTTTATAAGGAGACAGGAAGCTTACCAATCATCTAGATCTTAAATTTTGTTGCCTGAGGAAATAATTTAGCTATATTTTACGGTAAGTAATTTTATTTATTTCGACAAAGACCAATTCCCGATTTCAATACGGTCATATGTAAACTATTCTTCCAAACTTCCTGCTAAGTATAACTTACCTTACAAAAAGATATGGGACAGCCTATATTATTGAACCTATAATGACATCTAAACTCAGTAGTTGCAAACCATAAGAACCATCAATCTCTTTATCAACAAATCATTATTTTAAACTCCTATAGACATTTACTACAAAATCAATAGCAAAAACCCGAGATTTCTCAAATACATCAATACAAAAACCGTAGGTATTAAGTACCCGCTTGCTCTAAGTATCCGCTAAGAACCGTGTGATATATAGCGGGCAGTGATCTATTGGGCCCCTCCTGACCTGTAATATGTTACCGGTTGCGTCGGATGAACCGGACGTAATACGGCCCGCAACCGTATCGGAATTCAAATGAAATTTTTGATACAAATATTTGAGTTGCATGGAAGGATTGAATGTGTCATTTATTGGATAAAATAGATTTGTAATAGGTTTCAAAATAAAAGCAGAACCTTTTTTGCTTATCAACTAAATGATCCATGTTCATTTCAATGACAAAAACGATTTTATAATCTATTCTCCATAAAGGTACTATTCAGAAGTACTTATGTCAGACCGGAGAGGTCACGATACATTCTGATGTGCCGGATTTACAGACATGTGTATGAAATGTAGTCGGGCATAGTGGCAAGTTGCTGAAATATGTATTTCACTTGACATCTGTAAACAACGCATATGTATTGTACAGGTCAGTAAATAGCTTTAGAGTGTTTTTATATTTGAAATCTGTTTGGAGCTCGTGGCTAAGTAATAACAGCCGCACGGGTCGATCCATTAGGTTAAGCTACGCTTGCCGGGGTTGGTCCGTGGATGGGTGACCATCTTTACATACCGAGACTCCTCCGTGCTTCGGAAAGCACGTTAAGCCGCCGTCATTCGTGGATCTTTGACAGTCGTTACGGGTCGTCAGAAGCCCAATAGTCTGACCACCAGTCTTACCAAGGGCAAGGGGTAACGATTACCCAGCTACTGGGTTATAGAGATCAGATAGGCAGTCGCTCCATGTAAAATACCGGTATTCAGCTGCATCCGGTTAGACTGGAAGCCGACCCCAACATAGTTGGGAAAAGGCGAGGCAGATTGATTGATTGATTTGAAATCTCTTTGGATTTGTTCTACGTCTGTCATCGTTTAAATAGAAAGCTATAAAGCAATCGCATTTTGATGATTTTTATCCAACTCGCGGGATAATAATGTGAAATAATAAACCACCTAACATTACATAACATGTGAAATAATAAACCATTTATTTATTTATTCAAACTTTATGCACAAGTAAAAAAACTACTTTACAAAGGCGGACTTAATGCCTGAGACATTTTCATAATTACATAACATCACATAACATGCGAAATAATTAACCATCTAACATTATATAACATCACGCCTGTTTACCCCGTAGGGTTAAGCAGAGGTCTAACAAAATTAATATGCAAAAGTGTAAAATGTTAATGTAAGGTTAAATAAGAAATTATTTTAATAGATGGTTTATTTGGATTTGTGCCCGGTTGAGGTCTTCATTACATAGTACACCCACATTTCGCCAGTTATGTGTAAGTCCCATGTAACAGGGGGCGAGCCTATTGCCTCAACCGGGCACAAACTCAAATAAACCATCTTGCATTAAACCTTACATTAACTTTTTACACTTGTGCAAATTAACTTTTGCATCTCACACAACGTAAAACAAAGTAAAGCAAAAAAAAAAACAAAAGAAACACTTGCTAGTCTCATCATATTAATGCAAATATTCTTTTAAAAACGTTTTTCGAAATACAATGCTTTATGCTGGTAATGCTCATGAAACAAAATACATGTAGCTGTACATGATGTACGCTGTACTACCTTACATAGCACTTCATCCTACGTGTACGTGTGTATGTCCTGTTGATTTTTCATCTAACAAACAAACAAGTTTATGCTGCACGAAGCCCAACCAGACGTTGTAAGACGGATAGGGGACAAAATACAAACAGATTTACCTAATACATTATGAATATTTTATTTATTTTTGGAAAAATCTTTTGTGAAAAGTGTTGATATATGCGCATCTAATACCCTGTTGTTATTTCTTGTAAAACTTTAGAATGGTTAACTGAAGATAACTTGCTATTTTTAAATGCTGTTGAATAATATTTCGTGGATTAATTATAAATACCTATCCTTGCAAATAATTCATCAGCCTCTAAATTATAATTAATTAGCTGATGTCTGCGGCTTCGCCCGCGTGGATGTCGGTTTTTATATACTAAAACCTTCCTTGAAAACCTCTCTATCCATTGGTGAAAACAGCATGAAGTGTTTTTCAGTGTCAGACAGACGCGGCGGAGGACTTTGTTTTATAGTATGTGTAGTGGTATGTCAAGTCTACCCGCAAGGCTCTATTCAGTGACCAATCTTAACCAAGCGACACTTTGTCACCGAAATATTCATACCCCTTAATTCTGTTTGCCCTTTATGCGAATATAATCGTGAAGATACTTAACGTGTATGGTGTACAGCGACTTGCGAACAACTTGGCCCGTGTTTCTACCTCATTCTAACTTGTAATTTGTTGCGAAACGCAATTATAACGGAGCGCTCGGCAGCTAATAGCCGACCGGAATTTTGCGACTCATAGACCGAGTTTTAAATGTTAAGCTTTAAATAAAATATGGAGCGTTCAGTATTCGTTCAGAATTTGGAAAAGAACACGATTTTTTAATTTTATTTATTAGTAAAAATAAATTGAGATGGTTGATTATTAGCTATAGAGATGATCTGACTACTTTGTAACAAAAATCGTAATAAAAAAGTTGACCGCAATCATTTCTGATGACCTCAGAACAAGCCAAAGTTATGCGTACTTTCAATTTACTGAGCAACCGAACTGAAATATTAGGAATGGTCTTAAACAACTTAAAAGTATCTATTTCCCCGAAAGCCACAGCCATAAAGACAAACGGAGCAAAGACAGACATAAATTAGATTAAATCACTTCACACACCATTAGCAAAAACCTTTCTTTGTTTTGCGTGTTCAGACCGAATTGATCCTTATGTTCTTATAAATATTGAGAAAACTGGGTCATATTAGCTTGGAGTATCGGAAGAAGTATCTAGTTACCTTTGTATGGGGGATCATGGTGAAGTTAATACAGTAAACAATTAATCAGCTATGATGAAGGTGTGATACGACAACAAAGTAAATATAAGGGACACTAAACAGTGTAATGAGTTGATAATAAGTTGTTGGAAGGAGGAAGCTGACCTCAGAATTAAGACTGATTTAAGATATGTTCTGAAGTTACAACAACTCGGTTAAAGTCGAGTTATTGAAAGCATTAGTTACGACGATGCCATTTTCAGTAAAATATAATGTCTTTTAAAATAAAAAGAATAAAAAATATCCAAAAAACAATCAGATCAATACAAAACATTACATTGCAGCGGTCATAATCCTTAAATTTTATATCCAAGTCTCGTTCAGCATCTGCGCCCGAAATGAAGACATTTGCCGTTAAACCAATGTACATTGTGCGCGTTAAATGTGCCGTAACAGAGTCTATTGTTTGTTCTTTTACCTATGCGACCTTGGTACGAGGTCTCTAATTAAAATCGGGGACAGTGTTTGCTCTGAAGGGATAGGAATGACGTTTGATGGAGATCTGTTTATTGAAAGCTGATGTTGTATTGGATTTGTTTTTGGTTAATCCGGAATTTTGTACTTCAATTGTGTCTGGAGAACTTGGAACTGTGATCAGATTATTCTTATCTAGTTACGAATGAAGTCGACTTACTGTCGCATTTTCTGCCAGATTAGTTCCGAAGACCAACTGCACTTGTTATTGCCCAAATAAGTTTTACAGCGATCTTCATGCAGTTGATTAACAGACATTTGTGTACGTTTGGGCCCGCTTGCAAGAAAAATGACTAAAGAAATACGTTAAACGCTAAACATGTTTAAAACCTCATTTTGTCTTTGTCATCTTCAAACGATTGACAAAAACAGAACAATGTTTTCAAATCGTTTGCTAAACGTAGGTATTTAGTTATTTGCAGTGCAAGCGGGTTTTAGAGTCAGTCTTGTTCCTGACCCAATCTTCACATCAACAGTTCGTGTTTAATCGTGTAATCTCGTGAATATGAAACTGCAAAATTGAAAAGTTTGAAAGTGGCTCATCAATTAAAGTCCGTGACTGTATATACTGACAAACTCACCAATTTTGCCCGACTTGATCCAGAGACGGTTCGCTCGCTACGCTCGCTCGGTCAACTAATAGGTTGCACGGTGCATCAACTACATACAATTTCCGCCACCACAACAAATCAATGACGGCAACACGAACCAACCGCTTGATGGCGCGTCAACCACTTGTCATTTCCGTGACAACCGCACGCAATCCTTCAAACCACAAACTGCTTTATCCTGTAATTTGTCCTTAATGATGTTCTAGTGACGACGTATGCCACCATGTTATTGAATGTACTCTCACAGTCACGAGCAAATACATAAAACGATTTTCTCGTGGAATAACGATTATAGCTTTGAGATAAGACTTATTTCAAAATAGTATGGGTTCCGTACTACTATGTTCGTAACAACCTATCATTACATCCAATACAGTAGGAGAAAATCACTATTAAAAGTTGCTTACATACATACATACATAAACTCACACTTTCTTGCCATGGGTTTAGGCAGAAACTACTGAACGCCACCTGCTACGATCCTTACATACTCCTTAAAATTTGCTAAAGCTATACATTTTAGTGCTCCTGACTGTACCTACGTTTATGATAATATCCTGGCTGAGATTCGCGCGAGATTTGACTGCAATAATGTATGGAATTGGTTGGTTATGTGAATGTAGATGTTGTAAGCCAGCATTCGTTGTATGTTATGTATGTGTATCTTTATCGTCATAATATTTGATTGGTATTCCATTTACCTATGTCAATCTGCCTCGCCTTTTCCCAACTATGTTGCGGTCGGCTTCTAGTCTTACCGGATGCAGCTGAATAACAGTATTTTACATGGAGCGACGGCCTATCTGACCTCCACAACTCAGTAACTGGGCAATACGATACCCTTGGTAAGACTGGTTGTCAGATATTCGGGTTTCTGACGACCCATAACTGTTGTCAAAGATCCACGAATGACAACCGGTGCCAACGGTTTAACGTGCTTTCTGAAGCACGAAGGAGACTCGGTATGTAAAGATGGTCACCCATCCACGGGCCAACCCCGGCAAGTGTACCTTAACCTGACGGATCGACCGGTGCGGCTGTTCTTACTTAGCCACGAGCTCCTCATTCCATTTTCTAGTTATTTATTATCCAAGTATTTCGGCTAGGGCTAGTCTCCTTTGAAGTGGAATTTCTTGGACAAATTAACTAAAGGGCTTGTTAAAAGAAACATGTCCACTAAAATAGGAGCTTAAGAGTTGTTAGAAAAAAAATCGTTTAGAGATAATTTTCAATTATGAGTACCTATGTTTTTAGTAGAACACTAGCGATCCGCCCCTGCTTCACACAGGTAGAATCAACTGGTCTGGCGAGATGTTGTGAAAGCATCGAGATTTCTGTGCTATACTTGTTAAATATTAATGTATTATGACTCGTCTTGGCGTCTACATAAACCTTCCGAAATAAATTCTCTAAATGTTGTTGAAACAGTATAAAAAATCGTTGTACAGTCACGGACTTTAATTGATCAGCCACTTGATATTGTTCGTATTTTAGCCGTGTAATGCAAATCAGGCTTAGTCGGTTATACTCCTACATCGAGACACGGAAAGTCATGTCTTTGTAATAAAGCAGAAGAAAATTGTATTAAATATCTTTACCGGTTGGCTAACCTGAGAGCCAGAACTACAAACTTGACACCAGAGTGACTACCCAAAGTCAACCAATCGCAGGTATAGCAACCATAACCTGGCGACGATTGCTTTAGCGTAGCCATAGTAACGTTAGCGTACGGATTTTTTTAAATTATTCATTTCGTCAAATTCGAAAATAACGTCTCTGACATCGACATTTCAACTGTCACTGTCTTCGGATAGGTTTTCAGAATTATCGAGTTAATGAGCTCTGATTCAAAGGAGGTCAGTATCAAATAGATTGGATAAACATTGTATTATTTATCATTGAGAACTTATTAGTCAACCTCTATGGATAAGACTATTTCCGATTACTAGCAATTTTTCATCTTGTTTACGAACATGCGATTTCAGTTCGTGTTTAATCGTGTAATGTCGTGAATGTACGAAACTGCAAAATTGAAACGATTGAAAGTGGCTCATCAATTATAGTCCGTGACTGTACATACAGTTTATTAAAACTTAAGGAACACACACACTGCCACAAAAAGTGACTTTGATTTATGCTATACACATTGATTTTTAATTCACTGTAATCTTTCAGGGCGTGAAAAAAATATCAGCAGTTTCATACAAAAATGCAATATTACCTGTTGAAAATGTAAGAAACAGATGTATTTTTTTTTTGCTATTTCGATTTGATTCCATCAATCACAAAATCAAAATAAATTTTATTTCACATAAACCTACATGGGCACTTATGGAACGTCAGAAGCTAGGTGCACGGTTCCAATTGGTCGTTTCCTATGGAGAAAAGCCGGCAAGAAACTCCACGGTTACTTTTTAGGTTTCAGAGGCACTTTCCGTTATGCTGCATCTAAGGTATGGAATAATATCCCGCCACCATTAAGAGTACTGGGCACTATCCACACGTTCAGAACACGTTTACGGCAGTATCTGATAGATTCGCAACAGAAGCTAGATATGGTCGCCCTAAATGTTTCACTAATATGAAATGCATACAGTACTTAGCTTAAAACATAATTCCTGTCGTGTCACGAAAGTATATTCTGGGTATGTCCTTTGCTGCCTAAATTGTCCCGACTCGATGACGCTGCTGTGCCATCCACAGCGCCTATTACGTGCCGTCGCAGTTGTGAGACCTGTAGAAGCATACGGACACATTAATTCTTCCTTCACCAACATCTCGTACTCTGGTCAATATTAAAGCATTGTTTTCGTCCTTACCTATTGTGCCTGGCCTACTTGTGACTGTGACAAACAGCCGGCGCCGAGATCGAGATCGCATCATGCACCCTCGTTCTATCAACCAAAAACTTGGCCGAAGATGTTCGCAAACGATGTCTGTTTTTGTGTACATAAGGTGTGGAACAAATCTAAAAAAAAAGAAAAAAGGAAGCAAATGTAAGTTACTTTATCACGTAACTACAATACTGATCAGCCAAATAAATTATTTATCGTATTAAAAAAACATCGCTTACCTTCTTCTTTCAGCTATAATTATTGTTATAGGTAGGTACTTTTCACTTTCACCCGAAAATATTATATGAACTATTTATGATTATTTCTCACATTCACTCACAGTTTTTCCTCTCTTCTTCAAACTAAATACCTAACTGTCGCGTGCCGGTGGGTTGTCCACCGCACTCGGCGGCCTGTAGCGCATTGTGAGTGCACCGTGCACACTTCGATGATTCGATATAATACCAAAACAAACAGGTTTTTTTGCTGAGACCGTTCTTGTTGTTTTGTTTTTGTAATTATGTATAATTATATATTATTTTAATATGTATTTTTATTACTAGTTATTTATATTATAATTATTTATTAGGTATGTTGAAACTGTATGTACTTCCCGTCACTTGTCCTTATGGGTTCATTCGAAAACCAGCGTCAGACAGTATCTGTCTGGCATTAATGCTGAAATGAACCTTTTTGGCGCAGCCGTGAGGCACACACTATTGTTTTAAAAACAATACAATACTTTTTTTTTTTTTTTTGTTGTTTGTATTTTGTGTTTCATGAACTGTGTCCAAATAAACTTTATTCTTTCTTTCTTTCTTTTAAAAATAATTGGCTTTTAAAATATTTACAAATTATCATCGTGAAAGTTGTTTATAATCATGAGTACTTTCACCTCCTGATAGGTTAACAGTGAATTAAAAATCACCGTGTATATAGATTATAGATAATAAAATGTTATAGACTTTTTTAAACCCTCGTTCCCAATCTGTCCTTGTAACCATAAATCTGGTGGGTGGCTAACTGAGACATTATTAAAAACTGTCGCAGCCGCTGACCTGTCCGTTGTGACCTATCAATATCGAGACACTTACCGTAGCGTCATATTTCGCACGCGTTACAATGTACGTGTAAGTTATGGGAGATCAGAGGTTTGGGAATAAACTCTTGAATATTTTCGGCAGCATTATAATAATTATGAAGTCTCTGTTTGACAAAAACCTTGCCCCATAGAGGCCTTCAACGTGAAAACAAAATAAGATTTTACATACTGTCGTACGTACACTATTGAGTTTTACCATGCCAATTATATGTATGTTTTACCCCACCATATTTTTAATTCAGTGTCGTCTTTAGTGTTAATCCATCAGTAACTAAACCTGAACATCGCAATCACACACAATTTCAAACTCAAACCGAATTCCAAACCCAAGGACTCTCGAACACTTTCGAAACTTGCACCACACGCCAACTTTCCACAGGACACGTTCTGGTGCGATACATCAGCGTACTATTGGCACGGTCGCACCCCCCCTCCTGCCTGCCTCACCCAACTCTCCCCATTTGCATGTAAATTGAATAAGGACGACGTAGCACAGCTTTGGTCGAGAAGCGAACGCTTCCCAGTTTGTCCTTTCAAGATGTCACATGTAACGGTTCGGGGATAAAATGTTGGTCAGACCGTGTATGGTACTCTTATTGATTGCTCACTCACCTGCATAACAGTTATACATTCATAAAAGTAACGTTAAGAACATTTTCTCAATTGAAATGTTTGGTTCATAATTTTGGTCCAACAGCTGGCGTTCTGTGTAAAACCAAATAGCTGTCATTCCCTTGTTAGCATGAAACAGATTCTATTGATATTTCTATATTTATTTCGTTTTCAAATTAAAAAGAAATATAATTTATAATAATATTTTAGTGTTGGATGTATAATTTATGATTATGTAAAAAAAAATGTAAAGTTTTGAATCCAAATTAAATAAAAATAGTTATCTTTCAAAGAAAAAAACAAATTTATTATGTATTTAATTCATCAAAATCCTTCTACTCCGAAAATTATATTTTTAAATGGTTTTCGCTTTACTATGATGCTGAATTACAGTGAAATTTTATTAGAAAAAAGATATCGCGAATTTGAATGTAAAATAAGGAGCCAATTTAATATTAATATTATATCAGCAAATGGATTTTAAATCTTTTCATAACCTTTTGTTGACATTAAAAGACATGCTTAGTAACACATATTAAAATCAAATAGAAAACTGGCAACCGAACAAATGCAGTATTATAATAAAATTATTATTATAATAACTAGCAAATTAATGGACTACGAATATGCTACGGCGTAGCTAAACTTGCTACGTCGTAGCCGTGCTACGTTTCCATCGCTATTCTAAAATAGTAAAATCGTTGTTTTAAAATGGTCCACGTAGATGCTAAGATTTTCTTAGTATAATGTAGATGGTACCTATATCTGAAATGTCGTAGAACGTTCGCTACAAATATATCTAAATACTAGCTTCCGCTCGCGGCTTCGCCCGCGTGGTATGTCGATGAAAAGTAACCTATGTCCTTTCTCAGGCTCTAGACTATCTGTGAACCAAATTTCATTTAAATCGGTTCAGTATTTTTGGCGTGAAAGCGCCTTTCTCAGGCTCTAGACTATCTGTGAACCAAATTTCATTTAAATCGGTTCAGTATTTTTGGCGTGAAAGCGCGACAGACAGACAGACATAGTTACTTTCGCATTTATAATATTAGTAAGGATTAATTTTATTGGGAAACTTTATAATTATTTTTAATGTTTTTGTTTTTGTCAACCTCGTAATTCCTTTATCACCTTTAACAACAATTCCTAGTAAATTAAAATATGGTTGAAACAAACTTACTGACACATAGACAATAGACCTTTTTGTTTTATGACATGCAAGTGACATTCAATAAAGCAAGGTCGATTATAAATATAATCTGCTTAAATTGACAGTTAAGAATAATTATTTCTTTGTGTAAACAAATGGACTGGTCATTTATTAAATAATTCCTTCATGAATCGGTTTGTTTCTATTTATTTAGGACCAATATATATAAGCGAATGCCCCTGCTTATTTCACATCAGTGTCATTTGCTACTCAAAACAGATGTGCAGTAAACGACTTAAAACATAATACCCACCGTCATACTTACATAGGCCACTACATATTTCGTAGCATTATTACGTTTCCGTACCTCAGGACCACGACACAATATGTGTGAAAATATGAAATAATCGCATTACAAGTTGGAACGTCTGAGGTGCTATTACAGCACTTGGGCGCGTTAAGAGCATTACTGGGCTCTCTAAATAATATATTATTATGGTGTAAGCGGTGACCGACGCACAACGTTGTTCTTCAAGATTTCTGATGTTTGTTTATATCTAATATTGCAAATTTTTAACCAATTCCTGAAAAGGAGAAGGTTTACATTTCAGCTGTCTATTTTTTTTGTTCAGCCATATCATTATGATCGATAAATAGTATAAAACAAAGTCGCTTTTTGTTTTTATCGGTAAGTTCTTCTAAACTCCACATTAGATTTTGACGCGGTTTTCACCATCATTTCCTAACCTAAATAATAAATATATATATAATTTTATTTAACCTTTTGTATTTTTTGTGTTTATTTTCTTTTTTTTGCGTCATGTTTACCGCAAATAAACGTATTTTCTTTCTTTTCTATTTAGAGAATTTATTCCGGAAGATTTATGTGCTAGATAAAATTTAACTGACATATAGCATAAAATTTTACAAACATAATTCAATTGTTGCTGTGCGAAGCATGGACACCCTCACTAGTAATATTATTATTAGATAACCTACCATTTATTTACGATTCTAATAATATTTTTTTTTTGTTTACAGGTAAGTCAATATTTGGTTTGTTCCAATGGGCTTGGTGGATTTTTTACTTCAGTATGTAAGTGTTTTCTTAACAATCAATAATCATAGGAAACAATTTTAGTTTTTTGGTGCTGTTAGTAAAAATCAGATGAAGGTACATCTAACAATGTATCTACCTAAGTACCCACTTCAGCATAAGTTAGAAACTTTAAGTAAATTATGCTTAAGTGTTGCAGTATCTTGTAATTCATCTGATAAACAATCAACTTAATTGTTAAGTAGTTCAAAGTGGATTACTCGAAGTTTGACTTAATTTTTTTTAATGAGTCGAAAGGAAAAATGTTCCAGTATCAATAATTATCACATTGTTTCTGGACATCATTAACAACCTCATGTAAGTCCATTTTCTATTCATTCCCTCCAAAATAAACATGCGCAAAACAACAAAAACGAAAACATGAAAAAAAAATTTGCAAAAATGTTTACCATACATTTTTCTTTAACAAAACGTCTGCGAAAGACCTCTGAGCGTACATTCAGTGGGACAAAAACGCGACCGTTGCCACCCTAACGAGTGTAAATCTCATCCTTTAATTTAATGAGCTCTAAAACACAGGCTTAGTTGAAAACAAAAGGGTGTTGAACGTCCCACCCCGTCTTCATTAGGGAATCTTTCTTACAAGCGAGTCAGATACTCGGTTAGCTTTTGAAACGATGTGTGCACATGTGTTGTGAATTTCGCGTAATTTTGCGCAACAAAGCCTTCTGGTTATTCGTTGAGATATTGCGTTTTGTAAAGGGTCTGTATCGAACGAGGAGTGGTTTCAAGTGCCCTATCTTCATTGTTATATTTTCTTGACAATTTAGCTTTATTTTGAAAGTGAGTTTGAACTTATTTGGATATGCTGAATAAGTTTTTGAGTAGGTAGCTCGACCAAACCAAAAATCACAATTTCTTTTTAGTTGATTTTACAAGCAAACTCTTTTTCGCTGCACATTATATTTCTGTAATTAGGGATGCCTAAATACATTACTTTAATAATGATGTAATTAAAATGTTTTTGCTTTATTTCTAACAGTTTTGCTACTTTGTATCAAAATCCCAAAAACATTTTAGTATCAGCCGTCTCAATGCAATTCTCTCTGGCACTATAGTCTGGAGTTCTCACGTACAGAAATTGCCGTTTAATGCCGGTATCAGTGCCGGATTTAAGGTGCATCTATGTAAACCTTGTCTGATTTATTCGTGACGTATGCACTCGCAATAGGGATGCTAGAGTGGAACCATGATTCTAAAACTTAGAATTCACTGAGAATTGTACCGTATTTTGCTTTGTGTAGATGCAAAAGATTTGAAATAGCGGAGGTGAAGCTTCATATTCAAATTATACTTCTTTGAAATAGTTTTGTTACATATAGACTATGGCGATAACTGATATTGATAAAAATTGGCTACAAGTTCTTACCAGTATCAACAAGTAATCTACTTAGTAGGTTGTACATAAAAATGAGAGAAAATTCATGAAAAAATTAAATAGTGTAAAGCCTTTAACTTAGCACCAGTATTGATAGATATCTAATAGTACATTACTGTCGCGGCCAGCAATAAGGGAATTGATGGACGATCGTGAAAATGAGGGCCGAGGCGAAGCCGAGGCACTCATGCGTGAGTCTATCAATTCCTGATTGCGGCCAAGGCTTGTATAGTACTTTTCTCAAACAACGCGCGGTAATTCAAACTGAGTAAATTAAATAGAAATTCCAGAATCAATGACGAACAACTATCATTTTTCATGCGCCAATATGTTTATTTGTTTCTTCTTTGTTCTATTTGCAAGCCAATTCGAAATTGATATAAAATCTTTGATAAGTTACCTCCGTGTGTTGAAGTAAAAAGTTCGTTCCATTTTTAAATAACACGACAGATATGAGTTTTCATAGTAATTTATTTGGCCGCTAAACACGCCAGATATGGATTTTCATAGTAACTTTGCTGGCCGCATCGTCACTTGTTTTTTACCAGTACAGCAATTTTGATTTATCTCGAAGAAGGTTGTCAAATAAAACCTCGAATTTCCAAGCATGTTTGAGAAAAATATCTATGGTTTTAAGCATACCTACATGATTATGTTATAATCAACATAGAAGCTGATGCGTCACAATTTTACTACTGATTCTACAATAAATAGGTACCTTAACATCCCTAAATACCGAGAATTTAAGGACTGGACCTTGTAACGGTCTTGGCACCCCTAAACAAGCAGATTTGCTCTTCGACCATGCTTTGATCAGATTTAATGAAGTTGCTTGCTTGTCTTATTCGCTCAGAGAATATGCAAATTGTTTACAGTATGTCACCGTTGCAATGTGTTGGATCATTTGGCAAGCAGTTCCTAACAAGGATTATGGATTATGGCTAATTGGTAGGTCATTTGCGTTTGCTTGAAGTGTTGGTTCATTTCTAAGAGTAATAAAAAAACTTTTGTGGACATATTTCGAGTCATAGGAGTCAGTTTGCCTTGGTTTCCAACCGAATCAACATTAGTAGATTTTTTCCGGATCAAAAAAAACAAAATAGTTATGTACTTACTTAAATTAGAATATCGATGAGTTACGATGTTTAAAAAAATAAAACTTCTGGATCAGTCCATCTGTGTGAGAAAATTGTGTGTGATTAGTATTTAGTGTAGTGTGCTTCCGCCCGGGGCTTCGCCCGCGTGATATGTCGATAAAAAGTAGCCTATGTCCTTTCTCAGGTTCTAGACTATCTGTGTACCAAATTTCATTTAAATTGGTTCAGTAGTTTTGGCGTGAAAGCACGACGGACAGAGTTACTTTTGCATTTATAATATTAGTAAGGATGAAAGACAACAAACAAAAATACATCACGAGCATAAACATCTTGAGGAAACCGGCATGTCCTAGAACCAAAAATGAAGACATGTGACATCTACCAACCCGCACTGCCCGCGTGGTAGATTACGACCCATTCCCTCTCACAGAGAGAAGGCCTGTGTCCCAGCGGTGGGAACGTTATAGGCTGATTAAAGCTAAAACAGAAATACTAAAAGGGCCTTTTATCAACGTTTGTGCTTGATACGATATCGTTTCTACTGGGCAGCTTGTTGTGCCACTTTATCTTTCCAGCTAAAGCACTAGTAAGTAAGTGGTGTAGGGTGCGCGTTTTGGGGGTTGTCTTATGTAATTTTGACGTTAGAAAAGTTCTGATTCTCTGCCTAACTTGAATTAATGACTGATTTTGATAAGACTGATTAAACTGTAAGTTCACTCTGGTCGCATAATGTAAAGGTGGTAATACTATGTTTAGACATTACAAAATTGATAAAGGGCCAATTGTTTAACAATTTAATACAAAAACATAATTATACGTATTGTCTGTAAACCAAAAGTAACAATTACTATAGAAAAATAAGATTACTTTTAATTCCCATTCGACATACATTTGAAAGTAATTCCATTATGTTTATTAATGTTTTCCAAATAATAACTGTATTTGGTGATAGCACTTTAATAATAGACTCAAATTAAATGTATAATAATTACAACTTCCGCAAAATTTTCTCTGGTCAATTACACAAAAACCTTTTGTAGTGACCCTTTTATTATTCTACGTAACCTTTACAAACAAAACAATTAAAAGGTTTTTGTTATTGAAATTAATTCGAAAGTTAAAGTAAGTAAAAGTTATTTTAATACATTAGGACGGTTTGTTTTTTCAAAGCTAGAATGAATACACGTGTACTCGTATAAGAATAAAAATGGTTATTTGTCGCTTTTTTCGACTTTCCACATTAAGTTCATCATGATTTCATATCATGCATTATCATTCCATAGCGTCAAGGCCCTCCATCTAGTCTCTCCAGTTTCAGACCTCACTTAAGGTGAAGCATCTACAAATATTTGCAATATCGCACATACTGACACGTTATTAGTCCACCACACGCGACCATCGTATCACCTCCCCTTAATTGACTCTTACAAATTACACTGGACGACGAACATGGCGGCATCTATTTGTAACACATTTGTTAACATGCAAACTTTTATAAATTATGTGGCTGTCGACATACTCGTAGTTTTAAAATGTTGTGAAGATTGTGAAAGGTCGGGCCTGATATTTTATTCACAAACTATAGCCAAGGTAATCTTGCCTTTATTGTGCTCTATTTGTAGTAAAACAGTTTTGCCCCATAATCTAGCTAGTATGCACAGCTAACGCAGCTAATGGGTTGTACGTTGTTTTATAGACTACATTTTTATAGAATTTCGTTTCACATAATTTTTTTCTTATATTATCATTTCGTAGAATAATCAACTCGCAGATTATTTACTTTGAAAAATTTAAATCATTGATTTTTGTTACCAAGAAAATTTTATGTTTATTTATTCATATCATAGAATGACAACAATATTCTTTATCCTCATATTGTTTAGTTTATATAAAACATATAACAAAGAAAAACATTTCAGCGAGTTTCACTTTCTAAACGTTTCAATTCACACCTTTGATGAAATGCATAAGTACCCTCTTATAAAATAACAACACCGCGTTCACAAAAACAATGCGGGTATATTTTAGTCATGCAAGAAAACAATCTTGTTTTTCTCTTATTTTGATACTGCGACCAATTTCGACGTAGCGCTCGCCGGCCGCTGCCGCGGCACCGCTCGCGCGTAGCTGGTCACAGTTCTGACCTAACCTAACCTAATTGGTGTCGGAGTGCCCTAATTTTGATACTGCGACCAATTTCGACGTAGCGCTCGCCGGCCGCTGCCGCGGCACCGCTCGCCTTCGCTCGCCGGCTCGCACGTAGTTGCTCACAGTTCTAACCTAACCTTACCTAATTATTCGGACTGCCCTAATAGTTATATTACTAGATTATTATAAAAATATGATTTAATAATAATAATTAAATTAAAAATAGTTGATTGTGAACATGTGTTTTTTTTCCCCTGTAAGAAGCATGCATACAAGCATTCACCATGCATGAAGCAAGAATGTAGCATGCAAGCAATCATGCAGCATTCAAGCAAGCATGCAGCATACAAGCGAGCATGCAACATGCAGCAGGCATGGTTTCTGTCACGGCTCCGGCGGTCCCACGCGAGCTTATCGTCGCAGATGGTTTAACGCTCACCGCCGCGGCTGAGGCTGGCCGGCTCAGCCGGCCAGCAAGACGAAGCTGCGGTGGTGACTGTTATAACAACCTGCTCCTCAACTCAGGGGCCGCCTCGCCCCTCCACGCCTACGCGATTTTAATTTACACTCTAGGGGTAGGGCATACAAGACTATGTGGAGTCGGATTTATAGCGATTCGTTTATGTCACTAAAACCTAATTTTTAGCAAATGTTTTAGGACTAACAATGAAAATTCGGAATAATACAATACTTAGGACAATAATATGACTATAATGAATAATATGATTAATTTATTATAGTACTCAATATTATGACAGAATAGTTTTAGAAGTAAAGATAATTATCTAAAACAAAATTTCGAATTTTTGTACATTATGGTTACTGAGGTTTATACCAAACGTGTTATGAATAATGATTTTCGGACAAACAATATTCGTAAAAAAATAAATCTACTGTTTGAAAAATTTGTTAAATAAAAAAAAATTGATTATAAAATTCATTGAATTGTGTTTATATGAAATATGTTTCATTCAAGTAAATAGTCGTTAAAACAATAATATTCGAAATAAAAATACAAGGACCAAATATTATATGAAACATTTTCTGCGAAACGAAATTCTATGAAATTTCTGTCTGCGAAACAAGGGAACACCCAGCTAATGTTTTACTTTACTTAGTATAGGCCACTCGAATTTTGCTTTAACTTCGTCTAAAATATGCAAGTGTATATTTTCAACAAAAAAAACAGGTACTCACCGAGTCATTAAGTACTTATTACCATCCTTAATATCTTTACTTCCTTACTAATATTAATTTCCTTATTTAGAAAGTGAGTTAGTTTGTTTATTTGTTTGTTACGCTTTCACTCTAAAACGGCTGAACGGATTTGAAATAATTTTAGCACATGGACCTTATACCACCATGGACCATGACCTGGAGAAGAACATAGGCTACTTTTCATCCTGTATCGCAGACAAAGTCGTGAGCAACAGCTAGTGTCAAATGAAAATAACAAACAAACTAAACTAATCACTCAGGCATGTACTAACAATAAGTTACACACCCAAAAGCCATTTCTATATAAACCAACACACCCACAAAATAACACCTGATCACTATCGCCATTTACAACCGACGACGTTCATGACAAGAGAATAAAATGCAGCTAACGAATTAAGCCCATTAATGGACTAACGAACCACGTGTATTCATTAGTATGCCAGGTTAGACGGTTAGGCTAATTCATCACACACGACGCTTCAATGAAATTAACTATGATGAATGGAAAAATTGTCGGTGAAGCCCATCAATCATAGGACTTGATGACGTGTATAAGTTTGCGTTTTTTATAATTAGCGGGACGACGACGTGCTGACGACGTGTTGTGACGTTAATGTTTGTTGTATCTTCAAAATCAATCAATCTGCCTAGCCTTTTCCCAACTATGTTGGGGTCGGCTTCCAGTCAAATAGCTGAATACCAGTATTTTACATGGAGCGACTGCCTATCTGACCTCCACAACCCAGTAACTGGGTAATACGATACTCCTTGGTAAGACTGGTTGTCAGACTTTCGGACTTCGGACGACCCGTAACGACTGTCAAAGATCCACGAATGACAGCCGAGACCAACGGCTTAACATGCTTTCCGAAGCACGGAAGAGTCTCGGTATGTAAAGATGGTCACCCATCCACCGACCAATCCTGGCAAGCTTAGCTTAACCTGATGGATCGACTCGGTGTAGCTATTATTACTTAGCCACGCGCGCTTGTTGTATCTTGTTGGTCATTAAATTTGTTAACACACAAGGTTTGTGAGTTGAGCTATGTTTTTGTTGGGCTACTCGACGTCTGATTTATGTGTGCCAACTGTAGGATCGGGTTCTTACGAATTTGTATGACTCTTTTTCTAAAGGCCATTTTGGATTTGCCCTATAATAATCTCACTATAATCTGGACTTTGACCTTAGAGTGTTCAATTGTTTCACTGACTTCAAATAGGAGGCATTAGTTTAAGTCATTCACTACCGACACGACATGTTCGCGACTTCCTCCCGTAACATGTGTACATCTCAAGCTAAACGGCTGCCACTAATAGCATTGTTATTTTGATAAGCTTCAGGTTTTTAATCATTGTGGTTGACATCGGGATAATTTAGTAACCTTTCATCGTCTTCGACTGGGCGTGGTGACTCATCAATTTATATTATTCCTAGATGATCTCCAGAATATTTGTGATGATGAAGCCTTTAAGATGCATTGTTGATAGGTATTTCGGTTGGTATTGTATTCTTCCTGTTGTCTATAGAAACGGCTGTAAAATGCTTTTATGTGCCTTTGACACTATAGAACTGGTTTGAATTACTGTTTACTATTTGTTATGTTTGTAATTCCTCATTGCTTAATACAGAACGTAAAAATAAATAGATATACAGGTCTACTTCCTAAAACATTGTGTATGACACAAGTTGCAGGAAAAAGCACTGCAAGGATAAAGCACTGTGTTTACGGCAAATAATTTTTCTCAAACATAATACCTGGAAATCACGAACGACAAACTGAACTCAAACACAAAACTCTCGTATTATAAAAATTAATATAAACAGATTTTCATGTTGGACACTCGCTCCTATAATTGAAGTAGACTGCGCAGATAATGAATATGTAAAGTTTATTATTTCAGTTTCCCTTTGCAAGTGAACTTATTTGTGGAGAATCTCCACTCGCTACATTTGCACAAACGGATCTGCAAGCCCGCCGGGTGAACGGTAATAGCAAACTCTTCTATAACATTCTTATCGTAGGGTATTAAAGATTAACTTAGAGGTTAGAAGATAGTGAAAGTTTTGTGTTTGAACTGTTACTGAGAATATACATTTTATTGTTGACCTTGTAGATACGAGAACAATATCTGGCAATGTTATAAATATGGAATGCTTGAAATTGGAGTTCTCTCGTTCTGATCTGATGCTGGACTCCAGTTGAGAAACTGATTGAGTACTAAGTAGACCCAATAGACAAATTGTATTCAGAGAATTTGAATTTAGTAACATAACATCATGCATTATACATTTCCTATTGACATAAGCAGCACTGCTGGGAGAACCTGCGCCAACAGAAGTGTGCGCCACTAAAATACGAGCCATCTGTACCACCGCCTTTGCGACTGCTAATTATGCAATGCGTTCGCCCCGATGATTTCCCAAAGGAATGGTGTCCTGCACTGTTTTAATCATATACTCGGAATGGGAAGAGATTGCATCTGAACAAATAACTGGCGGGTTCCGGTTTGAACTAGATCGCTGTGTAATTTACTGTTGCGTTTGTTGTTCGCTGTTTGAACTTTCCCCCAATCCCTCCATGCCATCCCCGCCAGTTTGTTTTTTGGTATGTATTTAAAGTTGATTCCGCGGACTTCATTTCAGTTTCAGTTCTGCGACGTTGTTTGTGGGATGTACTTGTTCGATTCAGTTTGATAGCGTCTTCCTTGGTTCCTTGTTGACTGTTGTTTTCGGCGTTCTACCTGATGAAATCGTTTGGGATTTGAATTTTCCTGTGTTTGTTCAAGATGCGAGTGTGTCATGGTTGGTGTAGCACGGATATGAAATTCGTAATGGAATATCATTAATTTTAGCTTGGCGCATTATAAAAATATTTACATACGTCACTGCTGTAATGTTTCAGAAAACATAGGTGTGTTACAAACTAAGTTATGATGTGAATTTTTATCAATATTTTAATTAAAAAATAGCAGAACGAAAGCTAGTTAAAATTTTAGTTTGCATAAGCTTCAGTGAATGCTGGGAGCACAGTTGCTAACGTAAGAACAAAGAGAGAAAAATGTCAATTTTTCAATATCTCAAAAAGCATATCATCGTAAATTAGAAGCTAAGACACTGTATCAGAATAAGTTCGAAGAAGACGAGCTGCAAAAATGAAAAACTTCGCTGAATTATGCTAAAATCCTCTTTATCAAAGTTTTACGACACAGGTGCTTGCCAACCATCGAGTCAATATGCCTATTGATGGCCACCAGAGATTTAAAACAACTGGAAACGTAAAACATGTTAACTTACTTTTATGGCCTTCTCCCTAACGAAAGGAGGGATGGAAAAGGCTTTGAGGGACGCAGGATGCTCTATTTCTATTGCTCAAACCCACATGCAGGAAGTATGTTTGGTTTTGAGATCATGAAAAATCAGCACTAATGTGTGACAATGCTTAAAAATTTCACTCTCATGAAATATTTTTAAATTGTGTTCCAAACATTTAATTTATATTCGAAATTATTGTGAGAGTACTAACTACTTATACATAAATATTACCATGCTAAACAAATCTTATTAAATCAGCAGCAATCGACCTTTAAAACTCAGAAACAGAAGCGTTTTAGTTCCACAAATCCGTGTCAACCTACGAAATAAATGCGTAGAAAATAATTATTTCTCAAATTTAATAAACGTAAAGTACAAGTAAAACGAAATGACTTTCGAAAACAAAACAGCGCCAATCTCTATTTTCCAGATAAAATGGGTCCCAGATTAACAGAATAATAAATCAGACACTATGACAATCATTCCGCGGAGATAGACGGGGCCCCGAGAGGCCAAAGTCTAGCAAATAGTAACTTTATATAGTTAGGTGAATAGTCCGTGATTTATAATGAGGCCTCGTAATCCTCTCGTGAAAGGGAGTGGGATATGAACTCAGGCCAGTAGTTAGGCGTTGGTTAAGAGGAAATAGTTTCAATTTAGGAGCTACTATAGAGACTTTAAAAGTTCAGATAGTTTTAGAAATTAAAACTATCTAATATGAATTTTACAGTGATATAGAGTTCGCACCTAACTTTATTTAAGAAATAAAGAGTTAAAAAATAATTTACAATTGCAATCATGCTTTTCAAATTTAATGAAACTGTATTCGGAAGAAGTCTTTACTCTTTTTGGAAATAAAACTAAAGCAGATAAAAAATCATGCACAATGGTGCCGATTCTCTTGTACACTGAACTAAACTATAATTAAAATTCCTTACTTTTGGCTATGAGAATCTTGGAGATATTCTGCCAAATAAATACTCTAAATTTAAAAATTATTGTGACAACTAAAGTTGAATTTGACAATCGCGCCTCCACTTGGTACTTGTTTTCCCTTACCCCGGGTTTTTTTTTAAGAGCCAGAGGCGCTCATATGCGGCAGCCTAGACGTGATTTTTTATGCAATTTTTCACTTTTTGTATGGAAAATAAGGAAAATAAAGTTACCAACATGTTGAGTAATGTGGGTTTCTGGATTTCATAAAGGGGGTCACTATTTTTGCAATATAAGCAAATGACAATAAAATATAGTACTGTTTTGCAACTGAAGTCGAGGCGTTGGTTTGAATTTTAGTTCATCTAATTTCATTCCACAGATTTTTAATCGCGATTAAAAATAGTCAGATTTTAGTTATAGGACAAAATTTTAGGTTAAATCGTCAAATTCAGAATAGCATTTTCACTAAATTAATAACTCAGTGCCTTCTTAGTGCTGTCGAACTAAAATATAGTTAAATTGTGTCATATAATTATAGTCTATTTCAGAATGGGAAATTGTCGTTTGACAGGAAAAAACTAAAATGAGTGATTTTTAGTCTAGTTTAGAGAGTTTTGTGACAAGAGAATCGGCACCAAAATATCGTCCTTTCTTGTTGTTTTACATCCTTGTATCACCTTGAGGGGCTCACGTACCCTCCAAAATACTTTATAATATTTTTTCCATAACTTTCCGAAATAGATAAACTTGGCTATGGAGTTCGTATGTTTGTCTTGACAACTGAAACTAATCTTGTCACGGGTATGGAGTTTCAACGTTTTTTTTATCTGATTTTATGTGACATATTATTAAATGTGCCCATTTTTTTGCAATCTTCAAGCTCAGGGATTTGATAAATATTATTTATTTAGGTATGGCTGTTTTTTTCTTTTCTTCGTAACTATTTTTGTGTTTGTCTTCTACTTTAGTCGTTATAATTTCGTTAGTAGTTATAATTTCGTTAATACCTACTACATCAAAGCACTTTTATGTGAAAAATTATTGTGCTTAAGTCAACATTTGAAAAAAGGATGGTTTAATTTTAAATTCAGTTTAGATGATGCCATAATTGTAATACGTGTACTTCACACGTAATCCAATTAGTCCATTGTTTATTTTCACTTTACTTTCTAATCTTACATCAAAAACCTGAATAACATCACTCTCCTAGAACTAACCTTTGTAATGCACAAAACACATCACGTCCTCGCCGAGTTATTATCGGCGTGGTAGCTAATAAATAAGCAAATAAAGTGATGTTCATTAATATTCATGACTGTATTACCGGGCGACGTGTCTGTTCGTCACAACAGTGCGACTGATTTCACGGAATTTAGGATTATTTTGAGAGTTTGTTTTATGAAATTGAAGGGAATGTTGCCAAATATGCAATAAAGGATTATGTGTTGTATATAAGTAGACAATGGTTTTTATCAGATGGTAATGTGCAAGTAAAATTATGTTTTTCTTTCTATAACAATTGCATTATGTAATAAGTAAAGAACATTCGTATTCGTAGGTATAACTTTATTACTCGTTCCATTAACTACATATTACTCTATAACCACAAAAAAGTAGTAAACATGTTATATATAGATAATATCATCATAATCTACCAACCATCACAATCTGTTGCTGCTAAGATAAAATATATACTTATAACTAAATACAAAGAAGCAACATAAATGAACTGAGACTTTGGGTAATTTTGCTTATCCATCATCGTTACTGTATCGCGGTGATGCTCTTAACTGGGTTAGGGAAACAATTTTGTATGGGATTTGTTTCAGCCGAGATTTTGATCATGGAGTTGATTTTATAAAGGAGCGTTAGGTTATAATTCTTTTCAACTTGCTTTTGTAATGTCAAGTGTTATTACAAAAATAATTAAAAAAACATTTTTTTTAAATTATTCATGTAAAAAGTTAAGTGCATATAATATTTTAATTATTGGTCGCATACAATATGAGAGACAGAATTTTGTAAATAATAACTTTTTGACTAATATTATTTCGTGGAACTAGTATTGTAATTCGTCAAGATAGGGTGTTTAACAGACCACGGACTGCACAGTCACAATCGCCATCAAACACTACCTTACGACAATGACACACCAGAAAATGAGCATGCCGACAGCTTAAACACAACAACATGTAATCCAAAAATCGTTTACAATGAAACTGCATTGTAAGAGATAGCGGGTAAGCTGTCTTAGTTCACGTACACACATTAAGCACAATGTTAAATCTAGTAAAGTAGTCTAGCTGGTATCGCAGTGCCAAACCAACTGTGAAAGTTTATTCGCAAATTGACTTCACGTATTCGCTTTAGGTGCAGTTTCTTTCATCCGAGCTCAGCTTTTGTCGTGGTGGGAGTTGTAAGCGCGGGCGGGTTGACTTGGGAACTTCTGACTTTCTTCGCTAGCGAGGTCAATTTTATAAAATTGAATATATTAATTGAAATACCTAAGGGTAACGTGTACATAATTAATATGTAGAATTTAATTTCGAATTTATGTTGCCGAAACATTATTCAAGCCACAGTTATTTTTCTGTAACCCCATTATATCTTCTAAAATGTAATGAAAAATATAACTTTTTTTATCAATAAATTTTCTATTTTTCGATCAAATAATGAAGCTGTTATTTCTTGTTGTCTCAACATATATAGTTTACCTATAAAACCTTAGTTCGCCTTTCCCCGCCACCTCTCCTCACCGAAATCAAAGCATTAGGTTGTATTAAGAAATACGAAAACTAAGCAGAATGGCATTCTAAAGAGTTCTGCATCACAACTTTGTTTTGCATGAGTTTACCCGCTTGCCGGTTTTAAAATCTTTTCGCGATCTGAATGCATTAAAGTATTTAACTTGTGTGTAGTTTCTGTCTATCGGACGGAAGGAAAACAATGTATTGTTTGAAAATATTTTCTGAATATTTTTGTGGGAGTAAAGTGTGTATAATGTGCACGTATATTTTCATGCTTTCCAATAGCTTTCACGAGTTCGTATAAAGTTTAAAGTTAAGGGAATATCAACAAGGAGTTGCAGCTGGTATAATGATTAAAAACAAGATTAAAATAATGGTGTTTCGGGGCAGTAGAAACTGTTTTTATTTCAGAAATAGCGAAGAAAGATTTTATACGTCACAAATTGGGTTCAAAAATCGTGATAAAACGTGAAACGTGACAAATTGCTGAACCTTTGTCTACAAAAAACTTACGCTCAGCAATGGCCCAGTAAATGTCTTATTAACTTACTTGATTTCCCTTAACTTGCTCTTACAACTAGCGACGATAAAAATGTTTTATGCCTTCCTTCCATTTGCATAACTTTTAACAGCTGTTAAAATGTGTTAGCGCATTCGGAATTAGGGGAATTGCTTGATTGTTAAGATTTTTACAACATTTTTATCGTGGGTTCAGAAAAACAAGAAAATTAAGAAAAACGTGATAAAAAAAATTCCTTTCTATCTGACACTAAACAAATATGGCCATGTTCAGGGCTCAGAGGCCTTAAGTAAAATGTTTACGATGTAATTTTTCGTAATGAAAATTAAAATGGCGAAGTAAAAGCAGCGTCTAATCGCCCCAAACAGGCCTGCTGCGCTCTGAACTTAAATCCTATTTAATCTCAAAAGATTTGTCGCAATAAAACTTTTAATACATAATTATGATGAAACAAGAACATCCAACTAACGTCCGCAGCTTTCTCTCAACAAATAACATTTGTAGGAGAAAGCGAAATTCGACTCTCTCACGCACGACACATAAATTTGTTACAACTGATTACCAAGTTTGTTGGGAGTTGTCATCGCAACTCTTCCACCTTGGTGGGGGAAGAGAATTTTTTCATTGTTAACGTTATATCTGGCGAGGTTTGGCAGCGGAGTTCATGAGCGCCGCGCACGCCGCGCCCACTACGTGATCCGAATACAACTTCTCATATTCATCGCTTTAAAGCAACACCGGAGTGCGAGAGAGACGCCCATATACGCCAGACACGGCGACACCTTTCGACAAGATTTCGTGACCTCTCAGCGGCTTCAGTCCGCAGAAATATGGACGGTAATAATATAAATCCTTTTGGCATATAAAACACTAAACGCCCCCTGAAGTGTCCCATGGTTTTTACGATGCGAATTCTCGAACGCTGTAAAATATTCGAGCGTTTAAGAATATTGCTGGAATTTTCTAATTAATTATGATTTTTATAACGGCACACCTTATTTCATTTCTACTTCCTAGCGCTAGCTCATGTTTTTGAGTAGGCACAAAAACATTATTAATTTTAATCATCAGTAACATTTTCTCAATAACAAAACTCAATCTAACAAAATAGGAAGCTGTTCCTTCCGTTACATGATTCTTCAAACACATTACGCGTTGATTCCCGATGATCGTCGGGACACGTATGACGGATGACGAGTGACGTCAGACGTGCCCTCATCGGTATGCGTCGCGAACTCGCCACCTAATCATAATAGAGCATGCTTGTGCCCTTTGCCGCCAATGCTCATTTTTGGCATTGGATTTGTATACTGCATCGTATTTTTGAAATTTGATGGAAAATTGGGCAATATGGTAGATCAGTTGAGTTTAGATGCTGGTTAATGTTAGTGATTTTTTTATTAAAATTGTAAAATACTTCGATGATAAACTGAAACCTAATTTCAGCAATAGTTTGCCTGTTTTTACAAAACTCGACAATATATAATTTAGCAAAGCCCGTAAATCAATAAACTGTAACCAATTTGCGTTGCACTACTAACTGCAGTTATATTGCTCTAATTTGAGGATAGAAGAATTCTAAAGAAAGTTTGCAAACTACGTTTACCCCACTAAAAACATTCAGCTCACTACTAATAAAAAATGAACCAATGCAAGTGACTTGCGAAAATCACAGTGATGCAAATCGTAAAACACCAAAGAGAAGACTCGAGGCTTCCATAGTTTTTATATCCAAGAAAACGGCGTTTTTGTCTCAAAATCGGGTCACATTCCCATGGATGTTCTATAAACGCTCAGCTGATGGTACATAAAGTTTCGGTCCGGTACTGGAGACAACATAAAATCTGAATAAGTAAATGATAGGGGATAGAGGATACTTGATTGATTCACGTGGGGATAGCGTAAGACATAAGCTAAAAGCGGAGCCTGGGACAGATGGTCTGTGACTTGCAATATTTGATTTTAATAAACGGATCAAGAGGGTTGTTATAATTTTGACGGCTATGTCGTTCTGTTCTGTGCAGTAGTGAGTGTGTGTGTGTATTTGGCATCATTGCTCGCAAACGGTTGGGCTGATTTCAATGCGGTTTTGCTAAAACAGAATGGGCTTTTTCTATTAATATTATAATTGTTTTATTAAAATCCGTGACATTCCGCTTATATTGTTTGATGTTTGTTGAAGTTGCCTCTTACTATCCAGAATTATAAACGACGTGATCATTCAAACTTGCTTAGTATTCCACGAATCGCTCTATTCTTATTTCTCACGCCACCAGCCTCCCGATAGTATTGTTTATGTGTCGGACGAGTTACGATGTTTACGATCTGCGGAATGGTGTATTTGAAATTTATAAGGTATTCTCAGCAGACGACTTTGCGTCTTATACGCTTAGCTTACGGCGCAATTTGCAACAATCTATCTGCGTTCGGTGATTTAAGATTGATTGATAAATGTTGACGAATTCATTAGCATAAAAGTTTTAGTGGAGGTAATTTGGGCTTTGATGTTTATGTGGCAGATGAAGGAAGTTTAAAGCGCTGGCCACACTGGGAGTGATGCGAAACGAGGCTCAGTTCATTAAGCTTTCTTCCGCGTCCTTTCATACTTCAGTTCACACCGCGTACTAAGCAAAACGAAAGCTGGAATGTATTTATCCAACAAACTTAACATTGTAGTTGAAAAACTTGTTCTCCCATACAGAATGTATGGGAGAACATGTTTGTGCAATTGCAAATTTAACTTGGTCGATTATTACTCGGTAACTTGTGGAGCCTACGTAACGCTGATAGGTTTCCTTTTAATTTCTTTATATATACTACTGCCGTGAATTTTTTCACATATCTAAAACCAACCATTTAGCTGGCAGGGGAGGGAGACACTTGACTCTAACAAAAATTAACACTTTAAAGCTTAATATTTCGCAAACGGATCCCTGAATCCAAAAATGGTTTTAACAAACTCCCATTATTTTTAAACGAACTTTCCAGCGATAACCCACACCATGGGATCGAAGAGAAAAAAAACACGTGTAGGGGAGGTACGCTAAAAAAAATATTTTATAGGAATTTTTTTTTACCACTTTGTCGGCTTGATTTATATATATACCCATACCAAATTACAGCTTTCTAGTACCAACAGTCTCTGAGCTAAGCCGCGGACAGACGGACATAGCCTTAGTAATAGGGTCCCGTTTTCCATTCGGGTACGGAACCCTAATGACATTCAATCTTCATCTAATACGCACATAACAAAATTTATTTCCTTCAAAAAAGGTGCACCTTCGAAGATGGCTCATTAAACCACTCCTGGCGATCGTAAAACCTTTACAAAATTTTCATTACGCCTCTACCAAGGGAATAATGATCGGACCAACGTTTAAATGGCATTATCCCACTCTTGAAAAGCATAATCTGACTCCTTGAATGCATAAAGAACTATAAACGTCAGATATCATCTAATTGAAGTTCAAGTAATGGGGGTAGGGATGTCTAAATGTATCGATGCTAGAGAGAAAATTTTGAGCTAGGCTTTTTCCTAGGGTGTAAACTTGTAGATATTTAAACATACATAATTCCCTTTTGGGTACGTGAAATTAGTCCCAAATATTAAACTGGATAGGTATGAAGACTTGGAAAGGTTAAAGCTGAAAAGTCTTCTGATTACCTGGGTCTTGGTCCTGTGTCTGGGTCAAATATATTTATTTTCTTTCTTTCTTTTTTAAAATTAAATTATTATGTGGCATTGGAAAATTGCCTTTTAACCAAGAATAACACGGTTGATATCAGTGTGACTATGTCATACGGAAATGTTTTTTTTTAAATACATTATAATACAGTTTTTGAAAAAATGTAACTCTGCATTTTGTAAAAATAGTTTATTTAAACAACCGATTCCTCGATAAAATGTATATTCAATTTTCCATCGATAAATTGAATACAAAAACATCGACATATTTCAGACATTGCTTAGCGAAGCGTTGCCCATTAAAATGTAAGAACGTTCGATGGCTCTTTTCAAGAGTAAAATATTTAAATTTACCTAGCAACTACTGGAGGCAGGAATTTAAAATGGTAGGAACTGGCTCAATTGGACTGGAGCCTTCCAAATTAATTTAGATTTATGGTCATTTGAGTTTGATTTCACTAAATGTTTTTTGGATGGAAGGGTAAAGAATGATGAAAATAACACAGTATGCAGTCGTTATGGCTTTATAAGGCAAGTGTTATGTATTTAATAATTATGGGCTTGTCACTTATCTACCTAGATTATTGGCGACAGATCTGTTCGCTTGCTAATGCGATTCAGATGCGTAATCAGCGCAGTAGTTACCTACTCGACGTCGTCAACTTTTTTCATCTAGTTTTTATTAACAACCTAATAATAAAATACTATTTTTTATATTTTTAAATGTTTTTATTCTAATATTTAAAAATATAATTTATGTGTAATGTATGAAATAAAGAAAATTGAGAAATTATAATAGTTTTAATTTTCTAACAACTTTTAAATTAATTAATTTAAAATACATCCGAATTGAGAATCTCCTCGTTTTTCCGAACTCGGTTAAAAATATTAAACCTTGTCCAACCTAAAATATTATGACGTATAGTAAAAGTCAAATAAAATTGTTCATAGAAATCTGGTTACTGGTATGACGTGAATTGTTCGAAAATGGTGGAAGAGTCTTAGGAATTTCATATCGCAAACAAATTTCTGACGTCATAATGAATTCCTGAGCCAAAACGGCTATTGGACTAGACAAGGGATGTTTTAAATATTTCCGTTTTTAGGAGTTGCGTACATTGTTGTACTTTTTCAAATAATTTGTGTTTTTTATATATTTGCTGCTGTAGACATTCTGGATACCTATTACGGAGAGACTGTTGAAAGTATCATGTTGCATTAAGCGTCATAATTAAATACATACCTGACATTACATCACGCCTGTAACCCCCAAAAGGTTAGGCAGGGGTGTAACTATAGTACACCCACATTTCACCAATTATGTTTAAGTACACATACAGATTAATTTTCAACATGTATGAAGGTAGTACAATTAAAGGTCAAACTTTGCCAAAAGCGAAACCCAAAAATAGTGAACCAACATCAGCTGAACAAAATCAATCGGGGTGGTCTTTCAGTTTAACCAGATGCAGCTGAATACCAGTATTTTACATAGAGCGACTGCCTATCTGACGTCCACATACCAGTAACTGGGTAATACGACACCCCATTGTATGACTGGTTGTCAGACTTTCGGGCTTCTAACGACCCGTAACGGCTATCAAAGATCCACGAATAACAGCCGGGACCAACGGCTTAACGTGCTTTCTGAGGCATGGAGGAGTCTCGATATGTAAGAATGGTCACCCATCCACGTTCCAACCTCAGCAAGCGTAGCTTAACCTGATGGATCAACCCGTGCGGCTGTTATTACTTAGCCACGAGCTCACCGAACATCAGCTGAACATTACGTATATAAAAAGATCCATATTCAATACGAACTATATTTACAAGTGGATGGTATTAGGGGCCACCCTCGTAGGAATCAACGGCCTGCCTTTCACCGGATGTACCCTACGCCTTTTATGGGGTAAATAAAGGCTGTTTCCTCTGACAAATATTAAAGCCTCCTGTAAGCTTCGCACGTTTGTTTGAAAATGTGGCCCTAGTAAAAAGGGATATATGTCCGATTTTGTGGAAAATGAGTTAAGTATACAGAAGTGATCAGAAAAAAATGCTCTATCGTTGGGTGTAAACGGGTCTAAGCTATCTCTAAAAATAAAGAAGTTACCTTGTGTAAAAGGGTCCAACTGACACCAAAAAAACTACAAAAGTCGGTTTCAAGTACTTTTGTATTCCTTTAAACGGAAAAAAAAAATTCTTGTGTTTTTTAATCTAAATTAACATAAAAAACCCACGTTTTAATTTGGTTGGTGTATATCAAAACAATAACCCTGGTTCTTAGAAATGGTTTAGTGAGTAATGATATTATTAGACATATATCCGTTTTCACCAAAATAAAGGGAAAAATAACTCTGTTGAGATTAGTATTAAATATGTATATAATCATTCCAAATGCGTATCCATTTTCACCTGTGTGAATTAACATTTAACATATGGGAGAAGGGGTATAACTTATTATATACCCTCAAGGAATTCATTTTGTGGTTAGTATAAGTCACTATCTTAAAACTAATAACTTTACATAAAAAATAACTCAATAATAATAAAGAGCATACATTTTTTACCTATAAATAGCATCACATGTATTTAATTTGGTAGCGGTTTAAATGTAACACGAGGTCAAACACGCAATTTGAAGCGCGCGGAGTGTTTTTTGCGTCTCCTGTAAAGTTGCATTTTTGGACTTAGATCCTTTTTCACTAGGGCCACAGTATGTAGGGTTTGTTTTTTTAGTATTGGTTTATTTGTTATAGAAGCCCGAAGGTCAAAATGACCGCTAGGAAGTATGGAGATGACGCGGAGATTATATATTTGCTTCTCAACCACTAAAACGTGACATCGAAATCTGGCGAGTAATTGGTGCTTGCCAGATTTTGACGTGATTTTATTGACATCATTACGTTACAGTACCTTTCCAAAGTTTTACGTGGACACCGTTGACTTACGGTGAAGGCAAATATTGTTTCTTCGACTAGTTCAATACACGTGATAATCAGTGCATATACGTGCATGATCTGCATGAAGTTAGGTATAATTCTCAAATATTTTACTAGCAAAGTTTAACCACTATACTATAATGCAACCTGAACCTCAGTTATCCATTTATTCCTGAATAAACTTGTACAATTGTGTTTCATCCATTCCAGTGAACAAACACTGCAATAAGCTCCGAAGTCATTAAAAAACTATACAGAGCCATCTAATGCAATTAATGGCACTGTATCCTTGATCACATTAACAGTGTTTGCATACAAATGTCTCTGCAGGGGTGCTAATATACATTTTCTATGTGACTTTAAATATTTGCTGTCGTGTGCCACTATACAAATAAATTCGTTAGTGTCTCACTTTGATCAACATTTCCTTCTGTCATGTTATTCCATGCTGTTTGGCTGGTTCCGTATACTTGTTTTTTATTACTGGCATTTGCAATTATTTAAGATGCTTGGGAGTAGTTTGCGTTCAGCGACGTGAATTTATTGTAGGATTTTGATGGAAAATATAAATGGGAAATGAACGTGGTTGTAGATTCATATTTGCTCTGGTATATTTAATGCAGAGCAAATAATATCGTAATATCGCTATTAATAGTAGAACACTTGATATTTGCTTACAACTAAAATCCAAAGATCATGTCACAATCACATAAATCTCTCACCGCCTATACCGCAAAACAATTACTCACTCGCAATTCTGATGATTTGTGAACAGGGTAGCGAAAAAAATGAAAATCTTCTCACAGCGTAGCACGGGGTGATACAAATTGTAACACCTGACAAAAGTGCCATGATTTATTAGCAGCGGCAGAATCGGCAGCCCGGATAAAACCACCGCATTTCACAACGAGAGCTGGAGACTCGAGTGCGATTCAGTAACAAAGCATTGTTGAACTCATTGCCATTAGCTCCGATTGTTTCGGCTCTGGAAATAGTTGAATTTGATAGTTTTTGTAGATTTTGGTTTATAATTGAGTTCTGTGCTTTTTATGTTAATTGACAAAATTGAGATGAATGAAAACGGGGTATTAGATAACCATGACCAAAAAGAAACTACGGTTTTAACAAAAAAAATAATCAAAAATTGATATGCTATTTACCACTCTATACTGGTAAGTGCGAAAATTCTAAAACGATTTGCGATTTTATTTAAGTACCTACAACAAGATTGAATTGATACCTATCTGAGACAAGATTTTACAAGAGAAAATTCTTTAACAGAATCGAAACAGCCTTTCTACAATACCGTTCGCGATCAAATAGTCAAACAAAATTTATGTTCCCTCCCGCCAGGGATTAAAATATTAAAACTGCTGAGGTGTTTTCGCAACAATTTTTATTTATGGCCCGAACAATTGCACGGCTTTTACATTAAAAAGCCAAAAGATGATTTGTTATTCACAAAATGTAGTGGAAATATTGTGGTGTAAGCTGACATCGTGAATAAAGACTGCTGGTGTAGTATGCATCGCGTCAAACATTCGCTGAGGAATCTAAAATGTTTCAGTTTTCACTAGCTTTATTGCTATGACACTTAGGTATTGCACCAAAAGATCGAAACTTGGATTAGATTCTCGATCGTGAATAACACTAAAAACGAAGAACGAAACGAGTTTTCAGTAAAAACTTCCTCATTTAAATCTTTGAGGTATCAACCTAAAAGTTTGCTCTATGTATATTTAGTTTCATAATTATTCTGCTTAAAAAAAACGACAATGATATAACTAAACGGTAATACCTCTGTATTCTCTGCTATTTCTTTTGTTTCTTAACCTCTAACGGCCAGTTTCCTCTAAAGACCATGATTGGAAAAGTACCCAAAAAAAAACATTTATTCAAATGAATTAATGACGTAATACCGTGCGGAGGCTTACGGCCAGTTTCTTCATCAAAAGTAACAGCCAAAGTAACGTCAAAAAGAAACAAATTTAACCGTTTCTTTGACTTTTTGACGGTACTTTGGCTGTTACTGTGTACAAGTACCATTTAAATTATTATAAATATGGTGCTAGAAAGTAAAGTTACCTACTTGCGCAAGTAAACACTGTACCAATCTCCCTTGCATTCCTAGTCGAAATGTATAAATATTCTAACAGAATTTTATAAATATTATGTAGGTACAATGCAAATAGTACGTAAATTTTATAAATAACTAGCTGATGCCCGCGACTACGCCCGCGTGGATGTCAGTTATTATATACTAAAACCTTACTCGAGAACCACTCTATCCATTGGTGAAAACAACATGAAAATCGGTGCAGTCGTTTTTGAGTTTATCGCGTACAGGACGACGGACAGACGCGGAGGAGGACTTTGTTATTATAATATGTAAGGATTAGTATTTCCAATTATTAGTTATTACTAAAACATTGATAGCAGACAGATAGAATTATAATAGACAACTCTATTTAAACTTTTTTCCATTTTCCCATTTCAACATGGAAACATAAACATAATTATAATAATTATATATTTTAGAAAACAGACACGGCCTGGGAGGGGCTCATTTCAATCTAACTTGTTATTTATTTTGCCGGATAGTTGATGCTTATTTATTAGAAAAAGTTGTCGGTCAACGGAGCCTCGCGCAGGTCAAAAATACTATTTATTAATATTTGAATTTCAAAATTCATCAGCCTTTGTAGCTGTATTGTTTATCTTGATGTTACGGTTCTATTTTTCGTTTTGATTTTATTGAAATTCTGGTAGTCTCCAAATATAAAAGGGTTTTAACGAGAAGTTTTTAGTGAAATATATTTTGTTAAAATACATAACCGTTTTTATGAATCAAATAGATTATTTACCCATTCGGTTACCCTAGGTGTGATATTGCAACATTTTGTTTGAGTGAGTTAGTCATTTCAGCATATTACAGCAATTTGTCGAGTCACGATATTAAATACAACACAACACGCACGACAATTATGAAAATGTGTTAAGAGAAGTGCTTCAAAATTTAAAGCATGGAAGTCGCCTAACACGGTTTTTGCCCGACCGTGGCACAGCCAAGAAAGGGTTATGATTTTAACAGGCTATGTATGTTTTTATGTATTTTGTAAAGAAGCGTTTGACCATTTTATTTTCTGTAGCGTTACAGGGCTTAGTCCTATTTTTTACAATCATAACAATTTGGCTTTCATAGTGTTTGCCGTCAACTTTCTCTTGCTTCTTTTGACTCATAGCTATTGAGGATAATTTTCTTAAATAATAAAGCCACAAAGATTGCACCGATTCTAACCCTGACTTATTAGTATAGATAACTAGTAATTTTTTTAGGAATTTATGGATGTATTCAAAATATTGTAAAACATTATAATAAAATATAAGTAAAAATCTTTTAGGAACAAGTTTTTAATGAACTAATAAGTTCTAAATAAAACTTACGTAAACAATAGAACATTAATATTTTCTTAAAAAGCTTGAGGCTTATCTTTAAGAGTAAGAAGGACATTTACGCCACAAGCTTTTAAGAAAATATTAAAGTTCTATGTTTACTTAAGTTTTATTCAGAACATTTTAGTTAATTAAAAGCTTGTTCTTAAAAAGATTTTTACTTATATTTTATTTTGTACTTTTTAGCATTAGAATTTGTTTACATATCTGTTCTATAACCTTCACAAATCCAAGGAGCCCAAAACGACAGGGCTTTCTTGTAAGGTTGAGGAGTTTCAGTGGCCAAGTTCCGCCCCTATAATCAGATCCTGCGCTATAGCTTAGTTTGGCTATAGTTTTCTCCAAACACGATAGTGCTATCTTGTTTGGTTGAGGAGTTCCTATGGCCAACTTCGTCTCCATTTAAAGACCCTGGATACTAACTTGGGCTATAATAGTCCTTGTCAAGAAAACACCAACGAGTCCAAACACAATGGTTCTACAGGAAAAGTTTTTATCCACTGCGGAAGTTTTGACATATTAACCTTAAACCAGTTTTATTAAACATAATTTTTTTATTTTGATGCGTCTTCATACAAAAAAATAAAAAAATCGTTAACGAAAGATGTTTATTTTAAAAGTGGTTGTATGGCTAACCGGCGCCGGGGGCGCGCGGCGAAGCGGAACGCGCGAAAGTACCTACCTATCAGCTGTGCGCTCGCTCGATTCGCCGGCGTAGGTATTTACGTGGGTTACTGGCCCTTGGATCTCGCTCAAAGAAATCAAAAATGCTTTCTTCGATTTCGATCGCCAGTCGGGGTCCGACCCTCGTGCATGATTCGGGGTTCTGAACTGTCCGCGATCAAGCAGCCTTTGAGTGGCCGCTAAAATGGTCCTTTCATTAGGGACCGCGGGGTTAAGGATTCCATGGGCTCGCATTCGAGGTATGCTCTCCGTCGCATACATTCTGCGAGCTGCTCGCAAACTTTCACCACTCAGTACATACACTCGCACCATCTCGTAAAACTCGCGGTTACTGAAGTCCGACATCGTGACCGGTAGGTACAAGCACGACACGTGCGGCGCGGCGCTTGCGCGGGAAAGCGATTAGACGCGACGTCACACGACAGCGCGTGCGATGAGCGAACTGTCGGCCACAGCGCCCGGCGCCGCCCTGCCGCCCGGGAGGGGGTTGCACCCCCGTGCAACACCGCCGCCTGTGCGCCGGCCGCCGCACGCGCCCATTGATATTATTACGAATAGTTTGTGTCCATATTTTACTGATTTTAAGTAGGATAAAAAAACAAAAAAAAATATTGAATAAATAATGGAAATGTGTTCTATTACTGATATTGAACCACCAAAAAAAATTTGCGCACTGGTCAAAAACTTTTCCTGTATATTGTTTTGTTGAGAAGTTCCTTTAGCCACCTTCCGGCTTCATCAACAGACCCTGAACACCACCTAGTGTAAGAGCACTTGTCAAGACAAATCTAATGAAACCAAAAACGACGGGGCTATCTGGATTACTTGAGAAATGCACGTGATCACCTTCCGGCTCCATCATCAGACCCTGAACACCACCTAGTGTCAAAGTACTTGTCAATACATAACCAATGAGTCCAAACACGATGGTGCTATCTAGTTTGATTAAGGTGTTCCTATCGCCAACTTCCGGCTCCATCTTCAGACTCTGGGCATCACCTAGTGTGATAGCACTTATCAATACGTAACCAATGAGTCCAAACACGATGGTGCTATCTTGTTTGATTGAGGAGTTCCTATGGCCAACTTCCGGCTCCATCATCAGACCAGCTCCATGGTATAATTATTATAATTTTTTTTTTTTTTTTTTTTAATGTTTCGGTAGTTATATTTATACATATATAATATGTATGCTAAATTTCAGCTCAATCGAATGCCAGGATGTGCTTGAAGATTGGCGGCAATGACCTCTCGCGTCCGGCCCTGGTCCAGGCCATGGTACGGAGCGAGAGGGCATGGGAAGCCGTCACCTCCTTCTGCGAAGCAGTAATGCTCGCGAAGGAGGAGGCGGAACGCGTGAGGGAAAGGCAAAGTTTGCGCCCTCACGCCCCTAACCGCCGCCGTTGGAGACGCCCTGGGCGTCAGGAATCCCAGGCGGATTCCCGGCCACCATAGGCGCGGGCTTGCGGACGGCGAGCAACGAGCAGCTCGCCGTCCGATAAGGACCAGGCCCGGGTCGATGGCGCGTCGTGTTCCACGCGTGCCTCAAAGAGATGTCAGCACAATTAGCAGGGTCCGCTAGGACCGATGCCTGCCAGGGTTGCGGGAAAGTCCGAAAGGGATACCGGGACCTTGGCAACAGGCAAATGAAGGAACACGGGTGGGTTTTAGTCAGTAAAAGTCTGACACGCCCTTCCGCTCCGCCCAGAGCGGGAGAAGTAATTGGATGATTTCCCACCCTCAAAAAAAAAAAAAAAGGATGTGCTTGAAAAATGGATGACAATTGAACTGGAAATACATACGAGCAGAGCTAGATAATACAGTGTTACTCTTTATATTGTGCACATATCGAATTTTTTATTTGCTTTTTTCTGTGCTTATTTGACCTCTTTTACGATTATTGTAAAAAATTATTAAAAAAAATACCGCTTTTTGCTAAAAAAACATGTTTATTTTCAATTGAAGTCAGGTTTTTTCCACAATTTTTGTTTTATGAGGACGCCTTATTATTTTCTATCATTATGGAGTTTGTTTTATAGTCCTGGAACATTTAAAAGTTAAACTGTTTTGTTTACATTGGGGTCACAGTAGCAAACAAATTAAAAAAAAAAAAAATATATTTTTGCCGTCAATAAAATTAAGCATAGATCCTCATTTCAATATGTGCATAATATAAAGAATCATCCTGTATATAGCTTGTAAAAAGAGTAACGGTGGAGTTTCTTGCCCATTCTTCTCCATACGAAAACTATCTTTTGGAAGGGGCGACTAGAATCAATTCTATTTTTTTGTAAATTTTGGTGTTCAAAAGTGCCTTTTTGTGTGCCCAAATGAAATAAATTAATTGACTTTGACTTTGAACAAAATAGCCAGTAGACATTTATTAAAATCAACATCAAATCTTTAGGCGACGCGGCGCACTTTGGACGCGTTTTCGTACGAACATACACTCGAACGATCCCGACCTTCCAAGTACTAAGGAAGCACGCAGACTGAGTGCGAGTTAGTCGTATTACGTACGTATAGTTCCGACGTCCAAAAACAATCCAAACTTGTTGGGATTTTTCGTGCGGTCAATGTGATATCACTGGAACACTACCTATTTGACGGAGAAAAACCTATTCAATGTGCGCACTCAATTCGTATGACTACCATCTTATGTTTACGTACGATACAAATTCGTGTACAAAAGGCGCGGTCTAAGGATATAATCCTCAAATCGTCGGCCGTCACGGCAACATGACACGCAGGACGTGATGACAACACACCTGAACTTGTTTGTCAAATAATGTAAACAATTTTACGGAGTAGGTGTAATATTCCCTTTGGATGGTTATTACCTGTACCCAAAATGTCTAAAGGATAACGGAGATTTGATAAGGTTATTGTAACAGGAGTTCAACTGATTACTTGTTTTGTTGCCAATGTTTTAATAAGCACTAAGCGCAAGTACAATTTTGTTTGATCTAAAACATAAGCTGGCTGTATTTCCTCCCTTCAATCAAGACGTTACTTGCAACAATCGATCGGCAATTTGAACCTGCTTTTCACTCAATCATCCCCTTTTTCTTCTATGATTTAAAATCACCAGTATATTAAAATCACATCACAATAATTTTGCGAAACCGACAAATGACGCTACAACAATAAAACCCACCATAGGTTCTCAACCTTATCTAATTTCTTAACAAAATATATATATATATATATTATGTCCTGTATATAATATATACATATATATTATGACCTGTTTAAATTGAATGAATGTTTTTGAATTTGAATTACCTGAATGCGGTTTGTGGCTACCGCTTTGTTTCGCCTGTCGCTCGTTGGCTTCGTTGCTAAGACCGGAGTTTCTGTCACCGGTGTGCGACGGTTGGGTTATGAAATCGGCGGGCGTGTTATGGAAATTGGTTATGTACAACTTGAACTTAGCTTAGGTTGACGTAGCAACTAGGGGATAGGTCATAAACAGCGTGACAGCGTCAACTTTTCTGCTTTAATCGTGGTGTTTGTCTGGCTGTCCATTCATCCAGTAGGTAGTAGTTCAGTGCATGTTCATGAACTGAGAATAATATTTTTGATAACAATCTTGCTAACTCTCGAGTCGGACTCTTCAGGTTACCCTATGGGTATGGAATTAACAGCCAGTTAGGAACCGTTAAAAGCCGGGCCGTTCTTTACCAAAAGCTTTTTGTTTTTGACCGACTTCAGAAAAGGAGGAGGTTCTTAGTTCGTCGGAATCTTTTACTTTGTAATTTATACTTCAGAACACAATAAGACGATACCACGCAAACAACTCTCCGATAGTGTCTCGGGCTATACGCGTTCGCCACACAATGTACCCAATAACCTAGACCCACATCTTATCCCGCAAGCGCTAATAACTACACCTCCACCACCTCTACAACCCGCCAACTACATGTATATCTTGCCACCTGTATACCCGCCAGTCTGGGACCGCCGCTAGCGGTGTTGTGAATTAATTTTCAACTTTGACGCGAAATAAATCACGCGGCCCGCATCCTGATTTAGTTGCGGTGTTGCCATTTTAAATCGATTCCACGTTTTTATTTACGTATTTTTATATATTGGCTTAATTGAATTTTATATAACGTTATTTCTGATGGTTCGATAATTCGATTTTGTTGTTCTTATTTCTGAGTTTGAATTATATGAAGGTAACTACAAAAATAAGGTTGAGGGAGACCAATTAAAACTTGTTATTAGATTTGAAATCTATTTTTAAAACAGAGCTTTAATTAATGGATCGAAAGATTTTGCAAAAGAAGCTTTTATTCTTTTTAACCAAGGTTCGAATAATTATCGTTATAAATCGATAATTTGAAATTTGAATCGTATCATCAGGGCTTAGAATATAATCTCACAGCTAAAGTTCGTCCATTTTCAATCTCTTGTATTATTATGTAACTTATATTTCGATAGAATATTAAGTAGCTAGGGTATCAGCAGACTTGCTGGCTCAAATTAGTATGGATCTCCATTAAACTTCTTAAAAACAACTCCAAAATTCGAACAGTGTTGCAATCTAACTGTATTTAGTCCTGCAACCAAACTAACTTTTTAATAATTACGTACATCTTTGACTGCTTTAAACTAGTACGTTGTAGCAACTTTTCCGAGCAGAAAAAAGAAAAGCCTTACAAAAGAAACAAGAGTAACTCTTTCTAATGAGAACGAGAGCCGGGTGCTGTGCACCATGGCGGATCCCTTACCCGTTCACTGCGACAATAAAACAAAGCACAATAAGCAATATCGACTGTGTAACAGTGGACGATAAGTTAATATCTCAATTTATGAGGAACTGAGATATACCTACTAGAATCACTAGATGCTACGTATGTGGAGATACTTGAGTCATTTAACGAATAAGAATTTTAATTTTTATTTGTTCCAAAAAAGCCTTACAACTAAACTATTAAGATAATCAGTTATTTAGTCGGTGATCACATAACTAAACTCCGGCCGTCGTCGACACGATTAGGAAATTAAAAAATACTTTAAAAACTAAAAACCCGACTGCAAAAACACAACTGAAAAGAGATAAACAAGCATTACTATTTATAGAATTTTGGTATCGTTGAGAGGAGCTCGTGGCTAAGTAACAACAACCGCACGGGTCGATCCACCAGGTTAACCTATGCTTGCCGGGGTTGGTTCGTGGATGGGTGACGATCTTTCGTTTTTTTTGGTCCCGGCTGTTTTCGTGAATCTTTGACAGTCGTTACGGATCGTCAGAAGCCCGAAAGTCTGAAAACTAGTCTTACCAAGGGTATCGTATTACCCAGATACTGGGTTGTGGAGGTCAAATAGGCAGTCACTCCATGTAAAATACTGGTATTCAGCTGCATCCGGTTTTGAAAAGGGTAGGCAGATTGATTTAAAATATTGATTACGCGCCACCAGTTGCGCGAGCGCAGACTGATCTTGCGCGCACTTTAGTTATAAAGGTTAATCGTGGTTTTCATTTCTGCAAGTTGTATCCTGCCAAAAATACTACCAATACCTAACAGTTAATTTCTAATAATGTTTTACTTGAATTAAGGTACAATTTCTTCTACTGTTTGCGAACAGTGAACTCTTTTACAATATTTATAGACATTTACACTGTAAACAAAAGCACAGAAAAGGCAAACCGAAACAACACAATAACGGACAATATTGCAATGATACACAGCCGATAACTTCTCTAGGAGAGGTAATCGAAATATATCTATAAGAACCGGCCACTGCGGTCGCGAGAGGTTATTGTGTGCTAGTGAGCTAAAATATTGCTAGAACTGTGGTGAAATGCAGATGTAAATTATGTGGACGTTAGGTGTAAAGTAGGAAGGGATCATACGCATTTGTTTTGTATAATTAATGGCTGTTTGTATATTTCGGCAGTTCAGTAATTTTTGCATTGGTCACTAGTTCACAACCTTACGTTTGCCGATTCGCGATCTCCACTCAAGAAAACGTCTACCCCAACGGTCATCGGTGCTACGGCTCATATAGCCGGCCCACTGCCACTTCAGCTTGTTTATTCTACGAGCTATGTCGACAACTTCGGTTCTCTGCCGGATTATGTCATTCCGGATTCTGTCCCTCAGAGATATTCCAAGTATAGCTCGTTCCATAGCTCGCTGAGCGACCTTGCTTTTATGGACCAGCCGTACCGTGAGTGTCCATGTTCAGGTTCCGTAAGTTCTGACAAGCATGACCATAAAATATACCTAATGTTTATTATAAACAATAATGTTTATAGTACTCCCAGTCGTTTAACAAATACGTAATATCCCACGAAGCATCTTGTATCGAAACAGAAGAGCATCGCTTATTTATGAAAACGCCTCTGTTTTTCATTAAGTGAAAAAGTTTTTGTGCCGAAACGCGGTATTATTTCACGTTTTGGAAAGTCGAGGACTTCAACATTTATTTTTATTGATATCTTTCTGGGTTTAAAGATTCTTGAAAGTTAATGCAACATTGAATGTTTGGAGTTATGTCGAAGGATTATTTTTATTGGCAACGGTTGTTCTTGAGTTACTTTTTATTTTCTTTTTCTTGGTGGGTTTTGTCGGCTCAGTATCATTACAGCGTTGGATAGCACGTTGGAATGATAGCCACGTTATAATCAATGCTGTAAAAATGAACAATGTTTAAGAATAAGTACTGTAGTTTGTCTGCAATAAGACAAAAAGCTGCCACTACTCGATATTTAAAAACATTTAAAACAACAAAAAGGGACACATACAGCCGCGTAAAAATCTAATACACTTAAAGCCGGCAGTCCATTTTAATATGTGTCACAAACGGCGTTCCGTTTGGCCTCGGCCTGGGCCCCGCTTCGGCGTGGGCCTCAACAATTGTTATTCAATACCACTTCATGAAATATGTATTTATTGTTTGCTCACGAGAGATCTCTGTAAGCTCATATGGTATATTGGAATTACGCTTCTGCGTGTGTATGTGTTTTAGGCTTGAACTGGTGGAGTGGTATTAATAATGTTGAGCTTTTTGTTCGACTGCGTGGAAAAGAAAGTGGTGTTAATGAAATTGATGAGTTATTTAAACGTGTTGCGTGACTGGATGAAGTTGATTGAAATCGTAAGATTGAAGTCGTATCAGAATTTTCACGAAGAGTATATAAATACAGTAGGCCACACGTCAGTGGTAACAAAACCAGTATAAACTGACATATTCTATTGAAGCTTCGTACTACGCTACGCTACGCTAGAACATACACAAAAAATAGTTCATACTTCCCAAGATTTAATTTCAATGTTTCAATAAATTTTACTTACTAAACTCTATGAAAGATCTGAAAAACAAATTTATATTGTAAAAATATCTACTGCGTCCAAGAGACTACTTGAATATCATTTAGCCTGAATATTGTTGGACAAGTTTAGTTTTAGAAACTAAAGTTATACTGTGCAAGTAATTTATTTGTGATTATTAATTATGAATTCTTGTAGCTTAGTGTAGCAAAAAACCAATAATAATATCATGTTAGGTTTAAAACTGTGCTATAAATTGGTAGGTACTAAAAATCTACAACAGTTGTTTAATATAATTGTGCCAATATTTTTGTCCTAAGTTTAACCCTAATTAGCTCATATTATGATGACAGAATAGTAAATTACTGTCGCGGCCTGCAACACGGGCATTGATGGACGATCGTGAAGCCGAGGCACACATACGTGAATCCATCAATGCGCGGAAATTCGAACTGAGTAAATTAATTTTAAATTCCAGAATCAATGACGAAAACAATGATTTTTCACTCACCGATATGTTCATTTGTTTCTTCTTCACTATAAAAAGCTCTATTTGCAAGCCAAATGAAAATTTAAATAAATCTTTAATAAAACAACTTCGTTCCCTTTTTAAATAACAGGACAGATGTGAGTTTTCATAGTAATTTATTTGGCCGCTAAACACGCTTGTTATGGATTATCATAATAAGATTGCCGGCGGCATCGTCACTTCTTTTTGACCAGAATAATAATTTTCTATATATTTCGAAGAAGGTGGAATTTCCAAGCATGTTTGAGAAAAATAAAATCTGTGATCAGTTTCCTCCTTGGTTGCCATGTGTTGAGGTAAAAAGTTCGTTCAATGTTTAAATAACACGACAGATATGAGTTTTCGTAGCAATTTATTTGGCCGTTAAACATGACATATTTGGATTTTCATAGTAAAATTGCCGGCCGCATCGTCACGTGTTTTTGACCGGTACAGCAATTTTCTATTTATTAACCCCCGACGGAAAAAGAGGGGTGTTATAATTTTAACGTGTGTATATGTCTGTCTGCGCCATCGTAGCTGCCAAACGGCTGAACCGATTTTGATTTGGTTGGTTAAAAAATAAAAAAAATGTTTATTAGATGCTTTGTTTTTGTCGGGGGTTTTTAAAAATTTAAATTTAATTTAACTTGTCTCGAAGAAAGTTGTCAAAATAATGCTCGAATATCCAAGCATGTGTGAGAAAATATTATTATGAGAAATGAGTATTTTCAATTTTAAAATAGAGTTTACATGACGTTTACTCCGCGCGTTCGTGCTAGGCCCACAGTTGATCAAAGTCCAAGACAGCCCCAGACTATTGATGACCAACAACACTCTCTCCACACATTTTATATTCCAATTAAAGTCCTGGAAACGCTACTAAAACAATTTCCTAGAGCGACGGTAGCTCATTACGGACTGTATTGTTTGTTAAATTGCTTATGATTTATTGCTCATTCACCACTTTCAATATATCACCGGCGCACAGTGGAACGAATGTATGGGAGCGGTTGGACGTAGACATGTCCGAAAAAAAAGAGTAAAATTATGCCAAACTAATGATGCCATCTTATTCGATTACTTAATGCCTTCATAACTTGTGGTGATGAATTTCTTCATAACTCCCATATTTCGGGAGTAATTTGAGAAAATGTGAAATTTTACTATGAAAATGAGTGTATCGAGCTCTCTCCCTCCTGATTCCGGGCTTGTTTCAAGTAGCGGTCTCTAATATCATAATGCTAATACTAAGAGCTATATTTAATACTAAGACACATAGTGCGCCAAATGTGCACTTTCTGGGATAAAGAGTGATGTTTATTTTATAACACAATTTTTTAATTTTTTGTTTATTTTGTTGATTAAAACCGTTTTTCTAAAGGTTTACCTTATTACAATAACATTTCTGAGCAGCCAATTAGAGAAGATATAAGCTAATTAGGATATATAATTAGGGACTTAAGGTTTACATATAAAACTGATGCACTAATGATTACTGATAAGAACATTGCTATTATTTAATTACTAAATGGCTCTTAATACACTAATTTAGCATGCATCATTTACTAATTATCACAATAACTAATTACCTTGCAATATTTAACAAAGGATACCTGGGATACCTGGATTTTATATAAATAGGTCACTATTAGTAACTTTAAAATCAGTGTTGATTTACACCTCGTTGTATCCAAGCTAATCTCGCAATGTATTTTCCAAATTTTAATACAAATCTTGATATTCACGTTGCTTTATGCGCACGCGCACATAAAGATTTACGCGACTTTAACTATTTGTTCAGTGTTTTAAAAGATAACAGTTGTGTTCAGTTATGTGAAAGTGCTGAAACAAGTTTAAAAGACTGGTGTCGTCGATTTTGCTACCGCATTTATGCAAAATGGACACAGTCTGGAAGAAGCACAGATAAGTTTCGGAAGAAACATGAGATTTGGCTACAGGCTGCAATTCAATGGCCGGAATTACAGAATGAAAATATGGAACCTTCTACAGAAAATATAAGTGACGTCATCGAGCCCATAATTTCTCCTGCTAAATCTGATGCTTCAACTTGTACACATCCTAGTCCTCGTAAATCTTTTGAGGACCTTAGTAACCGGCAAAAAAGAAGACGCACCACTGAAGATAGTCTTTCATGCAGCAGTAGCAGCGCTGAAATTATGTTTTCGGCCGAAAGGGCGCTTCAAAAGGCAGGACAAAGCGATACAGCTTATGTTATGAAATACTTGACGGAGAATCCAGAAGAGGCCTCAAAAATCAAAGCCTTCATTGAAGGTAAATCAATTCAGGTACGGGAAATATCCCCTTTGAAGGCATTGGCTCTTTATGTATCGATGAACTTATCGAAATGGCGCTATAACACTCTTCGGGATTTCAACACTCAAGAAGGAGCTCTTCAATACCCGAGTTACTACATGTTGGTTAAAGAAAAAATTAAGTGCTATCCGGCCAAAGAAGATCTCACAGTTACAGAGAGCTCTGCAAAAATCAAATTACAAGCCTTGATGGATTTAACCTCAAGAAGACTTATTAGGTCGTTAGAAACCCCTGTTGATCCCAATCAACAGCTCGTATTGACCAGCAAATGGGGTTTTGACGGATCATCTAGCCAAAGCATTTATCATCAAAGGACGAGTGAAGATGAGCAAATCGATCTTGCTAGTAATTTTATGATTAGTCTTGTACCACTGCGGCTCGTCTCAAAAGGTGTAACAATTTGGGAAAACGAGCGACCATCTTCCACTTCATTTTGCCGGCCAATATTGTTTAAGTTTATAAAGGAAACCAAAGAAAATGTGCAGAGAGAGATGGCTGAAATCGAAGCAGAGATTGAAGCCTTAACTCCATCCACCATCACTGATGGAATTAGTGTCAAACACCAACTGCTGTTGACAATGATTGATGGTAAAATTCATTCCATTATATCCAATACAGCAGCTTCAGTGTGTGACATATGCAAGGCTTGTCCTAAAGAAATGAATAATTTAGAGTTAATCAAAGATAAACACGCAAACGAGGACATGTATAAATATAGCTTAAGCACCCTTCACGCTTGGATTCGCTCAATGGAATGCTTATTACACATTTCCTACAAATTAGACATAAAATCATGGCAAGTAAGGGGTGATATAGCAAAAAGGCAAGTTGATGACAGGAAGAAAAGAGTTCAAGAGGCTGTAAGAAGAGAAACGGGCTTACTTCTCGATGTTGTGAAACAAGGCACTGGATCCACCAACAATGGCAACTCGGCAAGGAGATTTTTTGAAAACTACACTAAATCTGCTGAACTGACCGGAATAGATGCTATGCTTTTAAGAAAAATCTGTGTGATCTTGCAGTGTATTTCATCAGGAGAGAAGATCAACGTAACTAAATTCCGAGAGTTCTGCTTTGATACTGCTAAGCTTTACGTGGAGTTATACCCATGGTATTATATGCCTTCTTCACTTCATAAAATTTTAATGCATGGGCCAGACATAGTTCAGAACATGTCAATTGTGCCCATTGGTTTTCTATCCGAAGAGGCATCTGAGGCTAGAAATAAAGATTTTAGAAAATATAGAGAGGGGCATTCTCGAAAGCATAGCAGTATCTCATGCAATGAAGATATTATGCACAATCTTTTACTGTCTTCTGATCCACTTGTTACAAGTATCCGTCCAAAAGGAAATAAGTTTGTAAAAAAATCTTCTTTTAAGGAATTTTATGAGCTTACGGATTCTGAGAAAAGTGATATCGAATTTGTTAACATAAATGATTTAGCGGACATCGATTCTGAATTTGAATTAATTGATGATGATGATGATGACGAAGATAATTAAATGATGTTATTGTTTTAAAATGTGTAACTTAGTAAATTAGAGCTTACATCTTAATTATTTATTGTACTTTTAATGAAACTAGGTAATTTATTATCAACTTACTTAAAAGTCATACTCTCATCAGTTCTTGTGAATATTTTTGTTAATATATATTTCTGTATATATATAATATATTTATAGACCTCTTAATAAGTCTGTCTGCGGTTTAAAGTAAATACAAATGGGGAAAAAACGTTTTTTTTTTTAAATTTTCATTTCCTTTTATCCCAGAAAGTGCACATTTGGCGCACTATGTGTCTTAGTATTAAATATAGCTCTTAGTAATAGCATTACGATATTAGAGACCGCTACTTGAAACAAGCCCGGAATCAGGAGGGAGAGAGCTCAATACACTCATTTTCATAGTAAAATTTCACATTTTCTCAAATTACTCCCGAAATATGGGAGTTATGAAGAAATTCATCACCACAATTTATGAAGGCATTAAGTAATCGAATAAGATGGCATCATTAGTTTGTCATAATTTTACTCTTATTTTTCGGACATGTCTACGTCCAACCGCTCCCATACATTCGTTCCACTGTGCGGCGCAACGATCTTAATTCTTGGGACGCCCTCCTGTGTCCTGTGATGGTGGTGCAAGGGAAAATAACAAGCGAATATGGTGCTCTTTGGCATTTTATGAAAGCCCTTTGTCCAGGTCCTTGAGAATTATCAACATCCCAACATGAGTGATACTCGTGTTTGCTAAAAAAGAAAGAAAGTCTAACAATGCAAAATATAACTGCGCTATCAATGTATTTTGTGATTTTATTGATGAGATGTGAGGATAGGTAACATACAAATTCAAGTTTTTCTGAAATATGAACAACAGCACAATTCTTTTTTTTTCGGCTTCACTTAGCTGCGTTATCATCATGCTTGGTTAAGTAAAGCTCAGTTATCATTAAGCGACTGCATCTGATATATAAAAATAAACCTAATGAAAATATTTTACTTGTTCCAGGTAAGTTGCAACTTTCACCTTTTATAACCATACACTAAACATGTGCAATATCCATTACAACTTCACCACGTAAGTACAAAAAGGAATTAATCTACTAATTGAATAATTACGTCACACGCTCCCGGCCGTCGCTCACACCGTAGCGTGAAGCTTCAAGCAAATGCTTATTTATGTTCGAGTCACAATGAACTTGTCCCGTTCTCAATTCATTTCGCAGAATTAGTACGTGCCATTGTCCCATACAATAGTCGGTGCATTTTACTCTTGAGATTTAAATAGGCTTCGGCTGATGGCATCGTTAATGCGATCAAATTGTTTACGTGCTTAGTCCACTCGACTTGCTTCGATGTTGATTATGTTCAGGTATTTTTAATTGACGGCTGAAATATTAGGACGTTCTGACGTTTTAAGAAAACGTGGGTTATTGAGTTTTTTTTTTGTATTTCTGGGAAGGATTGCATAGAAATTGCAAATCGAGGATTATTATCATTGTCACCGAGTCAATTTAATCAACGAAACTTCACAATTTTTTTTAAATGAAAATAATAAACAAATACGATACGAATAGTTGAAACTGCTAATGATTGCTACTTTGATTTCGTGCTTGCAACCTTAAAATCTGATCTCCCTACGGACGCGAGGTAAAGAGGGCCGGATGTGAGTTGACAGACGGTCATTGTGACCCCAAAGGCCAAGCGTATAACTTATAAAAACGTTCGTACCAACTCCCATCTGACTGAAAAGAAATGAAAGTTTCTGATTTTTGTTTAAAGTGTCTTTGTTCTATAAACTGACTTCATTGATATTGATAGGCCACAAAATGGACGACTTTGTTTTAAATAAGTGTCATGATAAAAATGTATTCAGAGCGATGCAATTGGTTATTTCAGTATTTCTAATTCAGCCAAATGTAAACATTCTCATAATTTATTAACTCAACATGTTACTGCAAAGAGTCACGCCATCAAAATCAAAACCACTTTACTGAACAAAAAATAAAGCGCAGACTAAATCAAATAATTACATTCCACTTCTAATGCAGGTACACGGCCAACCAATAAATTCTATTACAAATACATCAGCATGCAATATGTTACTTGTCTTCAGCAAATTGCCATTATGGCGCCAATTACACCGTACACCGAGCGTCCCCCGCTCGACTAAACACCGAGTTATGTTGGGTAATTCGAGAAGTCTCCTTTCATCGAGTGCATTTCGCGGAACATCGGCCCGCAATAGTCCCCCTGCACTTCCATTAACCGTGAAAATGGTGTGACGTCACACAGTAGTGTATTGCTACTGATTGTAGATGTCAGGTGGAACATTAGCTTTATTATTTTGTGAGAGTATGCCGATTATTATTTAGGGTATTAATGATAAAAGTATTTTATGGCGTAGATGATGAGGTTGGTTAGAGATAAGAAAAATGAGGCCATGGTCCGATGTATAAACATTTTAATGTGTACACGTCATAGTGAGATCATGCTTATAATACACCGGCCGTCAAAGCTTAGTACCACACTTCTAAAATTGCAATAACTTTTAAATTACACAAGACATATTTTTGAAATAAAAAGGATTACAAAGATAATTTAATTTTTTATATAAAAACTTTTATGTGTTTTAAGGAATGGCAAAAAAAAATGTTATAAACAAAAACACTCCTTATCAAATTGTTGCAACTTTTGACTCTTTTTGTTTCTGTTTTTGTTTTCACATTTATTTCTTGATCGATACATTTTGATACAAAAGCCAAGGTTAAAACTTAAAACTGTACTGGTTAAGGCTTAAAACTGTAGTTATAAATGTTGTTTGAGTTTTTTGCCAGTAAGTTAAAAATGGCAAATTGTTGGTTTAAGTTAAAAACGTTACATAAGTATAATTAACTATAGTTTCCAAGAAAGCTGATAAAATTTGCTATAAAACGTTTTTTATTTCAAAACTCTGGCTTCTATAGTTTAGGAGAAATTGCAATTTTAAAAGTGTGGTAAAGCTAAGTTTTGAAGGCCAGTGTAGTTGGATGTCGAGTGAAATCAAATCGCTGATGATTGTGCAATAACTAACCTTAATATTTATTTTAATTTTTATAAATTATGGAACGGATTCAATTCGCAATTAAATTAAAACAGCAGTCAATTTCATTAATTTAACATTCTGAAATTGATTCCTAATTCTGTCCTGAATAATACATTCATGTAAAGTTCGTCTGAATGATTTACATTTAAACTGACAGACGCAGACGACTTCTATTTCTTTGTATTACACGGGAACTTTTACATTTTCAGCTACTTAGTTTAAATCAATCTAATGTACCTCATTAATCAACACTTTCTAATAAAATATACATCCTTCATCATTAAATACTTACTTAGATTTTATAAGGTACACATAATATCTAATTAAAAATACGTTTCTGGCAAAACACAAAATTCCAGTCATTACTTTAACAAACAAAAACATGCATTCAATTCACGTTTTAAATAACACTCTCCAATTTATTGCAACAGCGAATTATAGTACGGTGTAACTGCGCCCTCCATTAATGAAGAAGACACAATTCGCGGGAAGCATCGCACGAACAAAGACCAGGCCCAGGTGCCACCAATAGCCGATCTAATTAAACGTGGAAAAGAACCAGAGCGTTGTTTAAGTGAATTAAAACGATTTTCATTGCGTTCGCAGTGTTAGTTAGATTTACGTTTTTAGAAATGGAACAGTGGTTAATGAAATTGGTGAAGTGGGTTGGATGGTATTATAGTGTGGTTTGGTCCAGAATAAATTTCCATTCCAACTTGTGTTTGGCCTGATAATATCATTAATGTCCACGGTATACAATCTGAGTTACATGTTATTTACTGAGGTACATACAAACACTCTTTAAATGCTTGTTTTACAAAGCTGGGTACAGAGTAGCGTGAACTCATAACCGGTATAAAATCCTTAGTAGATTTTCCTTTCTTGAATTCAGTTTGAGGACATTTATAGTGACCATATTGGTGATGTTCTTCAGAAAGGTCAGGTGCGTAGTAGTGGGAAACGGCGTGCGTGTATGACATGTGTATGAACGTAAACGAAGCAAAAGGAGTATTAGAGATGGCGTAATACACTTGGCGTTCTGTATTTTATACCACGAGAACAAGAAGGCGTGCCGACTAGTTCCCCTATCAATGAAACATCATCAATTTAATCGCTAATAGATCGATTTCAGCACCAAAGCGATCAATTTATAACATAGAAATAATCGCATCGTTAATACGTGAGCATTGGCAAGTAATGACTTGTAGTCATGAATATTAATAGCGTGACGTGTTTATGTACGAAATTGATGGGACAACAATATTATAGCTCAGCGAGTCCGTATAATGTACGAAGGGGTCAATAGTTGTATGCTTTAGTCCCTCCGTATCAAAACGTCCTAAAAGCAAATGGTCCTATTAGCAAAATTACCCATAATCAAAACGATACTTTAGCAAAATGTCCTATTAGCAAATCGTCCTATGAGCAAATAGCCCTATAAACAAAAGAATAGAAATGGTACGGTCATACCACACTTATTTAAGTTTAATGACAAAAACAGATATAGATTTACAACATTTTCCGGTAATTTTATATTATTATTGCTTGCGGGCAGATTCTGACATGAATAGATTTTCCTGTTCTAGAGTAGGCACGTGAATAAAGCCAAATTCGATTGTTTTTGTTGGCAGGTTTTTTTTTCATGTTATTATAAATCTGGATACAGCGTGGATCATAGGGTTATTATCTTTATTTAAATTATCTTCTCAGATGATAATTTTAAGCTAAAGGTACATTTGCAGCGGATTTGCAATTTTTAACATACAGTTCGTCTCTTTTCTTTTTTGTGTAGTTAGTGACTAACCTGGGGTAGTATTATGAAGTATTAATGCCATCATTATTCCACTTCGAAAACGGGATGGTGCTAGCGGCCTTGTCTAGCTCCGTCTCTCTCTCACACTGGAAAAATGGTGGCATTAATACTTCATAATACAGCACCTGGTGTCAGAGTATATGAATGTATGTGGTATTATGGTGTAAGTATATGAATGCTGTAGTGCATGTGTGTGGGTGCTATGGTGTAAGTATATGAATGCTGTAGTGCATGTGTGTGGTGCTATGGTGTAAGTATATGAATGCTGTAGTGCATGTGTGTGGTGCTATGGTGTAAGTATATGAATGCTGTAGTGCATGTGTGTGGTGCTATGGTGTAAGTATATGAATGCTGTAGTGCATGTGTGTGGTGCTATGGTGTAAGTATATGAATGCTGTAGTGCATGTGTGTGGTGCTATGGTGTAAGTATATGAATGCTGTAGTGCATGTGTGTGGTGCTATGGTGTAAGTATATGAATGGTGCGGTGTGGCGATGTAGTGGTGCTTTTTATTATTTTTCCTAAAATTGCATTATTAATACTCCTTCTATTAACTGTGCCTAATATGCCCAAGAGTCTCTCCGGCAATTTAGTATGCATTCTCAGTAACCTCAAGATAACCAAGCACAGTTTCACGCAGATTTGTTAAATAATAAACCGTGGACTACCTTGGGATTAACTTTATACAGCTTTTGTTTACTTTGGTCATCCTTTTGCTGTGGCAGTAGGGGCAGTCAGGCCGGAGGCTAGGCTGTGGTATACGTAAAGCCGCTGCGGCGGAATATACTATAAGCACGAAGATAAAGGATACGGCAGCCTTAGTTTTGGTAAAAGCAAGTAGTTTTAGGGTTCCGTACCCAAAGGGTAAAACGGGACCCTATTACTAAGGCTATGTCCGTCTGTCTGTCCGTCCGTCTGTCCGCGGCTTAGCTCGGAGACTGTTGGTACTAGAAAGCTGTAATTTGATATGGGTATATATATAAATCACGCCGACAAAGTGGTAAAAAAATCGAATTTTTTTTTTTTTTACGGTACCTCTTCTACACTTTTTGTGTGGATGGTTTTTTTTTCTCGTCGATCCCATGGTGTGGTATATCGTTGGAAAGGTCGTTTAAAAATAATGAGTTTGTGTAAACCATTTTTGGATTCAGGAATCCATTTGAGAAATATTTACCTTTAAAGTGCAAATTTTTGCTAGAGTCAAGTGTCCCCCCTGCCCGCTAAATGGTTGGGTTTGGATATGTGAAAAAATTCACGGCAGTAGCATATATAACGAAATTAAAAGAAAAACTATCACCGCTACGTAGGCTCCACAAGTTATCGAGTAATAATCGACCAACTTAAATTTGCAGTTGCAAAAACATGTTTTTCAACTACATTTTAAGCTTGTTGGATAAATTCGGCCCAACTATGGAACCCTGCATTGTGCGTGTTTCGACATGCACTCGACCGGTTTTATTATTCTTAAACCTTATTAAGCTTTTTCCACATTGGCATGTCAGCCTCATCATAACTTAAACTATTCTAAACTACATCTATAAATACAATATAAGTACATTATTAATGTCTAAACAAATCAGTAAGTAGGTTTGCTATCTCAGGTGAAGGCTGCGTTAAAACTTTAACATAAGGACCAATATCACATATTATTCGTTTAGGTACTTTTATTCTACTTAACAGCGTCTCACAACATTGATCTTGAACTATGACCTACAGTAAATTCAAATCACTCCATTTATTAAGCAGCAAATCATATTCAAAACCTTCAAACTCCCGCACCACACATGAACTACAAAACAATTTACAACTCTTAACTCAATCCGTTCAAATGCATCGAATTACCATATTATATAATACATCAAAACTCTCTTTTAACTCGTACCAAACAGCAAAGAGCGTCCAGAAACGCGACCTACCCTCTAATTAGAGAAAATGAAGACTCCCCTATGTAGCCACTAGCGATGGCCGAACGGCTTTTTAATTGGATTCAGAGTATGATGCACGCTACTAGTTCCTTTCCCAGTTTTTATCAAAGGCATCAAGTTCTTGGGATATCTTGTCGAACGAATTTGTGCTGTTAGCTGTTATTAAATGGAACGAGATATTCCGTAATTCGCTCTTTACTGGATTTGTTTTTCTTTTTCTTTAAGTATTGTCTGGTCTCGCCCGATTCGGTCCTTAATGAGGATTGATTCTGCAATAGTAATTAAAGTGAAACATGCTGAGTCGAATTGTATCTGATTTTGCAATGATATTATTGTCAGTTTCAATTTCGCAAAAGATATTATTAGCATAATATACTACAATTTAATTTTGAGCTCTTCACATATTTGCTTCAAAATCCGCTCGCACAATAGCCACTACAATGCCTTTGATCTGCGTTTAAAAAACCGTCGCAAAACCGACAAAACCGTCATTTTGATTAATCCATACACAGGAACTTCAAATCTGCTTTGGCGTGCTCACTTATCCGTAAGCGTGACGTCGATGTGGCACATCAAAGACTGATGTACGTCATGATGCCATTGCAATTGTATTACTGGTTGGCAAACAGTCAAAATGTTAATCAAGTCCAATCAAACGACAAGTGTACGAACTAAAACTGTGGTGGAAAATGGAAGGTAAACTGACAATGCTATGCTTTGTTGCATTAGTGGATATTGGACTGAAATTGCTGATGTATTTATGTTCTGTGAATTGAGTCGATCAAAGGAAATATGACGCTTTAAAATAATAAATATTCCTAAACAGTTTTTTACCAAAATGTTTTTCTTTGATACATATTTTCAGTTTATTAAGAAAAAGTTATTGATAGAAATACTTAAATTCGGAATGTAATTTAAATCTGTAAGTTCTGTGTGACCTAGTGAAAATTCCCCGAAAGGTTTTATGGGTCATGAGCACTACCCGTGCATCGTTGCAATTTTTGACATAAATAATATTGGTAAAGATTTTAACTTTTTTCTTCTGAAAACGAATTTCAAACAAAAATAATAGTAAAAAAAATTAAAGTAATAAAAACTGAAACCCAACTACGACTAATAAGGTATAAACAAGACACCACAGACAGACAAATTAACAATCCGGAGTCTTGTTTATACCTTTTTAGTCGTAGTTGGGTTTTAGTTTTACTACTTTAATTTTTTTTAAATTCTTTTGAGGTTAATATATATTTTTGAAATGTGCTCATTAAGCCTTTTCATTTGATACCCAACATGGAACGATAAACAATTTTTTTTTTTTTAGTTCCTTACTTTATGTCCTCTAGACGGCGCCATTTTTATTTTTTTATTTGATGTCACATAGCTTATAACCAGCGGACGATTAAGACGCTTCCAACGATACCTCATTTGTCAAATTGTGATGTGTGGTTTAGAAGTTAGGAGGGAACAGATGAACATACTTACATACGTACATACATACCGGACAAAATCATAACCCTCCTTTTTTCTTCGCCGTAGTCGGGTAAAAAGTAAAACCCAACAGTGAGTGGAAAGTGAAACCGGATTTTTAATTGGTCTGTCTGTGATGTCTTGTTTAAACGTTTCGTGTTGACTTTTTTGCCATAGTTGGGTTTTAGTTTCATAACTTTTATTTCTATTTAATTTTTTTTGGGGTTATAAAATGTATATTTTTGAAATGTGCTAATTAAGTTGTTTCATTTGATACCCAATTGGGCTTCATTTTTTATTTATTTTTATTTCTTGATTTATGTCCTGTAGAGGGTATATTCAATTTAATACTGAGACGTCACATAGCCTAGTGAACGATCAAGACGCTTCTATCGATACCTCATTTGACAAATTATGATGAGAAGTTTAGAAGTTACGAGGGTACACATGAACATACATGCATACCGGTCAAAATCATAACCCTCCCTTTTGCTTAGCCGTAGTCGGGTATATATCATAAGTGCTAAACTTTATCCATTGAAGTGATATTAAAAATAGTACCTTCGCAACAACATGCACAAACGAAATTGTCAAAATTACCCTACAGCCGACAAATATTACCCACCGTAACAACAACACTTAAAATTCAATTTTCATTAGAAAAAATCCAATTTCATGTCACGGGATCTTATTCGGCAGCTTGCCAATGGGCAGGATTAAGATTACCCAGATTCATTATTCAGATTAAGTGTGGCGAAATGTTGATAAATTGAATTTGATTCGCTCACATCAAAGACTGGGTCCGTAATTGGCTTAGTGCTCAGTGGGGTCAGGGTAAACAGTGATTTCCACGCGAAGATTTCGGTGTCAAATACTATGTGACGTTCGGGGTCCGGTGTGGAAAGGAATGGAATATGTGGTGTTTGCTTTGCCTACGTTTTGTAGGATTATGAGACTGTTTTGAGGTACCTATTTTCGATTTCAAATTATTCATTACTAGCTTTTGCCAGCGGCTTCGCCCGCGTGCATGTCGGAAATTATCCCACCGGAACGAACTACCGGGATAAAAAGTATTCTAAACTATCTTTGCGCAAATTTCATCCAAATCCATTTAGCCGTTTTAGCGTGTTTGACTAACAAACATCCAAACATACAAACTTTCGCATTTATAATATTACTAATATTATAAATGTGAAAGTTTGTATGTTAAGTTTGTTTGTAAAGTAGGATAGTATGATTTTTTTGATCAGGTTGCAGCGATGCTTACATTTTACAAGATTTTGTACTACGACACAACACAGTTTCTAGTGGCAGTGATCAATATCTTCATGGTTATCATCATAACCCCAATTATCCCAATTTAAATGGGGTTGGTGCAATTCTTAATTTGCTTGCATATGCTCTTCATCTCAGAGTTGCTTTACGAATGATAAATCTGTTAAAACGGTAAATATTTTAGTCTTCCGTAAACTTAAATAATCCAGTACCCAGGCCCATCCACTAACTCACTCCACCGACGCGAACGTCCAAACATTTTTTTGCAACAACAGTAAAAATGGCCGCTCGGCCTCAGATACATGTCCCGTATTATTTGACTGGACAAATCGATAAAAACAGAATGTACCGTCCACTGACCTGTTCGGAGATAATAAAAAAGTTGAATGATACTATGCCCGCCCTATCGGAAAATAGAAGTGGATCTTTAGTTCTTCGAGTCGCCAGTAACAATGTCGTCGTACAGTCGCGCGCGGAAGCTATAAGTTCCGTATAAAAATTTATATTATTGCTCAACTCGTTGCCTGGATGGTGACGCGTGATTCCACGAAGAAGTTTTCTCTGTAATAGCTTTTCGATATCGTGTCTGTCGATGCGTTTAATAGTTTTGTAAATAAAATTCTATGGCACAGAACAATACATTAAACTTTATAATATGACGTTTAGTTTGGTAACAACGAACATGCTGTGTAATTAGAAGTAATTCTGTAGAAGCAAACTTTGTAGACCGTAATAATATATTTCTCACAAACTATGAAATTGTTTGTTTCATAACTCAATGAGATGAAAGTATTACTTTTCTACACTGAGTCTCAAAATGTAAAGTTTGAAAGCGTATTTTTTCTCATTAATAAAGTCATTCATTACAAATCATCAGTTCTATTACATAATAAATCAATAGTCCATAAAAATTGAGTCCGTGACAGTACTTTCAAGGGTCCGCGAGGCCCGAGCGGAGTAAATCCAAAGTCGGCCAAATTCCCGCGAGTCTTCTCTCGAGTTTCGACAAACGGCACGATATCCTTCGGCACCAATAACGACGGATGTTCTCTTACTACTGCATCAAAAATGCAGACATTATCTGTAAAAGGAGTCCTTATTGTTAACAAGACTATTTTAGTAAGTAAGCTTTGAGAAGGAGAATGTAGCACGTGCTACATTAGAGTGCGCGCAAGATAGGAAAGTCTGCGCGCGACTGGTGGCGCTGGCGCCCTTAATTCTATACTGTAATATTTAAAATATTAAGTCTATATTTAAAAAATTAATCTTAGTCATTATTAAATATTTATTATTTCTAAGATTTTATATTGATATTTTATCAATTTTAATACTGAATTTTTTTTTATTTTATTAATCTCATTAATATTAATTAAATAAACAAGTCTATACTTAATTTGACCTTACATAAACGTCAAGACGCGGTATACGATTAGGACCGATTTCAACCGCGCGCAGACCTATCTGCGCGCCGACTAGTAGGTGATATTCTGTAATTTTCAAAAAAATTATGAACCAAGGCTTTAATGAATTTGACGGCGCATTGCTAGCGCCATCTGTTAAGATATAGGTACGTCGGAACAAGATTTGACAACTGTCAGTCTGGTGGAGTGTCGAGGCGAATGGTCAGCGCGGCCATGTTGAACGTTCCAGGGGTTTTCCGAACGTCAACGACGACCGCACCACGTATCCAACGAATCGCTTTTGTTCCGAGTAATCTTGTCCCTTTTTGTTTCAAAGAATAATTAAAACCGATTGACTAAGTGATTTTCTAATTACTAGTGAATAGATTTTAGTGAAATTCTGTAAGGAAGATATTTTGTGTGATAAATATTACCACTTATTGAAGACATAGTCGATTCTGATGAAGACTAGCGCCTGTTTATAAATTTATGGTTGACATAATGAAAACATACTTAATGATGACAACATTATCCTAGACTTTGTTGGATTGTTTATTGTAAGAGCACTGTGATTTGGAAATATTTAATTTACTCTGCCAAAGCTTAGAAAAACTAAATATTTAAATTGAAAAACTAAAGCTAACAGTGCAGACCAATTACATTTTTCAAATTTGAAAACTATTTTTACTTTGACTCCAGTAAAAAAAAATATCAATAGTATTTAATTTAATTTTAACTCCCCTTTTGTTCTAGCAAAATTTGTTTTGTTTTAACAAGTTCTGTCTTCAAACATCTTAACAAAACCCCATCACTAACACACATAACACAATAGAACCATCTTTTAAAACCACATTTATTTATTTATAACGGTTGCAGTGAGCAGCCGGCTTTACCCTCCCGCGCGGAGGATTATGTATTTTATCCTGAATCTCTTACCAATGTCGCTGTGTAATTGTGGATTACTCTCGCTCATGTTTCCATTTGTCCTGCATTCTGTAAGAAGATTTTTTAGAGTTCTCTTTGATTTGTTGTCTTTGTATTATGACGAAAGTTTTGCCGAATCTGCATTGTCAGAGATGGTTGATCAATCAGTCAAAGATATAGTACGAATAAAATGTTTGTGACGTTTTGCAACGGTATGAAAAACAAGGTTTGAAGCACTGTGGCCCAAGTTTCAGTGTTTGATATTGCAGGTGTTTATGAATCGGTAGCCACACATACAAAGAATTTAACTAATAACCATGATGTGCACTCATAATCAACAACTATGTGACGCGGTATTTTAAAGACATCGATATCAGCAGCCCTATTTAAATATGCAGCTTTTGTATCGGACGCAGTACATTTTGCCATTTTGAATTCCAATTTCAAATCACACCACATATCGAATACTTGCAATACTAACTCAAACAGCATCAATTGATGAACATGATTCTGAATTCCCCAAAACTAATTTCGACACAAATTCCGTTCATCCTTACGCTAAAATAATTTCAATCCACCGAGCAAATATTTAAAGAGACCACGTAATGTGTGCCGTGCCGAAGTTACTTAGACACCGCAGAGCTTGTAAGCAACTTACTTCACTATAAAGGGAATTATTAACTGGCGTGTCTAGTAGTTGGAAAGCAGCCCGGTTTTAACCTTTCAGGTGTGTGGAGAGGTTGAAAGTCGAAAATTAATTTCGTAAACAAGAAACTTTGGCGAGTTTTCCATGTTAGTATTGGAGCGTTTTGAATGGATGTGTTTTGAACGTCGTTTGAATTCTGGTGATGCGTCAGGTCGTGGTTTGATTGGGAAGAAAATGTTGACTAATTTAATTTGTATGATGGTTATTTAGAGTGCTTATATATATTTAATGGGGCCTTTATCTTTGCAAAAGTGCTCGTTGACATGACGTCACAACCGCGCCGCCACCATGCCGTTCCGCTTTATAATACTTTAAACGGTACGGCGTCCGAGCGGCGGCGGCGCGGTGCCGGCGCGGTGGCGACGCGGTCGCGACGCAGTCACGGCGTCGTGTCGCCGAGCACTAACGCTTTCTTCAAGAATGCAAATTCCAATCCCATCAAAAAGATAAATGTGAAAATGGGAGCCAAGTTCAATATCCTGACTATCCTATCCTATAATAATGCGATATTGGTGCCGATTCTCTTGTCACAAATTCTCTAAACCAAAAATCACTAAAACTTAGTTTATTCCTGTCAAACGACGATTTCCCATTCTGAAATAGACTATAGTGACACAACTTAACTGTATTTTAGTTTGACAGCACTACGATGGCACTGAGTTTTAATTTAGTGAAAATGCTATTCTGAATTTAACGTTTAACATAATCTTTTTAATCGCGATTAAAAATGTGTGGAATAAAATTAGATGTCATGAACTAAAATTCAAACCAACACCTCGACGTCAGTTGCAAAACAGTACTGTATCTTTTTTTTATTTTCTTTTGCTTATATCGTATCTCGAAAACGGTGTCTCCTATCGCAAAAATAATGAAAATTTCGACCCACTTCATAGAACCCCTAATCCTCAACATGTTGTTATTTTTTTTTTCGTTATTTTCTATACAAATACTGAAAAAATCCAAAAAACACGTCGACGTTGCCGTCCAAACACGTGTCAGGCTCTAAAAAAAAATCACGGGGTAGGGAAAACAAGTACCAAGTGGAGGCGCGGTTGTCAAATTCGATTTTAGGTGTGTCAAAATAAGTTTTATATTTTGAGAATTTATTTGGCAGAATAGCTCCAAGATTCTCATAGCCAAAAGTAAGGAATTTTAGTGATAGTTTAGTTAGTTTAGTTCGGTGTTCAAGAGAATCAGCACCATTATGCGATATCCTAATCCTAAATAAATACATACATTACATACACACATACATACATACATTATTATAATAAATGCGAAAGTGAGTTTGTTTGTTTATTTGTTTGTTACGCTTTCATGCTAAAACGGCTGAACGGATTTGAATGAAATTTGACACATCGGTAGACCATGACCTGGAGAAGGACATAGGCTCCGCAGACAGGTTTTCTCCATCGTCTAATTATCTAGTCGCAGGCAGATTGTATGATTCATCATATTGAACTGGGTGAAATAGGTTTGGTTGGGTTAGAACTGTGACCAACCGCGGCAGCGGCCGGCGAGCGCTACTTCCAAGTTGCTCGCAAAATTTATTTCGCCCTTTTTTAAGTATCCGGGTTTTTGCAATATCCCTAGAATATCTCTAAGGTTTTTGCGAAATTTCGAATGATCAAATCACCCTTAGTACGACATAATTATTATTAATAATGTAAAAACTCGAAAATCGATTATACGATAGTGCTTGATGTATCAATTTGTATACGAGTAATATGCGAGTAGGTACAATAACGATCAGCTCACAGACACTTCAGTACAGAGCAATATAAAGCTACACACAAGTAACTAACATTAATTCCTCCTTCAATACAGACAAGTTAATATGTGACATCGTTAGTTATGAGTGAAATTGATTAATTCCGCTAGGGAGTCGCATTGACTGGACTGAATAGGAAAATACTCGGTATGTCAACTTGATTCCACTGTAGAACAATTAATTTTTCTTTAAACTGCAAGTTTGCAAAACAATCTTGTTTTAAAGGCATTTGAAGAATTAATATCAGTAGCCAAAACTTTATATCATAACCATATTTCATAAGTGTTCATTAACATATTTCACAGTACCTGTTTAAAACAAGACGAGGTTAAAGATTCTCAGAAATGTAGTCTGTTAATTGTTATGTTCTGAGAATACTCCTTTGGTTAACTTTATGAATTGATGGACATGGAGGTTATAATCTAATTTTAAACGTTCTTAGACGTATTATAAATACACATCTTTATTCATTTTACAAGAACAAATAAATGATTCTTCCGTTCATCACGCCTTGAAAGTACCAAGTCGTCCAGATAGAGTTTGGCCAACGAAAGCTGACCACGAATTATTATCTGTTGAATATTTTACTTCACTTCGAAGTAAGATTCTTACATGTCGAATTATTATATAAATATGAAATACTGATGTAAGTATCGCATAATATGGTCTTGAATAATAAATAGTAATAATAGTATCAACTGCGTGTAAAGCCAGCTCTTGATTTTTAAAATTGCCGCCTTTTTTCGTGGACATCTTTCGTTGGACAGACTCTAAACGAAGAATTGCTACAGTTTTCAGTTCACTTACTGCCCATCTGTACGTAACGTCCGGGGAGGCAGGGGGGCAGTGGCGAGGGCCACCCAGCCTCGCACGCGACATTGGTCAAAGTCGAATAATGCTAAGGCTGGAACTTTTTGATAGGTCCGTCGGTAAATGCAGTCAGACATCGGTCAGATTATTGTACCTCTCATTCCCGGGCACAACTGAATAGTCAAAGGTCCCCTTTGGTATAGCTCAGCTTTGTCGTCTAAATAATATAAATCTAATTACATAATTATATATGATGTAATTATATTAATGTGGGAAATGGGTCGGGTTTCAATCATGTGGAATACATTTTTGGTGATACATAATAGGATTATCATCTCATGAATGATTGAACAAATCGTAATGTAGGTTATTTTTGTTGGAATAAAAGTTGACTTTGTTTACGCGGCTACTACACAAGTAGGTACGGTTGTAAAACAGCACCTAAACTTTACTCCAGATTAAAAGTACTAACCGAACTTCGACACTACGAAATAAAAGAACATCCCTAAAGCGAAGATTGGAACCAAGAAACTGTAAGATTTAAACAAAGCTGAACACCGTTTTAAAAGTCGGTTTGTTCTAACAAACCTGAACTACCCTCAAAGTGGGTTTTAGCGGAAATGAATAGGAGCGTATTGTCAAGGACGACCACTCGACTTCGCCTATTGCTGGCAAAGCTTTATATGCTGTTTTTCACAAATAGTTGGAAGAGCCTCCCCGGAGGAGCGGAACGCAACGAATAGGGTAGGTGCTGTCTTACTGCGGAACAAGTTGAACGAAGTTTTAAAAAATACAACACTTGAATGTCGTTATGTGTTTTATTTGTTGTGTGTCAAATAATAATGTTGCATTTGCATAATTTCATGTAACTTTATATTCTGGATAGATATAGATTACATTTCTAAAAAATGTATTCAGTAACTGACAGTTTTTTTCCTCGTTATGAAGAACCTAAATTCATACATACCTATATGTTTTGTGTTATTCATGTCACAAGCAAGCAAAACTACTTAGCAAAACACCACATTATGTTACTTTGTGTGAGACAGTACACAAAACCGTGTTAAAAACAACTGTACAGAAATGAGAAGGTTAAACTACTTTCACTTCATACAACAAAAAAACTCCCATTTTTCCGTTACTCGCTTCTGAAATTGAAAAGACGAGCTTCACAAAAAGTACCGAGCAACTTGGGACTTTGAAGGTTCGCCTTGTGTAAATAAGAGCGGAAGCCTTAGGAGGCCCGAGGAAGCTAGAGGGGGGAACAGTCGCGAGCAGAGAGCCCGGCGAATAAAGCCTTCAAAAACTATTTAAAGAGGCTTCGAAGGCAATTGGCACGGGACTCCAATGATGGCACTGGATCAATGATTATGGATTAGTTATTATTTAACCTTGTCTTTGTATGTTGTGCTGTCTTTTGTGTGCATCAAATAATTGTTTTATCTATCTATCTATCTAATGAAATCACAAAAATGTTCTTATTTTATAGAATGTATACAAGAAACCAATATTTTAAGTGGATGCATCTGCTGAGAATGAACACAGGAAGATGTAGGGAAAAGTACATATAAATAGCTTGGTAGTTTAGTTAAATTTATTTTGGTACTAGCTGCGCCCCGCGGTTTTACCAGCGTAAGTTTCGATCCCGTGGGAATATCGAGATAAAAAGTATCCTATGTATTAATCCAGATTATAAACTGTCTATTTTCCAAATTTCATCCAAATCCATTCAGCCATTTTTGCGTGATTGAGTAACAAACATCCAAACACACAAACACATAAACTTTCACATTTATAATATTAATAGGATATTAGTAGGATTAGTAAGTGCACAAGTAAAACTGTTGCTTAGATTCAAGGACTGGCTATTATCAAATCACAATGTCGTTATTACATATGTCTATTTTGATGATATACTAATACATTTATTCGCTAACTCCCCTCTAGAAAACCTTATCAACCAAAGTTCACAGTTCAATTATCTCAACTACGAACCAAGAGAGTTAATCGTCATATTGAAAATAATAACTCCATCAGCGTTGGATGCAATATTCAGCGCTGAACGTAAACCAGCGGAACTTCCTGTTTGTAGCGGAGTGCGGAAATTCAATTATCCGACGATAAAAGTGCGGGGCGGACGGTAGTGATGCCATGCCAGAATGCTCGGGCCGTCACGGGCTTAAGAAAAAAATATTAAACATTATATTATTATTTTCTTCGTGATTTTATGATTCAGCTGTCGTTAGAAATTGTTACTTGTCATTTTGTATTTGTAGAGGATGATATTTTTTCTTGTTTTACTGACAATCGTTTTGCGATATTTACTTTATCATTCACTTTTGCTCTTCCTTCCATCTATGCAAAATATTCTACTCTTTCGAAAGGAGTACACCATTTTAAATTCTTTGAACAATCATAGATAAATCGTAGCCACAAACTGCCACCATCTTCAAGATGTTCTATTCTATCCCGTAAAACATGTAAATCCCACAGCATATGTTCGTTGGCAACACTAGCGGGTGGTCGATCCGCGTCGGATACGTGCCGCATGAACTTGAATTTTCGCCATTTTACTTCCATCATAGATATTATTTCAACTTTCTTGGAGAAATTCTGTTTTCCCTATGCAATGTTAATGATTAGTTTATCAGTTGGTGAGTGTTGGAGCTTTTGTATTTAATATTGTGTGGCTTTATGTTAATGTTTAAAACTGTTAAATAACAGTTTTACTAGAATCTGTTGTTTGAATTGCAATGAGCTGTTTTATTAAGAGATGACCTTGACAATAGTGAGACCCTCTTTTAAAACAACATTGGGATATCTCAATCCACTATCTCATTAAAACTTTGCCCTAAAAACGTTTAGTAACACAGAAACGGAGTAGTGGTGGGCCCGTGGTAATGGCCGCGACTTACGAGTTGTACGTCGTAGGTTCGATCCCAGGCAGGCGCTTTACTTTGTGTAAATGATTTCATCACCATTGCTCTCAAAACGGTGAAGGAAAACATCATGAGGAAACCGGCATGCCCTAGAATCATACATGTGACATCTACCAAACCTTATTGGGCCCGTGTGGTGGATTACTGCCTACTCCCTCTCACTGAGAGGAGGCCCATGTCCCAGCAATGCGAACATTATATGCTGATTATGAACACATAGAAAATCATTCCTCGAGAAACAATAAATATAGCCTCAAAATATGATAGCAACCATCATATTAGTAGATGTGTAAAACGTCTGCAATATAAAATTGTATGTCACGATAAAAGTCGATATGAAAACTTTCATAAGCCGTAGCAATACCCCGTTTACTGTACAACCCTGGTATAAAAAGCTACGTTTCATGCACAGTAGTAAATATAAGCCAATGGAAGGCGAGTATATAAAATTTGTAGGGTTCGATAGCAAGGTGATAATGGAACTTTTATTGCTTGAATTATTCCGGATTACTGTTCATACGGTCTACATGGAAATTGGGAGTCATTATGCTTATGAGTTTGGATGTATGAATGAATATTTCAAACGCCTTTTATTTTATAATATTCGTATTTTTACTTTCTTATTTTGTGCCAGAATTATAATAGGGTTTCAGAATTATAATAGGGTTTTTAATCAACTACTTATAATTTTCTGAGTTGAAATCTGACTAAAAATAGTTATATGTTTATTTTTAGTATTTACCTTCATTGTTTCATCATTTTTGTTCTATCAAAGTACATAGTATATTTGACAGGAATATTGACTGAACCTATTAATAATTCTAATGTCTGAATTCATCAAACTAAGGTTACTGGGTTAAACTCAACGTTACCTAGACAGAATGTTTCGAATCGTTGACTGTTTCAAATTTTGAACCGAAACCATGTCAATCAGATTGTTTGCAACTCTATAAGTGCATCTCTCTCACACGTTGAATGTAACAATTATTTAAGTTCTCATGAAGACGATACATGAAAGAGATAGAAATACGTGTTGGAAGAATTCATAAACTTGGTAGATAGTTTTACCATAACTGCAGAATCGGTTGAAACAAAAGCATCAATCAATGAGTTTATGTTACCGACATAAAAGTTGTGCCTTTGTTGGTCTGAAAACGGCATAAAAACTCAAATCTATCCGGTGCTGACGTCATAAAAGTCATCTATAGAAAAATGGATGATTTGTTTTGATGATTTTCTTTCTTGGGAAGGCTTGTGGGTTAAGGTCATCTTTCTCAAAACGAATGGTAGTGGTCAGTTACTGTCGACAACTTTGAATTTAAATCTATTTTGCTGCCAGTTTAATAACTTCTACATATTAGGAGTTACAATATTGTAAAATTCGTATATCAAACCCAAAAAAATACGTTACAATTTATGCAGCCCACCAACATTAACAACTGTAAATCTCATATGTAAATACGCGTACTTACCCAAATGCACGAATTCGGTACACATCCAAAAATTTCCCAGCCCCCGCAGTAATTGAATATAAAACCGCTGGTAGCTCCAAAACGAACTTTGACACTTGCCGAGTTTGTTTTTATTTTGGTCGTCCGGCACGTAAGGTCGATAAATTTCATGGTGCTTATGTGGACGTCAGAGGCATTACTCTTGGGCCCTCGAGACTCCTCCGCCAAATTGGCCGGTCACGCCTCCTAGGTGGTGCTTCCAAGCCACTCTCGATGGCTTACTTTTTGTTTTTATCGCTTGACAAATGCCTGTTATGGTTATATGCTTTATTGTTTTGAGTAATGATTATGCGATTTCGTAGACTTTTAGGTATATAGTGGACGTTATGTTTAGTGAATTTGGTTTTGATAAAATACGATACCTGTTTGGTACAGGATGTATTAGGAATGGTTGGTTTTAGTATAAAAAGAAAGAATGAACTGCAAGGTTTTAAAATTGGTCTTCCAGTACTACTAGATATTGTTTACAACATTTAAAAAAATCACATAATTAGTAACATCCAACATGAGAACTATACATTGCCATTTGAATACTGACAATATGAAAGTTCCAACTTTCATTAACAGTCGAGAACGTTGCAGTCATCCCAAACGGTCAACATAAAGAGCTAAAACATTTCACCATCAGCGTAAATTCGTTTAAATCTCAACGAACAAGTTGAACTTCGCTCGCTCAGCTCTCATCGCTCAAGCTGAGCCAGTTTCAAGCAGGTATGAGTTCATCACCCAACAAGCTTTTGCCTCGCGAAACTATTTGTTAAGTACTTCTGCCGATTGTCAGGTCGCCTATTACGTTCGTCTGAAAGGCAATTTAGGAACGCCAATTTTGTAAAACATTGATGTTATGCCGAGACAAGTTTTAATAAGAATGTAGCGGTTGTAAACCCTTTTTGATATCTGGAAAATATATATAATAGATAAAAATCTTTATTGCAGACCACATCCATGGAAAACATAATTTAAAAAAATATTTAGGTACCTACACATTAAAATAAAAATAAAAAATAATATTTAAGTCAAAATTAAAAGGATAGGGATTTGGAACGTTTTTGTTAAACTCTACGTATAACATCGCGGGCACTAAGGGACAAACAACGTAAAGTTAAAAGTATATTTTCGCCTTTGATATTTTATTGCAGTTTTGCTGCTCCATGAAAATGTTTAATACAAATTCTTAGTTTATTAAGTCCCTGACGGAAGAATTTGAGTCTAAATACCTGCCCCGTCACGTTGAGGGCAAAAAATAACTTTTTCATAGAGTTTAAACTGTACTTTAATAAGCAAATACCTACTTTCATTAGAAGCTCAATTTAATTACGAAGCTTTGTAAAATGCAGCTGCTACTTTGATTCTGTTCACAAAAATTACGTTATTTGTTCATTTTAATCTGCTCATTACTCTTGAACCAATTAACTGCTTTATGCTTACTCATCCTTCAACATTTAATTTCAAAAGCCTTCAAATATTAGAGTGACAGCGTTGCTGACTGAACGGCGACGGGAGCTCTTGCATTACGCATACGTCATTCCTCTGTAAAATTTTACGACAGGCTTTCATTGAGTTCAAGAGAAACGACAGGTGAGTTATGGCATCTCATTAATTTATTATGTCTATGGATATTTTTGTGTATGCGGCGGGAAATTAAAAGGAAAAACTTTTTAACAAAAAAAAACTTAAGTATGCAAAAATATAAACATCCCAATTGATAACCTCCTCCTTTTAGAAGTCGGTTAAAATAGATTTCAGTATAAAATAGTAGTAAACAAACAGTTAAATGGAAAAATGTAGAATTCAATGAAGTACCACCAGTTAAAATAAAGATGCTCAAAATTTGTTTACACGTGCAGAAAACCCAAACACTTTCTCCAAAGTAACTTATTCTTAGTTAATAATAGGTCTAATAATCCATAGATAAAACTGTAGAATCATAAAGGGATAAAAGTTAATTGTTAATATTCTTTTGTTCGACGAATAACAAAAGAAATCTTGAATCCATTCTAATTTTATGAATTCACAAAACAGATTGATTCCTTTGACGTTTTCAATCAAACGGTAAAAAATGGCCTGATTCTTGGCAGTGCCGAAAATAAAACAATGGTTTCTAGAAAATATAGGTACTATACGGAATAAAGTTAAAAGCAAAGTCTGGAATAAAAGAATGGGCGATGTGAGAGCAAAGGAACCAAAATTAAAGGAGTCGCCGGAACATAGTTTGTGAATAACGAGGGTTCTGTATAACAATAGCCTCCGGTCACCGCGTCGAAAATCAAAATCAAACTACATGACAAGGCAGTATTTCTATCTGCAGTTGAATATTATGCTCTAGTTATGCATTGCAGATAAATTTAAAATTATGATCAGCTCTTCAATTCATTTTGAATATTTTTATCTTCCACATCATATTTGTCTCACTCTTTTCTTACTGCTGTTATAACACTTCTTACCTTGCAGTAGTTCTCAGCTCGAAAAACTGTGAACTCATCTCAAAATTTCTTAAACAAGATGATGCTTAGTCCAAGTCTAGACTCTATTTATATTGGCTTATTAGTGTTTCAGGAATCCAGTGGATCGCTAAGTTAGTTGCGGGTCAAATTATGAATCTCAATATTACAAAAGGGGTCGCCCCAAGCTTGGGGCACGGAGCTCAATCGAATATTTATGAGAGAAATTCACAGCTGATAAAACTTGAGTACGGCCACGCTTTGCCACTGTAATAAGCGGATGTTTTATTTGTTGTGCGCTTCTATTTATTTTTTTAGGTCATACTGTGTAATTAGTTTCTTTCGTTTTTGGAAGTTTATCGTTTAAAGTTTTAAAATTTTGTTGTTATTATTTTTGACTACAATAAGATTATAGTCTAGTCTAAGATCATTATGATCAACATCAAGTAAGTCTTTTAGATTTTTTTTTAAAACACCTGTGTTTCATATACCTAAAGCTTATTTGGTTTTCAAATTATTTATATAATAATTATTTGGTCCCTTCTAACATTTAGTCCTACGGTCTATATTACTACATCTTTAATTACTCCTTCCATTTCAACATATGCTTGAAGTACGCAATATTCATTAGTATCGCAAATATCATACACCTTAATTAAATTTCCATCCTCTCTCAGACTTTAGACAAACACTTTAAAACTACCCACATTTGTAGACGTAAGGCGACCACTCAGATGTTTGCAATACAATTTATTATTTATTGCTCTGTCCCTTTATTCCTCACTTACAAGTATTAAATTGTCTTTGTTTCAATAAACATCGGTCATTAAATTCCATGTATCCATAGTAACCACTTCTTATAAAACTGCAAGCGTTTCGAGTACAAATTCCTTTAAAAAAATCTCGAAATGCAATTCAAAGAAAAACTTTCAGTACCTCTTTCTTTCAATTAACTCATATTTTTCCTTTGCTGTAATTTTGGCCCACAAATTCAAAAAGGAAAAAAAGTTGAAAGTAAATTATGTGCAATATATGGCTGGTCATAAAGTGAGCCTTATTTACATAAAGGTGTATGGGATGTGACGATTGTTCTGCCATCATATTGGACTATTTTGTATAAGCCGTTGATACTGTGAACGGAAGCGGCTTTGTTTGGAGTTCTTTTTTTAAATCTGAATGCTCTTAATAGCCCAGTATTTTTTTTCATAGAAACATTAATTATCGATTCTAGGTTTTTTTTAATACTTAAAGTGAAAACCAATAAATTATAGGTACCGGTAAATTGATTCACTATTAAGTTAATAGTAAATAGTAATGTCTATCTTTTTTATTGGAGTTGTTCGAACATTACTGTAGACATCACTTAAAATAATTTATTTGATTTGTTGATTTTAGTTAATTTAATAGAAAAACATAATCATTTTAAGAACTTAGTTTGCCGAGTTGTTAAAATGATTATACATTTTAAGTGATAAGCAAATAAATGGTCCCGGAAACTACGTCGAAACCGCATCCAGAATCCAACGTCCATTTCAATTGAACCCTACTCGCGTCACGGAATAGGTTCGTAAGGTTTCAGTGGTTTAGAAACCGGCCCGTTCACCATAGTAATAATCATTTATCGGCGCCACGTTACCGGCGTACGATATACGTGACGCGGTTCCGTATGGCGCCTTTGAGAGAATCGACTTTTGTCAAGAACTCTTTCAAAGTCTGCCGTTTACTGCCAAAACGGTTTAGTGTTTCAATAGCTGTCTTTGTTTATGATGTTACGGTATTCGGTTTAACCCGTTTTGGAAAGTGTATGGTTTTTATTATAGTCTTTGATAGTGTGTGGAGATTTAAATGGTTATGGAGTTAATTTTTAGTAGTGTGTGTATTATTTATGTATGTGTCAGGCACTAAACCTTATCCAGCTCTCATAACCACAAGAACTAAAATAACAATAAAATATTCATGTAGTCCTTCCGTGTCACAAATAGAACGCACTCAATTAACAAACACTAAAAACTTGCACACTTAACACACATAACCTTAAAATTAACCCAAATAAATCCGTACACAAATTCAAAATCTCAACCCTTTCCCACCGCAAATAATCCATAAAAAATATAATCCAGCACAACACTTCACAAGTTGTAAATAGAAACAAATGGGAAATTACAAGTGAAGTGTTCCTTATTAGCGCGGTTTCATGTCTGGGGTGCGTCGGGGGTGTGAGTTATGTGGGGGTGTACGGGAGTGTCTAATCGGGTTAGTATGTACGCGTGTTTACGCCGTCGCACATACAACGCTTGACTTGCATTTCAGTTCAGATGTGAAGGTGTTGAAGATAATTACTCACTCACTCGTTCGTTTGATTGTACGAATGCTCTTGTAATCGTGCTTTGTAAATTAGGTTGCGATTGGTTAATTAGGTCGTCTCTGGTGATCCGGAAAGCGCAAGTGCGCGTTTTCATTATAGGGATTTTGGGTGATTTGAAATAAATGCAATGAACATTTGTCCATTTCTATAGAATATTGAAATGTTTTTGCTCCAATGATGTCTTTTGTGGATCAAGAATAAACAAATATCAAAACAAATTATTACAAACAATTAGGTACTTTTGATATAACCATTCATTCATTGCTTCTTAAACAACATTATTTCTATTACCTACAGAATTTTATAACAATAAGTATGCACGTCTCACCCAACATCAAAACATTTCTTGACAAGCAACAAACACCATTGTTAAAGTCTTCTGATCAGCATGTAAGAAAATCCCTATGTTCTAATTAAAAGCAGTCTATCAAAAGGCAGGAACTATATACATTGTTCGATGCACATAGTAAACACTGTCCTCTAAGTGTAAAGTACCCTATGTAAACAGCGATGTAAAGCGTAATAGATTTCGCTTTCCTGTTGAAACTTTGCGGAGAGGAAATTCGATCAAGCTGTGATTAAAGTGGGAGAGATTTCGTTAGGATACTTTTGTTTTTTGCTTTAGTATAACGTGAGGAATTTTTAATAGAGTATTTTAAGATTATTGGTTGACTTTCAAGCTAGTATGGTAAGCAGGGATAATTTTCATTTGAATAGATAGTTTTACTGTCACGACCAATGATAAATATTGAATTATTTCGTGTATGCTCACAGCATTGGCAATATTTTAACAACTATTATTTATCAGACCGAAGGCATCCACTGCTAACACTACTGACAGTCCACTGCTGGCACTACTGGTAGTCCAGTGTTGGCACTGCTGGCCTTCATGCTGGCCTTTATGGCTATTTACTCTGTTGAAGCTTGAGATTGAACTATTGTCTGTTAAAATATCTTTTGAACCATATATAAGTGTAGTGGATACAGATATACCTCTATTTTATCAGTACATAATAGATATGTCTTGAAAAGGTCGGGGTCCGAGCATCTATGTATAGTGTTGATCTGGTTCCGTGACATTTAAAACATTACAGCAAAACCGAAGTTCCTTCAACATTTAATCGAGGTCCTAACACTATTGTTATCTCTAAATGGGTTAGTTCACTGTCTCATAGTGTAATATAATTGCGTATATAATTCCAACTTCGGACTCCCAAAGGTGTAAGTGGAGCCAAATAAACGGATACATTATATTAGTGTACTAATATGACCTATAAATTCTATTATGCAGTATTAGTGCAAAGTTACTGCTAAATTATGATGGTATCTTTTATCTTGACAGTCAATAAAGGTAGCATCGAGTAAGATCCCAAAACTCATCATTTTCGTACTAATAGCAAGGCTTCTTAAGTTCTTCATATCTTTTTAGAAATGTTAAAAGCTTCTGTTGTAGTTTCTGTTTTAATTTATGAACAGCTCTCTGATAAACCCACCAATGAGTAAGCCTTATTTTTCTCTTTTGATTCCCATACAATAATACCTCAGACACACAAATCTTACTTTATCCTTTTATTACCAATAATTTCCAGTGGCTTCCCAATGTACTCTGAATATACCTTTTGTAATGGCAGCACAGAAACAGGTAAATTGTGTCAAAAATGTTCAATACACTGCCACCCAGTTCGAATCTTTGTTTTTGCGATGTCTCTCCAACTGGCTACTGTTTTGTTTATTTATTTTATCCATTTAGAGTCAAAATAGGAACTTCGTTGACTGGCAATTCTGGGATTGAACTCATTTCAGCTTTATTTATGTGCTTATTGTCAATATTGGCATGATGATGAACGTGGTCTTCAAATATTAAGTGAGCGTACATAAAAGATATGTTTTTCTCAGTCAGACAGGACTATATTACCCATCATCATCATGCGGATCAACTAATAGGATTTTTTTGCATCATCCCTCTTTACATTTGCGTTAGCAGTGGGATCAGATCCAGCTATATGCGCAAGTGTTTCCAGCAGAGTCTTTACGTTTGAACTTACATTATTAAATCTTTCTCTTGGTTTTCTCTTTTCAATGAAAAGATGGTCATCAAAACTGAATTTCAATTTCATATCTATATGACAATATTTATTTATAAATACAACCGCTGTTTCCACATACGACAACAACTCCCGTGTATCGAGTTGGCGCAAGTTCGCAAAATTCCTACGGCGTGAAGCATGTCGCACCTAACTTAATTAAATTCTATTATACTGAGAGCAAAGATAAATAACTCCCGCCCGTTAGACGCCCCTGAACAACTTGGAGAGTTGAAATTTAGAAAGAATGAAGTAATTTCTTTTGTGGAGGGCGTAGTTCAAATGAACGAGATGTAATTGTTGCTGCCTGTCTCCGAGATGTGGAATGTTGATGGCGTTGACAATTAAAATATAGTTTATTTTGTATTAGTTTATTTTGTAGGTAATTAAACTGGATTGTATATTTTGATGGTACATTAAGTTCCCTCCAAAATGGTTGAGCTAAATGGTGCTGATCCATGCGTCATGTTCGTGAACGGGCGCCATCAGTAGGGACTGGTCATCTCTTAGCTGCCACGGCATATTTTAATTTTTGAATGGTTTTGTTTCTTTTTTATCTTTTAGTTACGGACGCTTTTAAACTGCGCGTTTTTCTGCATTGTACTCACATGAACAATTTCAACATGAATGATGTAACCAATATATTGTAACAATATTCTGATTCAAAAGAGTGTCCGTGGAGTTTCTTGCCCGTTCTTCTCCATAGGAACCTACTACGCTTTGGAATGGGCAACTAGCTTCATCTCTCTGACTGACCGACACCCTTGACAATTCAAAAGTGCCTGTAATTGGTTTATTTGAAATAAATGCTTTGAGTTTGAGTTTGAAGATAAAAATACACAAATAATAATTCCTACAATTAATAATTGATAATTTCTACATTTATATTTGTATTTTATATACTGTAGCTAATAAAGAGTATTCTATTCTATAAAAATGCCGTAGAACTAAGAACAAACTTGTAATTCTTTTTCTCAATTTCAGTAGAGCTCCATTAACATGGGTTCGATATTTATTCTTACTAATCTATAATCTCATTTTTTATCTAGGCACGCAGCCGCGTGTCAAGCCAAGTTCAAGAAAAGAACTGGCGACGACGCGACGCAGCAAGCGTGTGTTATATTACACGAACCATTTGGAGCTACTTTTCACCCCTCAATAACTCAAAATCTATTTAGCGTATACACATGAAATTTGGTTTATTTATTAATATCCCTTAGATTAACTAGAACCTCAAATTTCATAAATACAGCTCAAACGATTGTTGAGATATGAACGTCTAAAAATCGGCATTTTTCACTGACTGACTTATCTATACACATACCTATAGATCATAAACCTAACCCACTTCCACATGACCTAGAAAGTTTAAATTTGGCGTCCAGCTTGGTACTTGTGTGTATACAAAGGAAAAAATCAGAAAACAGAATTTTTTAACGTTTTAAATACTTTTTAAGTAATCGATTTTTAACACCTAGCGCCTTTCGAAATTATAATAGCAAAAATATTTTCGTTTGTCGGAGAATTGTTTCCATTATGGAAGGTCGCTATTAGCGTTTTATATATAGGTACCAGATTATTATACATAATCTCATATTTAAAAATGAATTGCTATTCGTTAGTCTCGCTAAAACTCGAGAACGGCTGGACCGATTTGGATAATAATTTTTTTGTTTTGTTCGTTATTCTCAGGGCAAGGTTTTTACGTTTAGAAGATGTAGCTAGGGTAGGTAGGTAGGGTATGTAGGAAGGTGTTGGTAGGTAGTGTAGGGTAGGTACTTAGTGCTACCCGTGTGAAGCCGGGGCAGGGAGCTAGTTATACATAACTTAGACAACCAATTATAAATAATAGTTGTTAATCATTGGCTGTTTAAGTTTTCCGCGAGGCGGGCAACAGGAGTGTGGCGCGTCCGGGGTTATGGGGATTTAAGGGTTTTGAAATATTGTCATAGTCCGTATCTTGAGGTGACATTTAGGCTTACTGTACATGATGTCGAAGCCCCACAAGAGTCGGACCACAAGATGAAAAAAATTCAAATCATCTCAGAATAAAAATGTGATATTCATTCGTATATACAAGCATGCGGTGCGGAACCGCGCGCCGGTGCGACTCCGGCGTCGTGGACAGGAAACCTTAGTAGTTATTTCATTAATTAAGATTTGTCCACTCGATCAAAACTGATTAGGTACTACTTGGCTTGGAACTGGGTGTACTCATTTGATGACGTTGTGCTAATGACGCGATTTTCTGAATCGCGGTGTCTAGATTTTCCGCAGGATCGTGACGCAGTACGTTCCCGTGAGAAAATTTCCACTCGAGTGAAGCCGCGGGCTAAAGCTAGTATAGCCCATAAATACAAAAATAATATAAAAAATTCGTACTTGTACTTATATGTTACGTATTGTTTTCGAGTGTTTCAAAGCCGATAGTGAGGTCAAAATGTAAATCTAAAATAGGGGTTGCGAAGATTTTCAAATTTTTTGACATGGGTTACTTTTTTTGTCGTCAAAGTTTTCAAGGGTGCTAAAGTCGATAGTGTGGTTGAAATGTAAATGCAAAATATTGGCTGCGAAAATTAATTAATTAAATCATACGTGGGGAAGGAACTTTGTTCCTGACCGAGTTACCCCGAAAGCACACGTTTTTTTTTATAGAACTTTGACAACCAATATTAACACAAACTACAACACCGCACTGGCTCAGCGACCTGACATCATTGCGGACAATTGTAACCAAAAGAAATACATTCTTACACAATCTTGCTACTTATACTTGAAAGTAGATTTTACAGATCACTTTTAGTTTACGAATAATAATAATTTCTTTACAAAAAGTAATGATATCTAATCAAAAACATAAATGTGAAACGGGAGCCATATTCAATATTAAGAATAAGCGTGGTTATCGACTTCGCCGACAAAAGAATTGAGATCTAAATGGGTGCCAAGTTCTGTAGTTAATCCTGAAATTTATAAAGAACATACAACATTCTATAATAAATTTAAAACAAAATTTCTTATTTTTCTGCTATAAAAATGTTTGCTATTTAAAAATATAACTTCATTGAATAGTCGAATTATTTACACAAAGCACTTAGGATGAATTGAAGCTGAAAATTTTACTTGGCTAGTTTTTAGATAGAAGTTCTGTTATACATGTATTTGACTAATCAACTTATCTTCTTTATCTTTGATAATTTCTATGTCTATAGTATTGCGCTGCAAAAGAACTAACACAAACAGGGCAACTTTGTTATGCTGGTGTGCGTGACAGCTACATCTTACACTCGCGCCACGTCATTGTGCTGTTATTGTGCTTTTCTAGTGTGCGTGCATTTAGCGGCTAATAGTTGGACGCTATTTTATTTTATTTTCGACGAATTTGCAGCTTTGACTGTCTCTTTAGGCATATTTATTCTTTATATTATGCGCAAGTTACCGTTTCTTTCTTAATCTTTATCCTCTAAAATGTTGGCTTGGTATCTATAGAACTTGACACCCATTTAGATCTCAATTATTTTGTCGGCGAAGTCGACAACCACGCTTATTCTTAATATTGAATTTGGCTCCCATTTCACATTTTTGTTTTTGATTGGATTGTATTTACAAATGTGTTTTATTGCTTTTGTTGCCACAAGCATTTAAAAAATTATTATCAATTAATATGTTTTCTATAAATAGTATTTTTTCTGGTATTTGTAACGACCTTCCATTTTTACTCAAAACGAACCAACTCAAAATTAAATATTTTGAAAAATCTTTCTTGCATTTACAACGTATTTTCCAATACATATACAACACCAATACATATCAACTAGAAATACAAGAAAATAATCAAAAAATATTATTAAAATAACCACAGAACTGTTACGAACGAGCACTTTTAAACAGTGCAAAGTGAGTTACGTATGCAAGTAGACCACGCTTGCCCGTGTCCCGTAGTTAAATGCAATTATCCGTATTACAGCGAAATGACGGCTGTCTTCTCCTGCCACTGCACTCCTGGTAGCTTCAAAGTGAATAAGGATGTAGTTTTGAGGTCAATTTATGTGTAGAGTGGACATGGTTTGATTTAGGGGTGATGATTTTGATCATAATAGTGTCATGTGGGAGTCTGAGGTGTTTCGTGTAATAAGGAGGATATACTTGATAACGAAAACAGAAGAACATAATAATTCTTAAATGCCAAAACCCTCCACAAACGCGAGATTTGCAATCTCAGGGAATATTTCCTACTGACGTGGGGATGCACCGAGATGTAGTCGCAGTGGACAAGGGCCTCCTTGACGAAAGAGAACTGGCGCAAACCTACAGTACTTGATACTAACGATCGTAAGGAAGTATGGCAAGGCAAAGAGCTACACGAACGCTTTTTCCGGGCGCTCCATGGGCCTGAAGTAGACTTTCTGGCGTCTGTATCCTGGCTACGTTTCGGCGACCTCTTTGGGGAAACCGAAGGTTTTGTCTGTGCGATTATGGATGAAGTCATCATGACGAATAATTACCGGAAATACATTGTCAAGGACGGTACGGTGGACATCTGGCGGGCATGCCACTGTCCCAGTGAATCAACTCAACATATTGTTTCCGGTTGTTCTCGTCTTGCTAACAGCGAGTACTTGCACAGATACAATCTAGTAGCTAGGATTATCCACCAATAACTTGCCTTGCAGTATAACCTTGTGGAGTATGAAGTACCATACTATAGGTATGTGCTCGACCCAGTTCTCGAAAATGGTCACGCCACAATGTACTGGAATCGATCTATCATCCCTAACAGGACTATAGTAGCCAATAAACCTGATATTGTGGTGATAGATCGACGAGAGCGCCGTGCAATGATTGATGATATCGCTGTCCCTCATGACGAGAATCTCGTGAAAGAGGTTACGAAATCGCTCCCCTCATCATCTATATTAGCTGAATCTCTTCTAAAAGAAAACTTCAGTAAGGACATTCCAAGTTTCGAATTCAAGCCTATTTCTATTGTCACAATTAAAAAAGCATTTAAAAGTCTTAACATAAAAAACACTGAAGACTTATGGGGGATTTCCGTTAAGGTTCTTGGAGATATTATTGACACAATTGCTCCTCTCCTAACAGGCATATTTAATCAATGTTTAGATAGAGGTACGTTTCCTGATTTAATGAAACATAGTAAAGTAGTACCAATTTTCAAATCGGGTAGTAAGAGTGATCCCTCTAACTATAGACCAATATCTGTGCTACCAGCATTAAGCAAAATATATGAAAAAATCATGCTAGACCAAATGTTGGCACATTTTAATTCAAATGGGATTTTACATAGTCATCAGTTTGGTTTCACGAAAGGTAGGTCGACGACTGACGCAGGAGTAAAACTCATCAGTCACATTTTAGAATCCTGGGAAAAGTCTCAGGATGCAATTGGCATTTTCTGTGACCTCTCAAAAGCGTTTGACTGCGTTGACCACAATACACTAATCTGTAAATTACACCACTACGGAATACGTGGACAAGCTGCTGATCTTGTTCTTTCCTATCTTTCAAACAGGCAGCAAAAAGTAAATGTTAATGGGGCGACGTCCTCGGGGTCTCTGGTTAAGATTGGCGTGCCTCAAGGTTCGATTCTTGGCCCTTTCCTATTTCTAGTTTACATTAATGACCTTCCTTACATGATGGCTAACTTATCGGATATAATTCTATTCGCCGACGACACTTCTCTTATTTTTAAAATAGATAGGAAAGATACGGATGTCTTACATGTCAACGATAGTCTGGCAGTTCTTTCGAAATGGTTCGCAGCTAATAATCTTTTACTTAATGCGAACAAAACTAAATGTCTTAAGTTCTCATTACCTAACGTTCCTCAAGTAGGACTAAATTTAAAACTTGATGACAAGAAATTAGATGCTATTACGGAAACTGTATTTCTAGGAATTACTCTAGACTCGAAATTACAATGGGGCGCCCACATTAGAGCTCTTTCAGGCAGATTAAGTTCAGCTGCATATGCAGTAAGAAAAATAAGGCAGTTGTCTGATATAGCCACAGCTAGGTTAGTATACTTTGCTTATTTCCACAGTATTATGTCTTATGGCGTTCTGCTGTGGGGATCGGCAGCTGACGTAGATTCAATTTTCATTTTGCAAAAGAGGGCAGTTCGCGCGATCTATAAAATGAGTCCTCGTGAGTCTCTTAGAAATAAATTCAAAGAAATTGATATACTCACTCTGCCTTCTCTCTATATCTTAGAAAGTATTTTGTATGTTCGCAAAAACTTAGGGCTTTTCAAAAAAAGAAGCGACTTCCATAATATAAATACACGTAGTAAACATGAAATTGTGATACCCAAATTTAGATTAGCTAAAACTAGTAAGTCGTTTCTTATAAACAGTATCCGCTTTTACAATAAGTTACCAAAGCCAGTTACAGAACTTAGCGATGGTAAGTTCAAAACCCACATCAAACGTGTCCTTATCAAAAAAGCATATTATAAGATTAAAGACTACGTTGAAGACAAGGAAGTTTGGCAATAATTCCTTCTGCACATGTGGCTTCCCTGGTACCTCATTAACGGCATAATTTTGTAAGAGTCTATTAACTGCTCCCAAATTACCATGTTTATTTTTTATTTTTATACATTCATCGCAGACAGACATAATAATAATCATAGTATTATTTGACATTATATACCTACTATTTAATTTCAACTCTATAGTAGTGGCTTTTGCGGACATGTTAATTATTCAGATTTGTTACAGTTGTAATGGCAATCATGTCATTTGCTTTAAATAGGTTTTTATCTGTAGTATTTTATTTATCGTATATAGATTCCTTTCTATCTTGTGAATGTGAGAACGTCGTAGGCTTAGTGAACTGTAGACTTTTATTTTTAATTTTAATTTAATTTATTTTATATCTGAAACTTTTTGAATGGCCTACACTGTCCTCCCATAACTATTAACACTGTAATTCGAAATTATTGTAAAAGCCAATTATCTTTTAAAAGAGTAACCATGGAGTTTCTTGCCGGCTCTTCTCCATAGGAAACGACCAATTGGAACCGTGCACCTAGCTTCTGACGTTTCATAAGTGCCCATGTAGGCTTATGTGAAATAAAATATTTTGATTTTGATTTTTTTTTTGAAAGCTGAGAAAGATAAAAAAATCAAGTATCTTGACTTAGCATACGAGGTTGTCGACATCTGGGACGTGGACTCTGCAATCATTGTACCGATAATCGTTACGGTGAATGGCTTAATAGCGAAGAGCCTCGACCAACATCTCAGGAGGCTCTCATTGCGCGGCTGGGTCAAGGGCTTGATTCAGAAAGCAGTACTCCTGGTCACGGCACGCGTAGTGAGCAGGTTCCTCTCTCTAGAGCCCTGACCACCGGCAGCTTGGACCCTGATCCTGATGCCGATGGGCTACTAGTTTTTATATTTTTAAATGTTTTTTATAAAATATTTAAAAATGTAAGGATTATTATGTATTTAAAAAAAAATAAAAGATAAAATTAAATAATCCGGCAAGGGCCTTTGGCGGAACAACACGATGTAAAACAATGTTAAAATAATGATATAAATAAATAGATGAAAAACTACTAAATGAATTGAGACCTACGTCTTAAAACAAATTGAACTCACTGTGCTAGGTAGGTATTTAATAAACTTAAATTACACATCTAATTTCATTATAAATTCCAATCTAAATATAAAATTTCTCGGTGCAGCAAACTTTACAAGAAATTCACAAAAGAAAATTCGCCGCTGCCATCTTCATTACAGACAAATCTAGATCGAAAACTTTTTGAACAGAACCTCATTCCTGCACCTATACCTTCTCATGCAATTGTCCATTTGCCCTCGCAAATAAAGGAAACTCTTTCAAACTCACAAGATTTTATCTGTCCAAGTCTCGATATTACTGTCTGGAAGTCAGTGTTAAATGTTTGTGACGCGGAGGATATAAACGGCATAAAGGGTGCTGGTGCCTCCTGACAATATCCGTTGCTGCAACTAAACTATTCTCTTTAAACGTTTTGTTCTTAGATTAGATAGGGACACGTGATCTTATAAATTTCTCGTCGATTGCATGGAACTTTGCTGCTTACAGTGCAGCAGAAACGGATAGTTTCGATGTTGGGTGGCAAAATTCGGTAATATGAAAAAGATTTTGTGATTACAAAAGTGTCATTTTAAACCTAGAAGAACGTATACAACTGTGACTAAGATAAATTAATACGACATTGCAAAAAACAGGGAAAACAAAAGGAGTGTTGAATCTCGAAAGCTTATATCCAATATTGAGGGGAAAAAGTCCGATAAAGTACGTAAAGGTAATCCAATCCATTTGGGCGGCATTCCAACTCAGATAGAGTGGATTAAGAACAGTTGTTAGTTCAGACCCTCGCAAGCTCCTTGATTGAATCAACTAAATCCATAATCTTATCCACGAAGTCAGAAATACGAAATTTTACAAATCTCAACAAAAATCAAGATCACAAATGCTTTTATCGTTTGAGTATTTGAATTTGTAGCGGGCTTATCGTACCTGAACGAATAGTCTTAAAGGTATCCCGTGAAATCGTTCGTGATCGTAGACTTAGCATACTGACCCGAAGTCCAGACCTATATGCGAATTTTCTGATGAGGCAACATTTTTGTGCGTTCAACAGTACGTGAAATACTTCACTTTATGCCATTCCGGCTTGGTATTGTAATAAATTGATGAATTATGATAGAACAGATACTAACACTAACGGATACTATGACTAATAAAAAAATATCAGCAATATACAACGTGCCGCTACAATGGCGTCATTAATTTAACACACGGGAAGGGCTAGTGGCCAGTAATCATAAAATGTATAATAAAATAAAATAATTCGTAAATTGAAAAAAAATAATTTTCAAACAATCTAAATAATAAAAACATAACCAAAATTGAGATCACTCTTTGTAAAAGATTCATTCATGAAGCTACCTACCAGCTGGTTTACGTTATATCGGTCCGATCCTTTGACGGCATAATTTCTAAGAAATTGCGCGGCTTTCCTTCTATTCGCCTACTTATGATCCGTGACCCCGGAAAATGACCTCTTCGCTACAGTTCTTTAAGTACAGGTTGCTTCAAGATGGTAATTAACAAAACTGTAAATAAATCAATAAATAATAACGTTTTTAATGAAAATCTAATGTTTTCATAAAACAAATACGCGAAGTCGTGTACGTGTGTTAAATTAATATCACCATTAAAGCGGCACGCTGTATATTGAAAGCTGTTTGAACAATAGATAAAAGTAATCGTAAAAGCTAAGTTGTAATAATTATATACTCTTCAGATATAAATAAACCCATTCATATCTATATTTGAACATTTCGTGCGTTAATTTTGAATGAAAAACTTAGTTCAGAAAACTTTATATCCAAAAATGAAGCTATATAACAACATCTAATAGCAAGTTTTCCTTTCAAATAACATTGTTATCTCAGTTAACAAATACTATTATTACCTGATATTACAAATATGCTACATAGTAGTTTCTAGGATTTACATAAATCCCCCTCCCAATATCGCCAGCACATTATATTGAAAACTTTCCACCGTAACTTCGTACATTTTTGTTCTAAGCATGTACGTTGACATATAAACAGGGTAACATCAGTTTGTTTTTGGCAGGTCCAAATGAGTAATAGTAAACTGGAGACCCATTCGTAAAATTTCCCTTTGTTTTGTATTGAGTTATTGAATAAAGGTGCTAGGGCAACAGAAAAGTATTTCTGTGTAGAATGACAGCTTGATGGATTGACCCTGATTAAGTTATTTATAAAAAAGTTTAACAGAAGGGCGGCGAAAATAAATATGGCAGAAATTTGCATTCACCAAGTTGTAACAGGTAATTGTGCGAATGTTAAAGGAGCAACGTTTGTCTTACAAGTTTTGGAAATTTGTGAAAAGTTGGATGGCGGAGCGTCTGCGTAATGCCTTGCAAACGAGATATTTTTTCTCTAACATGATAAAGTTTTTGAAGGAAGATTTTGTCCGCCTGCTTTACAAGGAAATCTAATAGATTTGGAGGTAATATTAATAGTCGCACCAAGATAAAATCGTACATTCGTACTTTCTCTGAGTAGTTCGATAATTGCTCTGAATGTTTCCATGTTGTACTAATGTGTATATTTTTATTTGTTACAGGTAAGTTAACATCATACAGCAGTCTAAGAAGCATACACATTGCAAAAGTTGAAAGTATGTATAGTCTAGAAGTCTAGAAATTTTTTCCACAACGAACCACTTTTAAAATTTTTGTTCACTACGTTAATTTTGAAAACTAATCAAATATAGCTAAATACATCAAAGAAAATGGTCTTACCATCGAATTTACTTCACCATCTCACATACACGAACGAAATTCTTTTCAAAATTAAAAACCGTGAATACAACAAAGGAGTGACAAGCATTCGAAATGGACCTTCGCGAGCACTCTTTATCAGCAGACAAAGAAGTCTGCTCCCTTGCAATTGATGGTCTCGACCATTCACTAGCGAATGTAGAAACAAAACATTCTGCAGATGTTCGTGAGCCTTCTGCAGAAAATATTCTGCAACACTCGATATTAATTCACTCTGTGGCATCTATATTGTTATTGGTTTTTATCGTTTGTTTTCCAACGGCTTTGTTTGCTTTTTCATTAATTTTGTTTTCATATCAGGATTAATGTTTTAGCGGAATTCATTCATTTTGTAGCTGCTAGTTTATCCTGGGTTTATGTTATAACCAAATAAAAATAAATCTCAGAAATAAGTTCCAAATAATAAACATTAACGTTCAATTATATTTAAATCCCCGTCGTGTTGAAGATGACAAAATGATCAATTTATTTGAAATGAACTTTACACAAATTACAATTAACTTTATCGAAATAGACATCTTTAATGATAACTCCAAATTCAATAACGAAAACGTAGCAATCCCTCTTTTGGCATGAAAATTACCAAAGCTCCTGTTCATTGTGGGTCCAATTTAACAGTATACGAGTTACTGTGTTTCAAACGTTCTCATTGAACACGGTACGAATGATTACTTTTAAATTTCTATCAAATTTCGTTGTAATTATACCGGTAATTACCTCTTGATTATAAGTTTTGATGTCAACTCAGGTGCAAAACAAATTAAGGTTGGTAATAAGGTAAGAAATTGCTTTCCCATCTATTCCAAGTCCGTTCATGTGATACCTCTCCGGGGAATCAATATGAGTTTTGTGTACGCAAAAGTTATAACGAGAAATATTTTTATCAAAGGAAAGTTGATTATGATATCGAGGATCGCTATTTTATCAACTAGTCTGTCAAACAGGTGATGATTAAAAATGTTTCTGCTTTGATGTTTCCTCACTTTGATTTGATTTATAGTAAGATTACTTTTTTGCCGTTCAGAATTTTGTTATTTCATTCTTTTCGCAAGTCTAGGCCGATTTAGAAAGAAATACACTTTCCAGACACTTATCGAGGGTAAACATAAAATAAAGTTTTCTTTATTACCGATTTAAGAATAAAGAAAACTGTTCAGTTATCAGGAAAGTATCATCCCTCATAGTTGTTTATGTAAGCTGATCTAGAATAAGTTAGATGAAATAAAAGGCTTCTGTGTATCTTATGCGGGCCATAGACGTGCAAGTAATTTGATCAAACAGGCTGGTTCAAGCAGTTTGATCAAATAAAAATACGAAAGTTCATATTTCTTCATTCCATTTGACAATTCATTTTGATCAAATTTTCCCACACACATTCATATCAATTTGATATACTATTTGTGCCAGCCTGTTTGATCAAATTACTTGAACGTCTATTGCCCACATTAGACACTTAGGAATGTTAGAAATACCTACTGGTAAGATATTTCCCACTTGAATGGTGCAAATGGCTACTACGAAGATTCTGACAGAATATTCTTACCTTGTTTTCGAAATTGGAATTTATAATACAATTTATCAACACCAACCATAAATAAACAAAACACCGGCCAAGTGCATGTCGAACCACGCACAATGAAGGGTTCCGTAGTTGAGATGAATTTATCCAACAAACTTAACATTGTAGTATTCGGAATTCACCTTCATCAGATACTGCTGTTTCGGTCCAAATTTTATGTATTTTCTCCGCTCTTCACCTTTATGGAAGAAGCCACACCTTTTAGACAAAATTGTTCAAATCATTCGGAGTACTCTAACATCAATCATAAATGTGGCATTGGACGACCGTGTGTGGCTGCAAGCTACACTACTCATTCGTTTCGGTGAGCTCGGCGTCCGTAAAATTTCCAGTGTAAGCTTACCGTTCCTGTCCTCGGTCCACAGCACCGAAAAGTTAACTACAAGAATCTTAACCGCTTTTCAGGTTGACTTTGAAGTGCCGTGTTTGACTGATGCGATGAACGCCTGGAAAGTGGCTTGTCCGGATACGGAGCAGCCCGAGAACCCGTTCTCCCAGAGACAGTGGGATGAGCCGCTCTGTAGATTGGTACGGAATAACCTCATTAATACGTCCACCAATACTGCTGAGCGTGCCAGCCTACTGACTGTGGGAGATTGGGAGTCGAGCCACTGGCTTCAGGCGCTGCCGTCACCCAACATAGGCATTATGCTGGGTGACACCACTTTCCGGCTCGCTACAAGTCTGCGTTTGGGCGCTCCTTGTGTGGCCCCACATCGCTGTCAGTGCGGTGAAGCAGTCGACCGCCTCGGACACTATGGCCTTTCCTGCAGTAAGAGCGCTGGTCGGTTGGCACGACACGCAAGCTTTAATGACATCATCCGTCGGGCTCTTGTCACCGCCGGGGTGCCAGCTATTTTAGAACCCAATGGCTTGCCACGCGACGATGGGAAGAGGCCAGACGGAATGATGTTTATTGATTGATTAATTAGAACCATTTCTAAATTGATGTCTGTAAGTTTATGGGAGAACATGTTTTTGCAACTGCAAATTTAAGTTGGTCGATTATTACTCGGTAACTTGTGGAGCCTACGTAGCGGTGATAGTTTTCCTTTTAATTTCGTTGTATATACTACTCCCATGAATTTTTTCACATATCCAAAACCAACCATTTAGCTGGAAGGGGGAGGGGGACACTTGACTCTAACTAAAATTAGTATTGTAAAGCTTAATATTTCGCAAACTCACATTATTTTTAAACGACCTTTCCAAAGATACCCCGCACATGGGACCCAAAAAAAAATATTTTTTACGATTTTTTTTTTACCACTTTGTCGGCGTGATTTACAGCTTTCTAGTACCAACAGTCTCTGAGCTAAGCCGCGGACAGACGGACAGTTAGACAGCCAGACCGATGGTCATAGCCTTAGTAATAGGGTCCCGTTTTACCCTTTGGGTACGGAACCCTAAAAACAAAGTAAACATTAACCCCTTTGTTCATAAACATTGCTTAAAGTTAAGTAATGATTAGCGACTGTTTAACCATACATTTTTGACGTTTGAACGTCACTTAACTTTAATTATCGTTTATGAATAAGCCCCTAACAGAACACGACAATTATTCCATTCTTAACAATTGTGAAAACATATAGGTATATATACATTTAGTTGTAAGAATCTTGTCTCAGCATGCACACTACGTTCGGACATGTCCATACGTCTTCCCCAATTCGATAGTGACAAGAACAGGTGTCAGCCGTGTACGGAACCAGCGAGCTGTAACAAGACACGTCCCTATAAACGATTTGTATATTCCCGAATCGAAATGTACGGAGAATGTTCACCGTTTGTTTTATTTTTATTGTTATCTGGGCCTTTAGTGGACTGCAAGCAGGTTTTATTGTTCGAGTTTCTTTTAAGTTCAGAGTTCAAAGTCATAGAGTTGTTTGGAATTTTATGGGATGTGATGACTTCGTGATTCTAGTGTTTTTGTTTGACTTCCCGATTTAAAAGTTTTGTTTGTTACTAGTTTTTTGTTTCAAGAAATAAAGAATTATAATCAGATTACGAAAACATTAACCTTGCGAAGCAAATATGCCAGTTCTCTGAAGACCCAAGATGAAATTAATCTCGTCCCAATTTGAGCAAATTGAAGTAATAGTCAAATTATGAAAATGAGCATTTTCAAACCTAATCTTGAACGAATTTCTAGCAGCTTCGTCTAAATAAAAATCGCTGTACAATTAAAATTGCTATTACTGGGTAAAGCGAAAGCCGTCGGACATTCGTGTCAAATGCACGGCGCCGCTCAATTAAAAACATAATTGAGTATTTGGGCGTCAGGAGGGTTGGCAGCGGAGTTGTAAAGTGAAATGACACTTGTACTCTTGAAGTTTAATTATTAAACGCGCGATTGGTAGCTTTAAGCGCTGCTAGATTTCGCTCAAACGCTTTCATCTCTTCCTTCAAATCATCAATTGCATTCGCAATTTGAATTTCAACTGTGATACACCTTTCATTGTTCAACGGTTGTTGACGATAGGAATGAAAGTTAGTCTTTAGCCTTAGGCTAAGTTGTCACAGGTTGCTTACTTATCAGCTTTAAACTTTAGCAAGCGATTTCACCTAGTTAGCGAACGGAATAATAATTAGGTTACAAACTATATTAAGGCCCTACCCTACCTCAAATTTTATCTCGCTCGCACCATCCTTGTCGCGGTCTGAGCAATAGCGAGACGGAGTGGGGAGCTGGCGGCTGTCAAGCGTCGAATAGTTAAGGTAATTGCTTTTACGGTGAAAAAAATAGTATATAAAAAAAATAAAAAACCGGCCAAGTGCGAGTCGGACTCTCGCACGAAGAATTCCGTACCATTATCTGTAAAAACGGCAAAAAATCATGTCTGTTGTATGGGAGCCCCCTTAAATATTTGTTTTATTTTAATTTAATTATTTATTTTTAAAGTGAGTATATAACTAAATATTCTGTGAATATTTCAAGCGGCTACCTGTGGCCGTTATCAATGTCAAGCAAAAACGAGCAAAAAAATCACGTTTGTTGTATGGAAGCCCCCTTAAATATTTATTTAATTCTATTTTTTAGTATTTGTTGTTATAGCGGCAACAGAAATACATCATCTGTGAAAATTTCAACTGTCTAACTATCACCGTTCATGAGATACAGCTTGGTGACAGACGGACAGACAGACATACAGACAGACAGCGGAGCCTTAGCAGTAGGGTCCTGTTTTACCCTTTGGGTACGGAACCCTAAAAACACAAGACCTGCTTTATAGTTAGTTCAGTTATTATGCAAAGTTTCATGACCTAATTTGAGGTATTTTTTGAATATCAGCGGTTTATAGTTCGGTTTAGAGGTAACTTTGTTTTTTTTTTTCTATATAGGAAATTTTATGTATTCGTTTTTTCACCAAACATGGGACCTAGCATCAATCCTCAACTTTAACATAATATTTGTTTCAAAATGAATGCTGCAGTATTTTCGGCATAACGGAGGATCATGCTAAGCAATTTGAGGTAGGGTACGGCCTTAAACAACGCGGCATTATGCCATTGGCAACTACGACGTACAGCTTCGTCGTGATTATTGTAACTTGAATTATAGCTTGCTGTTTTATTGTTGTTGCTTTATCTTTTAGTGCCTATTAATCTGTTTTACGGCTTCGAAAAGAAATAGGTACTCGATTTTTGAGTAGGGTTCTACGCATGTTACCTCTGTTATTTATGGTACATTGTCAAATTGCACCGAAGTATATCCGTATTTCGTGTAATACGAGCTACCCATTAAATTAAATTAAATTAAAATTCATTTATTTGCAAACATAAGTGTCACTGTTACATAAAAGCTCTGCCTCTCAAACTAGGTTAGTCTTATCTCAGGAAACAGTTCCCGTTCTTAATACATAATTCAGTTTGTTTACAATCATGATAGGTGCTAATTGTTACACTAATCAAAAAAAATGAGGTAATTTAATTTTACCATTAAAAAAAAAAAATATAGGTGGTGTGGTGTGTTGCACATGATGGTGAGTTTTTTAATCGTAAAAATTCCTATGTGTGTGTATGTGTTGGTAGTGCAGTCCTTTTATTTTTTTACTGTTACTACCCCTGTTTTTTTCCATCTTATAAAAGAACTCTGGTGACGTTTTATAGATGTTTAATTTTTAACTTTTCGACATTTAGTGACTATTGGTGCTGTAACTACTTACAAACCTGTATTAAAAATAAAAACTTATGATTTAACCATCTTGAAACATAATTAATAGCTAGTTCTAAAATCATTTCAGAATGATCCATATCAAATTATTTGTATTCAAATAAGCAGGCTGTATATATTCTAATTTACCTACCACCAGTTTCCATCAAACTCCGCAAAGGTGCGTAAACGCCTAACATAAACCTGTACAAATAATCTTTGATATCACTAACAGAACTGTTTTTGCTTACTCTACCCAAAGTTCGGTACTCTTCATTATTAAATCTTGCCTAAATATTATCTCAGTATTTTGTGTGTATCTTCAATGAGTTTTGTTGAATTTTGATGAAATCTCAAAACTCACAAAATATTTTTAGAAATGTTAGTGTGTTTAAATTGTGAGTCAGTTTTAGTTAACAGTTTAATTCTTGATAAAGATGATAAAAAATTAGTTTAGTTTGTAGTTTTAGTATCAAACAGTGAGTACTGGTTCAATGTGGGTGTCTTATAGGTTCATCTCTGCCTAACCCTTTGGGGATAACAGGCGTGATTTATGTTATATTGTAAAGTTAAATCAAGGATTAAAATGTTTATAAGGCACAAGTCAACGATTGTATATCTTTTAATATGGTATGTTACCCAGTAAGTAAAAACTACCAAAACCAGATATAAATACGATTAAGTGAATTTAGATTTCGAATGAAACAATTTTCCTTTTAAACAACGGATACTAGATGGACTAAGTAGCAATACAACAAAAAATCTAGATTTTTTTCGAAAAGGAGGATTAAAAGCTAATCACCAGTCAAAACAGATCTGAACACCAACACGCAAAATGACGCTTAATTTTAATAAACAAGCGGGCGTTGTATCGAATCAAACAGTAACAGTAAATATCAGATACAAACGTTCTGCACAGCGGGTTTCTATGCAAATTTCATTTGTCCGTAATCCACTCAGTGAGATTGGTCTTGATTGATAGGCGCAAATTGGAAATAGGTTGTAGCCGAATGGCCGATGGCGGGACACAAACGGTGCGCGCAAAAAGCCGCGTCGACAGCGTTATTAAGTTACGCACTGAACTGTGATTTAATTTGTATCATATCGGTGATTAGGATTTTTGCTGGTACCGGTATCGGTGATTTAGAATAGAATAGAATACTATTCATTTAAATAGGGTGACACAAGGGGTGGTCTTACCCTTAAAGACAACCTTTGGATGGATTAAGAGAGAAAAGGGAGACAATATTACAGATAGTCAGTGGTGTACCATTTACCTAAACAATACGTATAGGTATACATACATACTTGGTGTTTAGGGATTTGCGACTAAATCGATCGCACACTGATGATTCAAAACTTGGTAATGGGCGCCAATTTTGATACTCGTGGTACATAAGTCGCAGTGTATGAGTGTTAAAAAGTTTTGTAAAGTAAATCTGACATTTAGAAGTGATAACTAATTTAAACTACTTAAAAAGTCTTATTTTATAGTTACCTACACGTGGCACTAAAACACTTAAACTTCTTTATTTCTAAAAATAGATAATTAACCAAAAGTACGACGTCTCTTTCAAGTTAAACAAATTAAATAGTTTTAGCTTAAATTAATAAGGCGTAAAGATTGAAAAGTAAAATATCAAAAACAAAGCTATAATTTTTTCGCCAAAAAATACGTGAATCTGAAAATCTGCCGGGCAAGCCGGAACAAACAAGGCGGACAGGCCGGGGGCGACAACGTGACAAACAAAATTTCTCACCTTATATACAGCTTACACCCTGTATAATACAAAATACTACAGCCTGTGCGTTAACATCGTTATTCGAGAAAATTTTAATTAAGCCACGTAAATTGCGTTTCCTATGTTATTAATTTTAATAATGAAAGCCTTTATGCATTAGGGACATAATTACTACTCGTGACAATTTTTTATGAAAATATTTGGACTTAGAATGTCAAAGACTTTTTACCTAATGCCTTTAAAAGATTATTGATAAATTATAACGACTCATTAATAGTCAATATGTCCATAATTTCCTGGAAAATAAAAGAATAGGTTTTATTTCTTTAAAATTGTTATAGCCAGTAAAACCAGGCATAAAAACATTTCAAATGAACCCATATCAGGATAAATAATTACAGAACGTACTCTTTCAGATATCACATTCGTCAAACAATCTTCACATAAAAGTAAACCATAATCTTTTAAGTGCAGAGTTTATTTTTGTTTGTTACTTTTTCCACTATCCGTGTCCATACATCGTAGGGTATTAAGCTTTCAGCACGAATTCGTTATTAGTTATAACACCGTTTTTTATAGCTTTAATTGAAGTTGACACCGTTTCGTGTTTTTATAGTTCCCTTTATTTATTTTTCCCACTGTGAAAATTAAAATATAACAGTTATTTTGTTCGACACGATTTTTTATGCTTTTGTTTTAATGCAAGCTTCCTTTAACATTTCTTGTTATGTTTTTACGGAGTATTAACACGTTTCGTATTTGCTTTTTTTACTGTGGAGAGCTTCAGTCGCCCTTGAAGGGGGAGGGACTATGAAAATGATCGGGAATTTCTGTCACAACTCGTACTCGTATAACATGAGTTATAATTATGATAGATACCTACTTTTATAGTTGTTTAAAAAGAAGAAGTTTTCAAGGCTTACAAGCCAAGCGAGTGGCAAGGGTTTGTCACTCCGCCCTGCGCGTCGGGAATCCCAGGCTGATCCCCGGCCACCGTAGGCGTGGGCTTGCGGACGGTGAGCTATGGGTAGCTCGCCATCCGATAAGGACCAGGCCCGGGTAGACGGCACGTTGTGTTCCACGCGCGCCTCAAAGAGATGACAGCACAACTGACGGGGTCTGCTAGGGCCGATGCCTGCCGGGGTCGCGGGAAAGTGATACCGTGGCCTCTGGCAACTTACAGGCAACTAAAGGAACACGGGTGGGTCTTAGTCAGTAAGAGTATGACACGCCCTCTCGCTCCGCCCAGAGAGGGAGAAGATATTTGATGATTTCCCACCCAAAAAAAATGGTTTGTCGCTCGCAAAGGCTTATCTTAATTTCTTACGGGGATTATTACACCAATGAAACGTGCATGTTTCTTCAGGCACTAAAAATATTTTCAATGCTAATAAAGACACAATGTTGCAAAGTACACCTACATAATATTATGATTAGCCTCTCACCAATGATCAGTCAATCAATTTTCCTAGCCTTTTCCCAACTATGTTAGGGTCGGCTTCCAGTCTAACTGGATGCAGCTGAATACCAGCATTTTACATGAAGCGACTGCCTATCTGATCTCCACAACCTAGTTACTGGGTAACACGATACCTCTTGGTGACTGGCTGTCAAACTTTTGGGCTTCTGACCCGTAACGACAGTCAAAGATTAAAGCTCAAAACACACACAAGGCGGGTGCGTGTCGGGAGCGGATCGGGTCGTTTTATTGGCGGGAGCCGCGCTGTCATCGTGTTCACACACAGCGCGAGTGCGCGACGGCAGCGGGACGGCAGCATGTCGGGCGCGATACGGCAGCGGTTCAGGCGTGGGCATTTTTTAAATCTTCATAATCCGGAGATCCATCACCAAGCAGAACATGTTTTTGAAAAAAACACACAGGTGAATTATTCACAAAACAAATGGGACACGCTCCGCGCACGACCCGCGCCCAAGTTCTGTGTGTTGACATCCATATAATTCCTTGAATTAAAAATTGTTAGGCTCGCCGTACTCCCGCGCCGGTCCCGCTACCGTCCCGTTCCGCGCCCGACCCGCGCGCGCTTTCTGTGTGTTGACATCGACAGTAATATACTATTGTTAGACTGCTCTCTAACAAAATATTTTCTCCATCAATATAACCTTTGAGCCTTCTCAGTAGTCTTCTCAGTCGTCTGAAAACTATGTTTAAGACAAGGTTCAATATTTCAGCGAATACCATCCGAAGTAGATAAACGAAAGTTAGTATGGGCTTTGCGGACGCTTATTAGAAATTTCCGAGACAAATAGGTATTCGATTAGTTAAATGCTTCAAGTTCAAAGGTTTCCGCGCTGGATAGCTTTCTGTACTGGAGTCTGTATTCTGTAGTGTGTAGTAAAGCTGGCGAATTTCGACACACAGTATTACATTGTCGCGTGTTTGCCGGAGTAAGTTAGGAAGTGATGGCGCGTAGCTAGTATCTTTTCTGCTATGAAGCACGTATTGGTCATGAAAACAGAATATGTGGTCATTCAGACTAAGCTTTCCACTGATCATTATTTTCTATAAAGGTAGCTCCAAAATGTTTACTAATCATAACAAAAACTGTATGCAGAATTACTAAAATCGTTTAAATTTTTATATTGAGAGAAACCAGGATCTCAATCCAAAAATCATACGGTACCTCCGTACTCTAATACATATAATTGTAGTCTATTTCACATAGAGTACGCTTAAATACCGTATTTTTATCCACTTCGTATTTAATAAATTCCTGCAACTTCAGCATTCTCTGAGATGATCTAAATTATCCCAGGCGAGTTGCTTAAATTTTCGAGCTCGCTTCGCTCGCTTTTGCATCCTACTTATCCTATATTCCCTTAATTCTCAAACTTTTCTACATAAGTCGATAAACTTACTTCTATTTCTGTATTAAAGGTCAAAGAGAAAGAAAACATAATTGGAAGCGGGATGCAAAAAAAATTCGAGCTCGTTACGCTCGCTCTTGCATCCTAGTCTACAAAGCCTACGGTTTTACGTATGCAATTGGTATTTAGTTTATGAATATAGCAAAATCGAAAAAAAGTTTTTTTTGCAAAACGATTTTTTTATGACCCTCTCTGATATCAGAAACAATTTATTGCTTCAAGAAAAAGTTGACGATCCGAACCCCCTCAAAATGAATTCCTGGCTACGGCCCTGAAATAGACCATGAATGACAATCTATATAGCGGGTCTCTATTACTTCATTCGGTAATTTCTTTGTTTATCAAACACAAAACAAAAACATTTAAACTTATTTGTTGCAAATCATAGATTACCGTCTAAAATGACGGTAGGTAGACGAGGCTAAATCTCGCTTTCTGCCGTCACTTCCACCTCACAATCCTACGACGATTGTGCAACTGCAGAGCATCTTAAGGTCAATGGGTACAACGACTCTTCTACCCACCCTCCATCCTCCTTGGACCAACACTCCGTTGTTTTCGACCATAACACTAACGATTAACGACTGCAACCAGGATTAGAGAGACATTTGAAAAAGGAAACTGTAGCAGTATTACTTTATTACACGAACAGACTGGTTTGGTGTTCGTTACTCCGTTTTTTGTGGTGGGAATTGTAATTTTTTGTGAGGATAATAATGGATAAGATGTCTTTTGTTACAAGCTATTGTGGTATTTGATTGGAGGGTATACAACTATTATACAGTACTAAAATCTTTAGCTATAATCAATACATAATAATCTACAGTCAATATTGAAACCCAGGTTACGTAATCAAAATTAGAAAGAAATAATAATAATATCGCTCAATATAAACAATATAACGCGATAAGCGATTCTGGATAGTAAACTAATTGATTCCACTCATTAAAAATATTATTCTAAAAGACAAATAAACCTTGAAAATGTCTACTTTATTAAAACTGTTCTTAAAACAAACAGTTTTTGTCTTTATTAGTGAGAATCTCTATCGATTAACATTAATCTCAACTGGGGAGGAAGCGATTAAGTTGTTTGTAATAAAACTTTTTAAAAAAAATTGACCGACTTCAAAAAAAACAAAACAAAAAAGGACTACTGTACTAAAAACCAAAAGACAAAAAGTACTTCTTTAATAATAAGAGAAAAATTAAAAAATTAAAAAATAACTTTAATTTCGGAAGTCGGTGTCTTTGCTTTTAATTTTAGTTTTTGGCCACCGACTTCCGAAATTAAAGTTATTTTTTAATTTTTTAATTTTTCTCTTATTATTAAAGAAGTACTTTTTGTCTTTTGGTTTTTAGTACAGTAGTCCTTTTTTGTTTTGTTTTTTTTGAAGTCGGTCAATTTTTTTTAAAAAGTTTTATTATTTTTCCATTTTTTGTGTAATTTGATTTTTGTAATCATGGGTAGACCAACTAAAGGAGCCACCCGCATGAAGAAAAACAGAATTAAAGAGACTAATACTGCTGAATAAGAACGCCTATATCTAAGAATCGCAAACGGAGTGCTATGTCCGGTTCCCAAGAATCACCGTTAGCTTGTCATGCTAGGTTATCTCAGATGAGAAATTACATGCATTCTCATTTGTCACAGGAGTCGCCAAATGATAAATGATAAGGTCTGCCGACTCAATCTTATTCAAAACGAGTCGTAGCGCAAGTATCGTTTAGATGTTATACGAAACCGGCTGGCTAATGAGACTCCCGTGCCTTCTCAAGAATATAAGGGTGAACACTATACATTTGCTTACACTGTATAGTTCCCCTCATCATCATATTATAAGGTGACCATAATCAGATCTGTAATGTCACTTACAACCTATATGGTTGCAAAGTTCTTATCAATATAAATGAATTAAGTCCAAACACAAGGTAATTACTGTGAACCGTTGAGGAGTTCCGTAAATCGTCCTTCGTCTTCATCATCAGACCCTTAACGACAGTCACAACCCATCCAAGTGTAAGGTTCTTATCAATACAAATTAATCAAGCCCAAACACAAGATATCTGCTGTAAACCACTAAGGAGTTCCCTCGACTGTCTTTCGTCTTCATCATCAGACCCCTAACGACAGTCAGAACCCATCAAAGTGTAAAGTTTTTATCAATACAAATTAATCAAGCCCAAACACGAGGTATCTGCTGTAAACCATTGAGGAGTTCCCTTGACTGTCTTTGGGCTCCATCATCAGATCGACTCCAGGCCTTCATAAAATTGTAGTGCTGTAAAATACTTAATGAATAAATTAAGGAATGCACTAGTTGCCCTTACGATTTTTGAAAGTTCCCCTCGATTTCTCTAGGATCCCATCATCAGATCCTGACTTGGTGACAATGGGACCACCTCAGAAGTATAAGCTTTTGAACAAAAAAAGATTTTTTTAAATCGGTTCACAAACGGCGGAGTAATCGGGGAACATACATAAAAAAAAAAAAAAAAAAAAAAAAAAAAAAAAAAAACAATCATCCCGAACATAGTACCTCCTCCTTTTTTGAAGTCGGTAAAAATAAACGTTCGAGCCAACATCATCTGTCTTAAGTTTAGGGAAAAAAGGGCAATCTCTTCATCGATATCTAGGAGTATCAGTTTTAGTTTATGTCGTAAAATAATTATTTTTTGCTACTACTAAAGTAGGACTTTAATCTCTAACATGTTGTTTTTCAAATATTGGGCGATAGAGGACAATTTACTGTTTTTATGCTTCCAAATTCATTTCTTCTTTTGAACCGACTTTAAAAAATATTGAATTATTAGACTAAGGTTCGTATTAATGGTAATAAGGGCGCCCATTTTCACAAAAAACTGAATAAAACTCCCTTTGAACTGTTCTGCCTCAGGTTTCTGAAACAAAAAATAATATAGTTATCGACCGAAACTAGCCAATGACCGTGTGTCTTCCAAGATAAATAGTATATCCCGCGTCTGGTAACAGATTTATCACGAAACCAATTCACACAAGCAAATTGTATTGGAGGTGTAAACAAAATAAAACATCAACATTTATACCTCGCAGCGTCGCCCAATGAAAATCTACAGAGAATTTATTGTTGGCCATGAAACGAGCATTGTGTGATACCGGTCTAAATCACACACAATTTAACATTACAAAAGTAACTTAAATGTTTATTCACTTGCCTTATATCGCTAAGCCCGGCGTTAATTGAACAGGGTGGAAAATTATACAAAGTTCCACGCTAACATTAATGCTAACCGACGTTTTGTAAGACGAGGCGTCCCCTACTCGTGGTTAGTCAATATTAATAGAGGATCCGTCAATTATCAATGTTTATTGATGCTTAAAATCGCGGTCTCTATCGATAAGGAGTGTTGTACAACAGATTAACATCGCTATTTGCGCAGCTCTAGTCCTCAGGCCCGGTATCCACCAAAGCGGAGAGGAGAGGAGACGAGAGGAGATGTGCTGCGAAGCTGGCAGGTTATTTCCACCAAAGCGGAGAGGAGAAGTGTAGCGGTGAGGAGATGTGAGCTTTGTGTAGCAGCCAGTCAATCGAATGACGCTTTCGGGTGTGCGAGGCGTGGGGAGAAGGCAGCGGGGTGCGGGATGCGCGAGCCGTGCGCCGCCCGGCCGCCCGACTAGACACTTCTCCGCTTGCTCGCTCGCCGCACAAAATTGTATAGAAAAATGAGACATCTCCTCTCCTCTCCGCTTGATCCATTTCCACCCAAACTAAGCGGAGAAGTGATGTGGAAATAACGAAATCGGATTGATTTATTCAAACACATCTCCTCTCGTCTCCTCTCCTCTCCGCTTTGGTGGATACCGGGCCTCAGTGTTGTTTTGAACAAGTATTTTTTTTATTGGACGATCGTTTTTTGTTTATTATAACTTTAAATGAGTAAATATTGCTATATTATGTTTGGCTCTAAGGGCGGGCGTAATATTGCATACATGATAGGGTTGTTCACTTGCTTCTCAGACACGAATAATGTGCTCCTCACAACGCGTTATTAAAGCTCATACACCTTATTGAAGCTCCAGCACAAAACTGATGTGCAGCTATGTCGGTATATTAGGAAAATAGTGAGTTTTATCAAGTAGTTAACCATGTAGTTTATTTATTTAATAATCATTAGCAACTACGTAATATTTTAGCTTCATGTACATCCTAAGCTTGTCTAAAACGGAACGCAATTAGCGGATAAGGTCACCTATTTGATTGTATAGTACAATTAAAAAGCCAGAGAAAGTAACGGTTAAGCAAATCGTCACACTACGTCAATTTACCGTGTTATAGCTATCTCATACAACTATCAAAGCCTGCACCACACCCTGCTTTATTTATATTCAATTTTTACACGGTTTTTATAAAATCGGCTAAAAACAGTTTCTATGCCCAATATAAACTAGTGGGTATTCACACGTAATAAGCCGAGGTCTCCTGCCCAATTAAAGGCACAGTTCACTTTGAGATGTTAGCTGACGTAAAGCCCATTCGAGTGTTTATAGAGGACCCGTAATAAGGTAAAGAGGTTTATCCGAAATCATATTAGTTAAAGCAACGTTACGTTCGAGACATGGTATTTTGATTTTGAGACTACTCCTGAGTATAATGTTGTATTAATGATGAAAGGGAGTGGGTAGGTACTGTGACCTTTTTAATGTTACTTGAGAGATAGCTTTTAGATACCTACTGGGAAAAATTATGTGAAGAAAACAAAACAAGGCCGGGATTACTGTAGGTACTGTAACCTGTAATTTAGTATGGACCGGAGCGGAATGAGATGCGTCTTCACTATCTTTAAAATTGAACAGTGATATTTTTTGCAAATTCCTTTTTGTCTAATCGTTGTTATACATTACACATGTGCATCTGATGGTAAAACCATGATCCTATAAAACACATCTGTACCAGTAACAGATGTTTGCAAAGTAATAAATTATTTAATTTGAACTATATTATTAATAATATAGGTGCGGTACCTACTTGTATAAAGTAAGACTTTTCTTTAATTCGAATAGCAGAACATGATACGAGTCTATATAATTAAACTATTGCGGTTTTGCTGCTATGGATTTGCACCCGAGGTGTGCTGCCGACGTGATACAGTGTTTTACACAAATGAAAGTTTTAAAAATAAGCTGTGATTTTTGAGGCTGGCTATGACAACTCCTACCTCCTGAATCAAACAGTATGTTACAATAATTACATTTGAAGAAAACACTACCATACCTACAACATAACAAAGACAAAAACATAGAAACAAAACACTAATCGTTCGACGACCCAATGAAAATTCATTCCAATCAAACACATTGAAATGTAAAACTCATTCGAAACCCCTTTGATTTTACGGACACATGAATATCCAACATGAAAATACTTACGGGTTAGGATATATTGGAGATATTGGTGGCATCCACGTATAGAATTGTTTACGTTTACCTAGGGCACGCTCCAATGTATACATTTAATAACGGTTGCAGGCGGACGGTCGCCCTATCGACGCAAGAGGCCCTATGTCAATACTCGATGTTACGTGTCGCTTTTAACATATAGATCAATTTATTTAAAGCTATATATTTGTAAGGTGGGTTTATAAGCAACTAGTCCGTGGGAGTTGTATTGTGGATGGCGATTGGGTATATATTGGTTAGAGACTATTAGAAAGTCGGTTCTAAAAAATCAGATAGAATCTAGTTTATTCCTTGGTTCCAGATGTAAATGTAAGAATGTAGGTTCTTATAAAAATACTAGCGAATCGCCCCTGTCTCATACGGTTTTCATTATTTGACAAAACATCGAGATTCCTTATTAACTGACTTTTTCCAAACGGACGAGATTCTATGTTCGATTGTTTTAATTTTTTTGTTTAGGTTCATTGATATTTTCGCCAATTGTGAACCGATTTAAAAAAATCGTTTTTAGTTCGAAAGGGTAAACTCCCGAGGTGGTCCTATATAAATTTTGCTTGAGTAGTTTTTGAGTTAGCTTCAATAATTACGTATTTTTCCCATTTAGTCTTTGTAGACGATATCTTATTTGACTCCGTCACTGTTATTTACATAGCAAGTAGTGTAGTAGTATTCGAATTTGTGTGGGGTTGGTACCACAACTCATCATCATCTGCCTAGCCTTTCCCAACTATGTTGGGGTCGGCTTCCAGTCTAACCGGATGCAGCTGAATACCAGTATTTTACATGGAGCGACTGCCTATCTGACCTCCACAACCCAGTAACTGGGTAATACGATATCCCTTGGTAAGACTGGTTGTCAGACTTTCGTACTTCTGACGACCCGTAACGACTGTCAAAGATCCACAAATGACAGCCGGGACCAACGGCTTAACGTGCTTTCCGAGGCACGGAGGAGTCTCGGTATATAAAGATGGTCACCTATCCACGGACCAACCCCTACCACACCACAACTAAAAACCACGGTTGGTACCACAACTAAAAAGTGAAAAATTAAATCTTTTTACAAAAAGAAAACAAGTGAAAAATAACTTTGATTTCGGAAGTCGGTGGCAAAAAACGAAAATTGAAAAGCAAAGACACTGACTTCCGAAATTAAAGTAGGTAATTTTTCACTTTACTAGTGTTTTTTTTGGAAGTCGGTTGTTTTTTTTCAGTAAAAAGTTTTTTTTAAGAAGTTTAATATAACTATTTTATACCTTCCAGAATAAATCTCTAAAATGTAATCGTGGTGAAAACCGCATCGGAATCCGTTGCGTAGTTTAGAAGAACAACGCGGACATACAGACAGATACTAAAAGTGACTTTAATTAATATTTATAATAATGTATAGATTAGCTTACAACATCTAGGTAGGTACATTAATTTAAGCAGCCTCTCAGGCTATTGTTACCTTCGTAGTAAGTCCCAACTATTTTAAAAACCTTCATAGTCCTCCAAATCATTTCTATATATTTTCCAAAACTATTCTCAGACCAAAAAGGGCTGTAATAAATCATAAAAATAATAATATAGCAGAACAGACAACTACAAAGTTAAACACTCACCTGGACGGGGCGGTTGTTACCGAGACGTGCGCCGAATTCATAGTTCTTATGATTAATGACGTCACTGACGGGACGCACTTTAACTTCCAACTAACCTTTTTATTTTATAGTCCATAATAGTTTTAGGTATTATTATTAGAAATGAATTGTTAAGATTTACTGCAAACTTAAATTGATATTCATATCACAACTGTCATACTTTGACAGTTCAATGAAATTGCTATATAACGGCAAAGTGGTAAAGGGTGTATTTGCAATTTTGCATGGTTATGTTATTTACCTGAGTGTACCTAATTTAACGTAAATTCTTATTAAAATCGTACTGCAAGTCTCCAATAAACTAACGTAACCTTACCTTATTTGGTTCTAAAGCTAGGGTTTCCCAAGACTGTGGTGGCCTCCACATCGCGTCCGCAATTTAACGGTGAATGACGTCACTGAAACGTTATTTATGAAAGTATGTTGGTATATTCATGACGGCCGCCACTGCGACCGTTATATGCCGTCCACCGCTCTTCTAGGAAACCTTAACTTAACATACTGCTTAACTGAATATATTTGGGATAGAAACCAATTTCGTTAGCTTCCAGCAAAAACTAGGCTTCGGGACGGGGCGTAATTGGTAGCCCTGTTACCTTTGTGCGCAATGTGTGCATTGCGCCATTGTTAACCGACTTTTTCTAAAAGGAGGAGGTTCTCAATTCGTCTGGGTTTTTCTTTTTTTGGTTTTATCTTACGCGATTACTCCGCCAATTATATTATGTATCGATTTTGACGTTTTTTTTATTTTGTTTGGTAGGCCATGCTTCAGAGGTGGTCCCATATAATTTTTATTAACTTTGCTTACGTAGTTTTAAGTGACTCCGTCACTGATAATTACATAACAGGTAGTGGTATTCGAATTTGTGTGGGATAGGTACTACAACTTCATCATCATCTACCTAGCCTTTTCCCAACCATGTTGGGGTCGGCTTCCAGTCCAACCGGATGCAGCTCAATACCAGTATTTTACATGGAGCGACTGCCTATCTGACCTCCACAACCCAGTAACTGGGTAATACGATACCCCTTGGCAAGACTGGTTGTCAGAGTTTCGGGCTTCTGACGACCCGTAACAACTGTCAAAGATCCACAAATGACAGCCGAGACCAAAGCTTTAACGTGCTTTCCGAGGCACGGAGGAGTCTCTATATGTAAAGATGGTCACCCATCCACGGACCAACCCCGGCAAGCGTAGCTTAACCTGATGAATCGACCCATGCGGCTATTACTTAGCCACGAGCTCCTCCGAGGTAGGTACTACAACTTAAAAGTGAAAAAAAAAACATTTTACAAAAAAAAAAAACAACATTCTTCCAAAAAAAAAACTAAAAATTGAAAAATAACTTAAATCTCGGAAGTCAGTGGCAAAAAACCCAAAAATGTAAAAGCAAAGACACCGACTCCCAAAATTAAAGTAATTTTTCACATTTTAGTGTTTTTTTTGGAAGTCGGTTGTTTTAACATGCGATAGACGAAAAAACCGCCAAAATTAAATGTCCGTGCCTCGTCAATATTTGTATCCGCATCACATCGGTCCTGTTTGCTTAACGCTTAAAAGATTTATAGTGCCTAAGTATTATAAACTGCGTTTACCAAGGCGAGGTGACAATACAATAGTTAAGACTATGTTCAGCAGTGGAATGGTCTGTTCCGAAAGTATCGAATGAAAATGTAAACAAATGTATCAGAAAACGTACCTGTGGATACCAACTTTTAGTGCCAGTTACAAATTGAGTGCTTTGATTTGATAATTTGACTACTTAAACTCGAAATTCTAATTTTAAATTACATTAAAGATGGTTTTCATTTGAGAATTGAGGTTAATTTTATAACCTCAATAGCGTCGATGATCTTTCAATTACAATTTAATATTGATAATGAAACAGTAATTGTTGGAAAAGCGGTGAGTTATATAGTTAAAACCTTCTTAATACAGATGAATGTGTTACTATTCCCGTTTAGTGAGTGATTGCGCAAGAATTGAACGTGAAAAGGGTTTTTTTAGACTTTCTTCAGATACTTTTGGAACAGACTGAAGGTATACGTTTACATTATGTTTAATAAATTATTATAATGTGCAACATTGTCCTCTGTATAATTTAGGGCAAACTTTGCCCTCTGTATAATTTGTAGGGCAAACTTTGCCCGTACCTATCCAAAATCGATTTCAAATCAATACGCAGCTGAACCAAGCTCCAAATTCCATATGATACGTTACATTTACAAATGCTCAAATCGACCGAACGTTGAACGATACAGCTTTGATGTATCAAAGTAAATTCTATTTCCGTTCCCGTACCGTTTCGGCTGTTGTTTTCGATAATTATTATGTTTTGTATTCAGCAACATAGGTAGTGTATGAGTCGAGTTTAAGTATATATTATTATACTTCTCAGAGTAGTCAGAAAGGAAACGCCGACCTCATCTTGCTTATTTTTACTATTTTTTTTTATTATGACGCGTAAAAGTGATTCCTATTTACAGAATAAACAATTTCATTTCATTTCATATTATATGGGACTAAATTTGTGATGGTTAATTATATCATGCATTTGAATAATACATTCTCATTCTTGATACTAAACCACAGGGAAATGTATTTTTAACCGACTTCTTCAAAAAGGAGGAGGTTCTATGTTCGTCAGTTTTTTTTTTTTGTTTACCCATATTTTCGCCAATTGTGAACAGATTTACAAATTTATTTTTTTGTTCGAAAGGGTATACTCCCGATGTAATCCCATACAAATTTTATTAATTTTGCTTGAGTAGTTTTTGAGTTAGCTTCAATAATTACGTATTTTTTCCCACTTAGTCTATGTAGACGATATCTTAACGTTACGTTTCTCTACGATGTTATTTACATAGCAGGTAGTGGTATTCTAATTTATGTGGGGTAGGTACCACAACTAAAAAGTGAAAAATAAAAACTTTTTACAAAATAAAAACAACCGACTTCCAAAAAAAACACTAAAAAAGTGAAAACTAACTTTGTTGTTTTTTTTTGTAAAAAGTTTTTATTAATTTATTTGGTCCACAGTTTCTGGGAGCAAAAGCTTCTAATGTCTAATAAAAGTATTTTCGAGAGTTTAATATGATACATAAAATCACGCCTTCTTCCCATGGGGAAAGGCAGAAACTACAAAATGCCAGAATGCTACGATCCTTACATACTCTTCTTGCCTTGTTTACGTTCATACGTCTAATCATACAAGCACGCCGCGCGCCGGTTGCTAGTACCTACTGCGCACCTGACCTTTCAGAACATCACTAATAAGGTCACTATATTATGGCCTCCTACGATGTTCCCTCCCGGCGTCCGCCACTCACATCTGCCTTGTAAGTGCCATCTGCCAGATACCTTTTGTTAGACGCCTTTCATTCATCCTTTCAATATGACCAAACTATCTATGTATTTTTTTTTATGTTAGCCTACACTGTCTCACTGCTGAGCAAAGGCTTCCCCCAACTCTCTACTAGCTTCTTTTTCCAGGACCACCTCGATCCAACCCTTGCGGTATGCGTCTAGGTCGTCTCACCACCTCTTCCTGGGCCGGCCTCGGCGGCGCCGTCCATCCTCAGGCACTCACCTGGGAGACTGTTGCCCAGCGATCGCTATACATGTGACTGACATGACCTGCCCAATCCCATACTCCAAGCATGCTCTTTTCAATTTTTGTCACCACATACATCTCCTTGTAAGCGACACCGTTGCCTTATCACATCATTCCTAAGCCTATCATTTATAGTCACACCACACATGCTTCGCAAGAAACGCATGACTACAGCATTTATTCTACTTTCATGCTTCTTTTGCCACACCCTACAATCACTTCCATACATAAGCGTAGGCACCAGCCCACCATTGTGAACAGCCACTCGAGCCTTTTTGGATATCAACTGGTGATATTAAACTCTCCAAATATTAACTTTTTACAGATTTTTTGTAAGTTGAAATATAACCAAAAAAAATAAACTCTCCAAATATTAACTTTTTACAGATTTTTTGTAAGTTGAAATATAACCAAAAAAAAAGTTATACGAGTACCTACAGCCAATATCCATGCAAACCAATAAAAGTTATCTCAAAACAAAAATAACGTAACCGGAAGATATTAACTGGGAAAACGCCCATATCGCGCTCAAACACCAATATAGCATATTCTTTTGAGTGCAAAACTTGCGCAAACGTTTGCGTTAGGATTGGAACGTTTCAGGCGGTCTGAAATCCGTTCGTTTCATGCGAGATCACGCGCCGTTGCGTATCGCTCGCGGGTGTGATCTTTACAGGGTTGCTACACCGGAGTTACGGATTTTAACTGTGTTTTTGGTACCGGGAATTCGTGTTCTAAGAAAAGCCTAAGGAAGTAATTATGTACACGTAATATTTAAAAAGGGCAAGGAATCATAGGGAATCAAAAAATTCGTTCGCATCGCTGTCAACAGGGAAAATGCCCAAAGGCATCGCAGTATTGTCACGTTGTATGGCAATGCTAATTCTATTTAATTAAATCATCTGATGCTACCTAATTATTTTATTCATATTTTTTAGGGTTCCGTACCCAAAGGCTAAAACCCTATATTACTAAGACTCTGCTGTCCGTCCGTCTGTCACCAGGCTATATCTCTTGAACCGTGATAGTCAGACAGTTGAAATTTTCACAGATGATGTATTTCTGTTGCCGCTATAACAACAAATATTTAAAAAAAATTGAATAAAATAAATATTTAAGGGGGCTTAAACACAAAAAACGTGTTTTTTTTTTGCCGTTTTTATAGATAATGGTACGGAACCCTTCGTGCGCGAGTCTGGCTCGCTCTTGGCCGATTTCTATTCAACATAATCATCATCTGCCTGCCCTTGTCCCACGTTACTTGGGGTCAGCGCAACAAGTTGTCTTTTGTGTGCATCAAATAAATGTTTTATCTATCTATCTATCTATCTATCTATCTATCAAAAGTTTTCTTTTTCCACTCTCCCCTGTAAACCATCACGCTATCATTCACTCCCTTCTTTTTCATATCATTCCTCACACAATCCATCCATCTTTTCTTTGGCCTTCCTCTCCCGCTCCATCCATCAACATTTATATTCATCACTTTTTTAGTCACACGCGTTTCCTCCCTCCTCATCACATGCCGATTCGTATTTTTTTAACTAGGTTAGGAAAATTATAAACTCGAAAAATAGTTCATAAAAAGATAGACTAGGGTAATTGGGAAAATATCCTTAAAAACAATTCGGAAGTAAAATAAAATAAAAAAAATGTTTTTATACCATGCTCGTAACAACCCTATTCGACGAACAGTATTTTATGGGGCACACACTTTTACGTTAACGGTTTTTTGTTAGATGTTCGGTTTTGATACACCCTTCTTTTTTTTTTAAACTACCAGCTTGTTAAATTTTAAAGGGATAACATTTTTCAATCCGTACTCGATAAAAGGTTTTTTATTTACATGAAATTAAAGAATCTCATGTAAACCCATCCATTAGGTTCTTTGCAGCTTACATTTTTGCTTGTTAAGAGTACAATCATTTTATTAATAAAAAAGCTTTTTATTCATTCCTTACAAATAACTACATAATACATTCATAATAAAAAAGTACATTTCAGTTAAATTCCAATAAAATCTTATAATTATAATTATATCACAAATTCTTGTTTGAGTATTGATAAAATTACCGAAATAAATAATCGTGAGATCGAATTTACTCATTGAAATTATTATTGTGAGTAGGTATGTAAATTCATAATAGGTAGTATTATTTTGTTTTTAATATTTTAATTTAATCGGTTGTTCATTATAAGGACCGCCTAGTGCGGTAAAAGCCTCCTCCATCTGTCTCCATCTTGTTCTATCTCTAGCTAGTCTGCTCCATGTTTTTCCTATTAAGCCTTGGATATCGTCGCTCCATCTTTTGTTGGATCTACCACGTCTTCGATTTTTGTTGATAGGATACCAGTTTGTTATGGTTTGGGTCCATCTGCTATCACTAACTCTCTGTAGATGTCCAGTCCATTTTAGCGTTAGTGTTTGTTTGATTACGTCTTTAGCCTTAGTTTCTTTTCGTATTGTGCTATTTCTCACTCTATCTCTTATTTTATGACCCGAATAGCTTCTCTCTATTGCTCTCTGGCAGACTCTTAATTTTTGTAGAGATTTCTTTGATAGAGGCCATGTTTGGCAGGCGTATGTTAGACACGGCATCAGGCAGATCGCTTTTGTCTTGAAGTTAATAGGGAGTTTACTCTTGAAGATTTCTTTCATAGCCCAGTACTTGCTCCATGTGTTCTTTAATCTTCTGTCTATTTCCAGCTTTGTGCAGTCTTTGGTAGAAATTAAGTGTCCCATATACACATATTCGTTGACCCACTCAAGGGATGTAGAGTTTAGCGCTATTGGTGTTTCTGTGCAGTTCGTCATAACTTTAGTTTTACTCTAGTTCACTTCAAGCCCCACTTTTTTACTTTCTTTATTGAGTGTCTCTAGCGTATATTGTAGCTCGTTTGGGTCTTCGGAGAGCAATACAAGGTCGTCAGCAAATCGTAAATGGGATAGGTACTTTCCATATATATTCAGACCCACGTTGTTCCAGGTCGACGAACGAAATATTTGTTCTAGGACAGCTATAATTTTTTTTGGTGATAGTGGATCCCCTTGTCTCACTCCCCGCTCTATCTCAAAAGCAGGTCCGGTACTGTCCAGTTTGATTCTGGCTTTGCTGTTTCTATATATCTCCTTTATTATGTTGATGTACTCTTGATGCAGCCCTTGCTTTTCTAACGCTCTCCATACAGAGCTGTGGGAAATAGAGTCGAACGCTTTTGAGTAATCGATAAAGCCAATATACAGTGGCATGTTGTATTCGTTGTACTTTTTAATAATTAATTTTAATGTGTGGATATGGTCTACCGTAGATCGGCTACTTATGAATCCTGCTTGCTCTACGGCTTGGTTTTCATCGATCACTCTAGTTATCCGTCTCAGCAATGTTGAAGAAATCACTTTATAAAGGCATGACATCAGGCTTATAGGTCTATAATTTGATTTCAATGTAGGATCACCTTTTTTATACGAGTACAACAGTATAATCTCGGAAAATGTCCACTGGTTAGGTAGTTCTTTCATCTCCATAATATTGTTGAATAATTTAGTTACTGGCGTGACCAGCTTGTCTTTTTCTGCTTGTAACATTTCGTTTGTTATGCCGTCTGGGCCTGGGCTCTTGTCTGATTTTAATTTTCTTATTGAAAACTCTATCTCATTTTCGTTAAATGGTGGATTAGGGTCGTTATTTGGTGTGTACTCTGAGACATTTGCCTCATTGTTTATGTTTTTCTTCGAGTAAAGGTTTTTGTAGAATTAAGTAGCTACTTTAAGCAGCTCATGCCTGTTTGTAACTTTGACTCCTGATGAATTTTGTAGCTAGGTCATGAGATATCTTGTGTTGTTCAGTTTTTTGAACGCTTTTTGACTGCTCCAGATTTCTGTATGTATTTTTCTATTGTATTTAGTCCGTGAGTTTTGATGTTCAGGGCAATTTTTTTTATTTAAAGTTCTGTACAAATGGCTTAACAAATTATTTTCTGTTCTTGATTTATTTTCTTTATTTTTCAGTGAATGTCTTTGGTTTATAAGATCTGTTATCTCTTCTGTTATAATGGCTTGTTGTCTTATTTTCTTGTTTAATACACTTGATTTTTTTGCACAATATAATAGTGAATTTTCTAAAGTGTTGTACTGAGCCTGTATTGATTGGCCATTATCTTGGCAGCTTACGGTGTGAAGTTGAGCTTGAACACTTTCGTGGTCGATTTGATTTAGCTGTTTATTGTTGAAATTCTTCCGGTATTTTGCTGATTTATCAAAATTTAAGGTGGTTCTAACTAAACGGTGATCACTAGAGTGCTTGAAATTAGTTAGGATATTTATATTCTCTATAACTGGTCTGGGGAGGTTTGTGGTAATATAGTCAATCATTTTATTACAAGAAGAATTGGTATGGAAATAATAGCAATTGGTATTCAGTTATCTATAACTACAAATAATATTTTTTATTGTCTCAATTACAATTCAGTAAGTAAAAATAGTATTTATTATCAGCATTTAAATTCTCTGAGCTAAGCCGCGGATCGACAGACAGACAGTCAGTCGGACATGGCGAAACTATATCGGTTCCTTGTTGCCCTATGAAACACAGTCCTATGAAAGTAGGTAAGAATTTTGAGCTCTGTTAGAAGCTTTCAATCTGCTCGATTTTTTTTTCTTGTGCTTTAGACGAGTAACTGACAAACTCGCAAATTTTGGCAGACGACGCAGAAACACCTCCCTCACTACGCTCGTTCGGTTAATAAACAGCACAAAAAATAAAAGAAAGAAAGAAAGAAAAATTGTTTATTCTGCATAAAATAAAAGCACATCTATATAGTTATCTTACCTTATATATTATATATATCCTTACATATGTATTATAAAATAAACTCCTCCGCCGCGTCTGTCTGTCGTCCTGTACGCAATAAACTTAAAAACTACTGCACCGATTTTTATGTTGTTTTCATCAATGGATAGAGTGGTTCTCGAGTAAGGTTTTAGTATATAATAAACGACATCCACGCAAGTGAAGCCACGGGCATCAGCTAGTATATTTATAAAACAAAGTCGGGTTTGTTCAAGCACTAACTCGAGAACTGCTGGACCTATTTTGATTTGTTGGATTTGTCTCCGTCCAGAATAGCAGAATAACTATTAAAATATCGGAAAAATTCACAAAAAACATTGAAGAAAATTCGTTTTCTCATACATTCTGTATAGACTGGCTTTTTAGAGGACATCTCGGTAGATAGGTAGGTAAGTATATACGTAGGTAGATAGGTAGAGTAGGTAGGTAGGGCAGGGCAGGTAGGTAGGTGTACTGTAGATAAGTACTTAGTGCTACCCGTGCGAAGCCGGGGCGGGCAGCTAGTTACAAAATAAAAATGACATTTCATCACATCAGTGTTACCAACCCAGTTCACTACGTTTTCCTCGACTTTGTAGGAGCGCTGAAATCTGTAATTATCAACTATGTAATAACTCCCAAGTATGTGGTTCAAACTTCCCCACCGAGACAAAACTTCATCTTGGTATTAATTGTAGTTTATTATTCGTCACTGTCGGGTATTATAAATGTTGTATATAGAAACTTTTATTTGGTTAGCAAACTTGAAGTAATTTTGACGATGCATTAAATTACGTAGAAAATTGCGCAGATATTGAGTATGGCGTGATTTTACCTGTCAAACAGAGAGGTCGAAATCAAATGCATCCGCGATTCCCAAAAGAACGAACACCTATATGCCCCACAAATATACACAAATTACGTAGGTATGCGACCAGCGACCACGTCATTGCACACAACACTCCGTGTTCCCTACAAACGCGAACATTACGTTTGTCACCGGCCGCCACTTCACACGTTTCATATCCCGATCAAAAACTTTTAACTCACGACCAAAGTTTGATTAAATATAACTAAACGGCATACTGGCCACCCTTTTATAACCTTTCACGTCATGATTTTGTACATAGAGTTTTAGAACCATTTTTATTTTAGTGTTATGGCCGAAAATATTACCCGTGCAATGACGAGTTTCACATTGAAATCCCATATCAAGTGACCCTTATAATGGTCCCGCTTACGATGTCGTAAAAAGGTGATCGCTTCTCCTTTTTTTCAATATTGTCGGCTTACTGGCTTACTGTGAGCAATAAAGTTTGAGAAATTAATTATAATTTTTGATTTTTTTGGGGCTATCCCAGGTTTATAAAGGATGTGACGTTTTTGGGAGTAGTTATAAAATATAGTTCATTGTTAGACGTAATAGGGCAATAATATTGTTGTTGATCTCATATACATAGTAGATACTGTTGGAGGTTTCATGAAGTAAGTGTCGCTTCATCTGAAAAGGTTCTTAGATGTACGAAAATATGCATTAATGTGGAATACATGAAGAAACTATAAATATTTAAGATAATATTAAGAATCACCATTGCACCGTATTATCGAAACTATTTGAAAAACTATTATTAAAACGATTAAAACCAATAATAGAAGAAAAAGACCTAATACCAAACCATCAATTTGACTTCAGGGAAAAACACTCTACAATAGACCAGGTATACAGGATAACTAACATTATTGAAAAAACACTAGGAAACAAGGAAGTTTGCGGCACCATATTCCTAGATGTCGCGCAAGCTTTTGATAAAGTTTGGCATGAGGGTCTCATATCTAAACCCAGACGCATGCTACCTCCAGAATTTTCAAACATTCTAGAGTCATATATTAGTAACAGAATATTTAGAATAAGGCAAGAGGATCCATATTCCGACCTAAAACCTATAAAAGCTGGGGTACCACAAGGAAGTGTGTTAGGCCCAATCCTGTACTTGCTATACACATGTGATATCCCAAAGCTGGAGAACAACACCATTGCGACCTTTGCAGATGACACTGTTATTATGGCTACTGGATCAAGTCACAAAGAAGCAGTAGAAAAAGTTCAAATAGCTGTGAACAAAGTTTATGACTGGACACAAAAGTGGAAGATCAAGCTGAATGAGTCAAAATCAATACACATTGACTTTGCTAACAAACACAGTGATTACCACCCATTCTTTATCAACGGCATGCAAGTGCCTTATGGTAATAAAGCCAAATACCTTTGCATAACTCTTGACGCCAAACTGCGACGGAAATCTCACGTCAAAAAAAAGACAGGAACTTGACATACCTTAGAAAGGTATGTATTGGTTACTCGGAAGGAAATCCTGTTTATCAATATATAATAAAATCATATTATACCAGCATATTCTTATGCCAGTTTAGACGTACGGTATCCAACTTTGGGGCTGTACTAAACTAAGCAACGTTAAAATAATACAACAATTCCAGAATAAAGTACTCAGGGATGCCGTAAATGCACCATGGTATATTAGAAATGACAACCTCCATCGAGATATTAAAATGGAAATTGTCCCCACCATCATCCAAAAATTTGCTGAGGCCCACGAACATAGACTTCACCGACATGTGAATGTCGAGGCAATCCAGCTGCTAAACAACACGGACATAGTGCGCAGGCTAAAGAGAACTAAACCATTTGAGTTAGTGTAGTATGAAAATAGTGAATAAATAATAGTAACAATGCTGTGTTATACATGTCACACATGAACAAAGTGTTTTCATCAATTATCAGACCCTAAGAAAGTGCCACGAAATTCTGTAGAAGTGCAAATTGACACTATTCTTAGTTATAACATAATCTATCTCGTAAAATATTAAGTAAGAGTTAAATTGCTTATCACCCTATTAGGCTAGATTGTAATTAAATTAGAACATTCGTTCTTATTAACACAGAAAAAAAAAAAAGCATTGCAGACGGTTTTATAAAAGTACCTGCCTGCTTTCACAGTCACAGAGATCACTGTAGTCTTTTTTCTAACCTACATATAATGAACTCAGCGTGAACTGTAATTCCATTCAAGATTATTAATAAAGTCAGCTTTATTTGGCCAGAAACAAAACAATTAATACAATATTTTCCAACTCAAAATCGATTTATCGCCCACTCGAAAACAAGAGGAACTCGTGGCTAAGTAATAACAGCCACACGGGTCGATCGATCAGGTTAAGTTACGCTTGCCGAGGTTGGTCCGTGGATGGGTAACCATCTTTACATATCGAGACTCCTCCGTGCCTCGAAAAGCACGTTAAACCGCTGGTCCCGGCTGTCATTCGTGGATCTTTGACAGTCGTAACGGGTCGTCAGAAGCCCGAAAGTCTGACAACCAGTCTTACCAAGAGGTATTGTATTACCCAGTCTCTGGGTTGTGGAGGTCAGATAGGCAGTCGCTCCATGCAAAATACTGGCTGCATCCGGTTAGACTGGAAGCCGACCCCAATATAGTTGAGAAAAGGCTAGGTAGATAGATTGCCCACTCAAGAACAAGGATACTTTATTTCTGGATCTGTCGAAATCCATTAAAGATGATAGAAACAAAATGCTTGGCAATATCTAGAGCGAACAGTCTCATTACACGTTTAGTGTTTGTCGAAACATTTCAATCTGACAAGGTTTGTTTTAGCTAGCAGTGTGCTTTGTTGTGGCTTCTCGGTTGGCGTTTGAATGGCTGTACTTACCTACTATGTAGAATAGTATAATAAAATATCTAGCAATTACTATTTTTTTTTTTTTTAATGTTTTTGACATATCTCGGGACCCTGGGGTACCGGGCCTTCGGAAGGCGTACGAGGGGCCGAAGCAAACTCGCAGAGGCCCGTTAGACATCCATAATGAACTGGGGCACCAACCGACTATTATCCCTGTTCGCACTATGCAATGCAGCCAAGGACAACCCCCGGTTGGTGTAGGACTATTGCAGAACATGGAAACAAAGATATTGGACTATGGGTTTGGGTGGGTTGGTGGACTGGTTATTTTGAACTATGGAAAGACTATGGCCCCTGCCTGACCAATGTTTTTAATATAAAATACATAGATAAAATGGCAGGAGGTGACTTGCACACTCAATAATGGGCCCCCGAAAACGTTGTTATTATTATTATTTAATTTTTTTTTGTTATCTATATGTGAAGTTCACTGATACCTCTATAGTTTTTCTATAAAGTCCGCCAACTAATAAGTACATAACTAAAAGTTTCGTAGGTTATCATTTTGAGACGATGACTAGGTACCTGTGGCTACTTTAATTCCTATTTCTTCTTTTCCAATCGATAATAAATCGTCTTAAAAAATGGTGGAGAAAAATATCGCATTAAAAACCACTCAATCCACTAAAATCAACAAAAAGTTCTTACCAAATAAAAAAAACCTAATACCAGACTCATTCCATCCATATTAACATTATATCTCCACACTATCAACAATAAAAGTGGCGATACACATCGTTATCGCCTTTCTCTTGGCCATAACCTCCGAGCGCTCCCTCCGTTTATTTACTTAATATTTTCACGAAAGGGCTCACTCGGTGCTCGCATGGTAGATAATAAATAATGTGCCGTTTATACGTCTCGGCCACTTCCAGTTCAAGATTTAGTAGGTTCTGTTTGGTGGTATTGTGTGGTGGAATTATTTAGGATAGTTAGGTATGTTATGCGTAGAACTGGTAACTGGCACGCAGATATGATAAGCTGTATCATTTTGTAATGAACGAAAGCTGAAGGCACATACCATACGACACTGTACATGATTCTGTCCGTATTGTATGTAGGTAGATGTGTATCTGCTAACCTAAAGACTACGGCTTATATATTTTTTAAAGTTATTTATATTACCTACATAATTATGTCATTTCAGGCGGTTTTATCGCTAAAAGCGATATTTTACCGACAACGTTTGAACGAAAATATGAGACAAGAAGAACACTATTTATATTTTTGTAGATGAAAAGTACCGAGGTACTCTACAGGCTAGTCCTTTTTTCAGCACTTGGCAAAGTGACACCTTAAAATTCAAGCAATAGACAAAACAAACTGAAAAACTTACTTTGCTTGAATAAGAGGCTTTTGGCTGCTCTGTATGTGTGTATTTTAGTTATTTTTTTTTGTATTGTTCTTTTTGTTTGTGCAGAATAAACAATTTTTCTTTCTTTCTTTTCTTAAATTAAAATTTTATGTTTCCAAGATGGCGCGCCCTGAATCGACCTTCACAGAAAACCCACAGAACCCAAATCCACGGTTACCACGAAACAAATAAAACGATAACGCTTAGATTTATCTGCGAAATTTCTCACGGGCCGTAGTACGGGTGTAATTTGATTATAAATTCATTAACTCGCCGCGAGCCCGGAGGAATAATTTAGTGCAATCCACACGGCCCAACACCTCAGTTCTACGGCCTTTTTAACCGACTTTGAGATGTGGACTTGAATTATGGTTTACTCCTTTTGTGGTGGCAGAAGTGTTGGGAAAGTTGGGTAAAAGAAAGTGCAGGTTTTTTTTTCAAACGTGGCTGGAATTTATTTCAAGTCATGCTAATGAGCAAGCGATATTATGCCGTAAATACTCAAAATATATGAAAAAATCATAAAATGTTTTTAGTTCCACGTAAAAAATATAAACGATAGGTAATACTAACTAGCAGCAGCTATTGTTTTAATGTACATCAAAACTGCAGCTAACTTATAAAAAATACTAACAAAGTTATAATATTATATAACTTGCCGACCCAACACACGTTGTCCTGTCCAGATTTCAATAGTTCATACAAGAAGCCCATAAAAAAGGACGTTCAGTTTTTCCCGAATTTAAAAGTTTGCCATGGACCTTTTACTAGTTTACTTCCCATAAAAACCTAATTCGGACTATTACGAACATTTTAAACAAAAAATAGCCATATCGGTCGAGCCGTTCTCAAGTGATGTGCTTACAAACGAACAGCATTTCATTTTTATTTATATAAATCTAAAAATCAGAACACGAGTGTTCAGAATTTCAGGAAAATTACAATAACGATTCCTCTAGCACTCCACATGGACCACATTTAAAAAAAAACTTAAAGGTTCGATTTCATAGCGAACGCGAGTGAAACCGATCACGAATGTTTCACAATAGTAGGTACACAAATGCAGCTCAACAAGGAAGAATAGAATATAATAGAATAGAATACTCTTTATTATGTACAACATTAAAAATACAGATACAAATGTAGAAAACTGGAATATAAACTGATAAAATTTTGCTGTATGTTACAGGTTATAAAATAAATAAAAATAAAAGTTATAAAACTAAAACCCAACTACTACAAAAAAGTCAATTAACTGAAAAGGTATAAACAAGACACCACAGACAGACAAATAAAAAATCCGGAGTCACACGTAATCTGTTCGATTTATGCCCTAACACGTGTGACTCCGGATTTTTAATTGTGTCCCAGTGGTGGGAACATTAAGGCTGTGATAAACGTGTAGACTTGTAACATTTGATAAACAGGGCCTAGGTGTAGATTTAGTACCAAATGTTTACGTATAACTTTGTAGTAGAAAGAAGTACCTAAACGAAAAACTCTAGGATGAATGAAAAGGAAGAACCCCCCATTGAATCACATAACAGCTTTGAAAGATAACTAACACCCAATCAGAACCACGCTCAATCAGAACCACGCTCAATCAGAACCACGCTCAATCAGAACCACGCTCAATCACACCTCACATGTGTACTCACTACGATGAACCACATCCAGCATTCAGCTTCCTCGTCTCTCAGTATCGACATTCAGCACTCGCCGCAACGCAATCATCAAATATTTGAATTCCATTGAAAAAGTAATATGATTATTAATTTACCGTCGATTCATCGGTACGCCGGTTCGATTCCGTTCAATAAACGGCCGCTCCATTCGAGATATTCACTGTATGCAAAACCTGCGAATTTAGTTTGTGATTTCGAATGGAAAATTTATCGAATAATGTTTAGTTGTCTTCCTTTCTTGTTTTTTGGTCAGGTGAAATGTTTGGTGAGGAATATTGCAATGTTTTTGTACTCTTTTAAAAGCTTTATAGATTTCTAATGTAATTATACCATTCCGATTCGTACCGAAAATAATAACGATGGAAACTATTTTTTTTTTGTAATGCGCCTTTATTTTGTGCAGAATAAATACATTTTCTTTCTTTAAATTTCCTTTTTTTTTTTTCACAGGTCAGTCTCGGTGTATGATAAAATTCATGTGTCGGCGAACTTATCGATTAAGCTACTGGGAATTAACCGTATTTAAGCACGTAATATATACCTGAATCTTGCACAGATGTAAGCAAGTAGCTTGTATACTGCAACATTGAGCAATCGGAAGTTTTTACCACACACTGGCATGCAAGATACTTGCATCCTTTTTTGCAAGTTATAACTTAACATCACGCGTGTAATCCCCGAAGGATTAGGCAGAGGGGTACCTTAAGTGAACCCACATTTTGCCAGTTATGTTTAAGTCCAAGTTATAGGGTGAGCCTATTGCCATCCACCGGACACATATAAAGAAAGAAAGAAAGAAAAATGCGTTTATTGGCATTGTAGCAGAAAAATACACCTTAAAACTATAAAAACAGAAAACAACCATTAGAATGCCAAAAGGGCCTCAGCTCAGCATAATGTCAGATGGAAACACAAAGTGTACCACCTGACGCTGATTTTCAGCTGCAACCCACGAGTGTCATACGCTAGAATATTATTATAATAAAATAAAAACTGATCTATAAGAAATAAAATAAATAAATAAACTACCTAATAATTGTGAATGTTTAAAATGTTTATATCCAGACTCCGTGTTGCTACTGAGGAATTCCTGATGGAAAACCCGAGTTTTCCATGGGTGAATTGCATTCAGAAAGCACAAGTTATCAAGTGCAAGTTATAGGCATGTATATAACGGACAGTCCTCTGTGCAGGGCTTGCATGAAGGCTGAGGAAACCGTCGCGCACATGCTCTTTGAATGCACGGACTTCACCCAGATCAGAAAAGAAACCATCAGGTCACCTAGATCTTTCACAGACGGTCTGAAGAGACCAGGAGATCTAATTAACTTGCGGAGGGAGGTGGGCTGGTTGGAATAACCACAAATGGCCGCCATGGCCCAAGCACAATGATTCACCGTAAGGACTAAGTGCGGAAACCACATCCTTAACATAGAGATAAACATAGGCATGTGTTTTGCCTGACTAAATGAGTCAGCACAAATTGAACAAAATAAACCTTAGTTTCTATTCGTTTGTGTGTGGTTATTTCCAAGACCATCTCAGTAATCTGCATGTTCCTCATAAGTCCTGACCAAGATTTAGAGTTCATTTCGGTCTTTCTTCTCAAAGTATTCGGATAGAGAACCGACCTCATCTAGTTATAAAACAAAATTTTGTTTTAACGTGTAAAAGTGTTTTATTTAACCAAGTAACAGAAATAAATATAATTTATCATTCAAAATTTTAATCAAATTTGCTATACTCCTCCAAAAAGGGTAGTGTTACTATAGCTTTCACAACAAAACAAACTAGCACACATACAGACAAGCCTCAGAAACTGACACAGCCACTGTATACTCTTGTCTCTCAGTTCGATTACCGTGAGACCACGGAGCGCTCCAACTTTCTAAGCATTTAATGTGCTGTAGCCTCCATGAGTTTGATAAATTGTGGCATTGGTCTCTGCAGAAGGAATCTTGGAGTGAATCTCAAAAAATGTTTTTTATTTTTCCTTTTTAGTTATTGTACCTACACCACACCAATTCGTACCTATACCACTACTTGTTATGTAAATAACAGTGACAAGACAAATGCTATGTAAATAACATCATCAATATTTTAACACTAAATAATAAAATAACTCAAAAACGACCCAAGCATAGATACAATTTATGGGACCACCGCGCAAGCTTCCTCTACCAAATTTTCAAAATCAGTCCGCAAAATTGACGAAAATATCAATAAACATTATATTTAAAAAAAACATACAAACGAACATATCGTAAGCTCCTCCTTTTTTGAAGTCGGTTAAAAAGGACCATCTCCTACTTCTTCGTAGCTTTGGCACGATTTTCGCAGTTTTTTATCATTTATCGCAGCTTTTCATAATGTGGAATAAAAACAAGACTAATCTTCACCATAAAGAAGGACATGTGCTGTCTCGTATCCGAGACCGACCCGACCTCTCACTAAGCAAACATTTGCGCAAGTTACTGCAAGTGCACTTCACTCTACGTCCCCTGGAATCAACTGCACTATTATATGATGGTTAGACCCCGATTCCTAAGTACTATTCAATTATTAGCTCTGGAGGACAAAGTGTCAGGAAATTTCTGGAATTATGTATTGGTTGGATTAAGACAGAACCCTGAAAAGTGATGTGTTTTGCGTGAATGTGACGCATGTTTTCCCCAACCTTTTGTATTTTTTTTGTGTTTATTTTCTTTTTTTTTGCGTCATGTTTACCGCAAATAAACGCATTTTCTTTCTTTTCTTTCTTTCTTTATGTATGGATATTCCTTACACATTATTGTAGAGATCGTAACCTGTTTGGTTCGACCATACAAACTTTTCGAGAAATTATAAGATTGTGAGATAAACGCCATTACGAATTCAGAAGGCAGAAATAGAGCATTACTGTTGCGGCCCGCAACTGGCGCATGGATGAACGATCGCACACATACGTGAGTCCATCAATGCTTGGTTGTGGCTAAGGCTTGTATAGAACTTTTCTCAAATAACGCGCGTAAAATCAAACTGAGTAAATTAATTAGAAATTCCAGAATCAATGACGGACACCGATAATTAATTTTTCATGTGCCAATATGTTCATTTGTTTCTTCTTTACTGTAAACAGCTCTATTTGCAAGCCAAATCGAAATTAAAATAAAATCTTTGATATGTTACCTCCATGGTTGCTATGTGTTGAAGTAAAAAGTTCATTTCATTTTTAAATAATACGATTATAAATGCGAAAGTGAGTCTGTTTAAAACGGCTGAACGGATTTGGATGAAATTTGGCACATGGTTCGATCTGGAGCAGGAAATAGGCTTCTTTTATCCCAATATTCCCACGGGATCGAGATTTATGCGGGTGAAACCGCAGGGCGCAGCTAGTTTGTAGATATATTTGTAATCGCGTTTTCGAAAACGGCTATAACGATTTCGAAGAATTTTGCAGTTAAGGGGTTACGGGGGCGAAAAATCGATCTAACTAGGTCTCATATCTGGGTAATTTCTCTCTATTTTCCCCCGAACAGAGCTTGGTCGCCCAAGTAATATAAATTAATCTGACATCGATAATTACGCTAAAAAAGTAGCCTTTTATTCATGGTAGTACCTCTTACACTGTATTTAGCGAATCTAGATTATCTTCTCTATAATCTCTATAATCTAATCTCGGTTTATAAGAAAAACTTATCTTCCAAAGGATTTTTTTTTTACTGTAGTACTGGAAGTTCTACTTATATTTAATTTTATTGCGAGTCGTAAAAAGCAGTTGAGCAGAAAGAATTTCTATGGAGTTGGTGAAAGGTAAGTACCTAATAAAATCGTAGTGAGGACTTCGGGCAGATGTTTGACCTTCAGCCTAGACATGGTCACCTCTTTTGAGTATCATAATTATTGTAAAATTAATAATTTGGATACCCATATTCTTCTCTTCGAATAGATTGTAAATGCAAAAATATAAATTACTAGCTTCCGCCTGCGGCTTCGCCTGCGTGGTATGTCCATAAAAAGTAGCCTATGTCCTTTCTCAGGCTCTAGACTATGTGAGCCAAATTGATAGCATACAGAAATTCGTTTTTTTAAACTGAAAAGTTACTAATCTTATATAGCCTGCATCTCAAAATCCTTTCTTAGGGGATGCCTACGTCATAGTAGCTTTATGCATGCAAAGTCTCAGCCCGATCGGTTTAAAATTGACAAAGTTTCATACAAACTTTCATCCCCTATTTTATCCCCTTGGGGGTAGAATTAATCAAAATCCTTTCTTAGCGGATGCCTACGTCATAACATCTACCTGCATGCCAAATTTCAGCCCGATCCGTCCAGTGGTTTGGGCTGTGCGTTGATAGATCACTATGTCTGTCAGTCAGTCAGTCACCTTTGAGTTATACTCGTATATATTTAGATTATTATTTTAGACAAGTTACGCCCAATAAGTGGCCTCGCCAATTGCGGCATCGATTGACGTTCTTGAAGTCCTCTGAATTGCAGATATATGTACACTTTGGATACTTTCTCTTTGGGACATGGTTTGGTCAGGAGCTCCGTATTCGCACTGGGTTTCGATGGGGTCTAATAAACCCCATTTCATTGAATGGTGTTTGCAGCGACTTACTTTGATCCGCAGTTAATTGATTGCTTTCCTATTAGCTACCTTTCACTGCATCATAGCTATATCAGTACTTAGTAACACAGAACTTATCAATGAATGAACGCAATTCGAAGAAGTCATCATCGTTCAATACGCTACACGTATCTAAAAACTAACCTACTCAACACAACTCCACATGCGTAAAGATAACCAGCTGATACATTGTTATTCTCCCATTCGTGTACCCAAATCAATAAAACACTATAAATAAAACATGGGAACCAAAACTCATGATATCTGCGAGCGCTCACAGTAATCCGACAGTTTATCCGACTATTAAAATATATTTCAACCGTTTTGTATCACGATAAGTTGCGCTCGGAAAATATTCTACAATCCTACATATCGTCAATCACGTATGATTGGTCGTGGGCTAAGTTTTCAGCGAAGAGCGTGAATAAACCTTAAAGCTTTTGGAGAATCATTCACCTTGAATATTCAGGACACCATATTTTTCCTTTACTCACATGATGTTTTGGTCCAGTTTTCTGAATAAACCTGTTGCTATTGAATTGTTAATATTTTCGGGTGACGCAGAAGAGTTTTAAGAGTTTCAACACCTTACATTTTTTTGTCCACCTCTGTTGTCAATTAAAATGCTTGGCTTAAGTGATTGTGAAAACTTGATTGATGGACTATCATTTTTCCCTAGGATGACAATTGTTTGCTCGTTAAAAACTTGAGAAAAAAAGTATTAATTCCTCTAAAATCAAATTCAGATCTAATGTCTATAATTAGATGAGTACCTGCAACAAACATAGGACGTGATACATGATGTAATTTGATGAAACTAATCAACATGATAATTACCGTTTCGACAAAGCGATTAGGTATTTGAAAACTGTTGGCCTAATTAAGGGAATTAACGGATTTAACCACCAAATCCCATAATAACCTACAACTCAGGCCACATAACATCATGACATAATTATCGAGAGCCCTGAAGCTGTGTTCAAATCGAATTATAACATCGCTACATTTTATTTTACATTAAAATTTGGATCTCTGGATTTTTGTGTGCATTTATTTAATACAGAGGAGGGTATTTTATAAAGATATATACTATAACAGACGACATTTCTATTTGTATTTTTTTTTTCCTGTATCTTGGGTTCGTTGTAGGCAACACACAGATTTGCATGTGAGATTGATGCTAACAAAAGAATTGTTTTTGCGGTAAGCGATCTGTAAACCATGAAAACATTTGTTCTATGTGGGAATTAAAAACGAGACTCGGCAGAACCGTTTCACTTAATAACCTATTCGATGGAGTAGGTACAATAAAAGCTACTCGAAATCTAAACTAATATAAGTATACATGCAAATCAGTCAATGAATCGAATGCCTAATACACAACAAGTAATGATGCCAAAGTCACGAATAAAAGTGCTCTTCTATACCATGTTTCCCCCATCCTCCGCAATAAAACTCCAACTGAAAACACTCATTCCTATAATCTTCTTAACTACTCATAATATAACACACACACCACACAATAATAATGGCAGTTGGAATGCCGCAAACGTCAGTGTAAACATTGATCAGTTTCGCATTTAATTTTCGAACCCTCCCATAAAAAATTTGTCGAATTACATCATAATTGAACTTAATTGAAATGAGCTTTCATAATTCCATATTAAATTCTATAATCATGTTTAAAGTAGGTATTTCAGTATGATTCTGCTAAGTGGGATTTCGATATTGTGGTGTTTGCATGATTGATTACGTATTGTATTATCAATAAAAATAATTACGAGCAATATAATTAATTAACATAGTATAGAGATCTCTTAGGTAAATAATAACAGCCGCAAGTGTCGATCCAAGGTTAAGCTACGCTTGCTGCGGTGTGGTAATGGATGACCCCGTCGTGCACCTCCCGGCTGTCAGTCGTAGATCTTCGACAGTCGTTACGGGTAGTCAGTCTGAAGCCTAAAAGTCTGACAGCCAGTCTTACCAAGGGGTATCGTGTTACCCAGTAACTAGGTTGTGGAGGTCAGATAGGCAGAGTCGCTCTATGTAAAATACTGGTATTCAGATGCATCCGGTTAGACTAGAAGCCGTACCCAACATAGTAGTTGGGAAAAGCATAGGCAGATTTTTTTAAAATCAATGTCCCTAATTGTGTACGTTAGTTTAGTTGAAAGAAAAGTTAAATAGACAGATTAAGGCCTTTCTGTATCATCCTCATCATCATCATTTCAGCCGAAAGATGTTCACTACTGGAAATAGGCCGCCCCCAATTCGACCAGTTCTGTGCTTCTCGCATCCAACGGATTCCTGCGGCCTTCGCCAGGTCATCGGTCCATCTTGTGGAGAGCCTTCCAACGCTACGTCTTCCGGTACGCAATCACCACTCCAGAGCCTTTCAGCCACATCGGCCATCTATTCTGCGAGCAATGTGCCCTGCCACTTACTGTGATACACACAGATATTTGTGGTACATAGGAAGATAATAAAGAATGACATATTTTGCAAAAATATGATTAGTATTTTCATTAAGATAGTAACAATGACATTACAATCATGAGAGCACACCATTATCTTTCTCATTGCTTACAATAATAGTTCTCGTTAGTGACGATTTCTCTGTATATTATCTCTTTACCCATTTTATTATCATCCAAGTTCAAACTTCCAGTACAGTTTGATTTTATAGTACGGTCTCAAATGTATTGAAACGGTAAAAATGCGCCCGAAAAGTGCATTTGCCGAGTTTGAAGCCATATATATATGCGAAACCAGAGATCCAATGGTAGCTGAAAGCTAAAACTGCAAAAGAAGAAAATGATACAGCAATAAAAGCTTAGGATGAAAAGCTACTTGGATATTTAGATTTTGTTGTAAATAATGTTGATGACAATGAAGAAAACGGCACTAATATTTCCAAAGATACGGAAGAAAGTAAAGGCATAGTTTATATAAAGTGCTAGAAGTGAGTAGTGCCATTAATCATTGTTTAGAACAGATCTTACAGTTCTGATGCCAAGCCATCTCGGATACAGTCGTTAAAGTATGAAAAACTGCGTATCACAAACACTAGTAACATGACAAACAAGATAGTAAAATTTTATTTGTATCAATAAAATATATGATAATATAGAAACTGGAAGATCCGATGTTTGTTCGCTGTGATCCGGTTAAAATCAGTTTCAATGAATTTGTTGAAATTATTCAAAACTTACAAAAATAGGGAAGAACATACCTACTGAAAATATTTTTGTTCTGTGATCTTATAACAATAATAAAATAAGTTGTCTACGTTGGTCTCTTACTATCTCAGTTTTGTTGCTCTTTACATTTACATCTTCAAACCTGAGTTTATGCGCTGCATCAGTAAAAGGTGAATATAAAGTAATCGTGCACTATCAAAATACAAACTAGTCATGTTTTATTTCGACATTGTACACTTACTATAGTACAATTTCCGCAATATCTGCAGCATGACTAATTTCATTGGAAGAATTGAATACATAAAGTGCAAATCGTCTTAAAGCTTCGAGAGTATGTATTCAAATCAGATGATGTTCAACAATACTCCGTAATAAATAACATTGTTTGGTAGGATATGATATACCGTTTATGGGCAAGTTAAGTGCTCTATTGTCGTTTTCGTCTCACCCGCACCAGTTCATTGCTTGAGCTATAAAAATGCATCGAACGTTGCAACGGTTTTGTATTACTGTGTGTTTATATTCTTTATCGCATGACGGACCGTTGCCAATTTCTTAGAAGAGTTTAGCGTTACTGCTATGTATATGTGCTGTACATGCAAATAGTCACTTGCATAGGACTTACGTACTTAAAACTAATGTTAAAATTTACATTTTTTGTTCAACATTTAACAAAAAATTACTTGCTACTACATGTTGGGTTGGAAAGAGTTATTATTTCAAACAATGTAATAAATATAGGCTCCCACTTCCAGTAAGCTATTGGCGCCTGTATTTCACATTGTTAAACAATGTTTGCATGGACTAAGTCCATGACGCACACAACGTTAAACTCGGAATTGATTATAGAAATTCAAATATCAATCCCAATGCAGCGAGCAATAGTAGTAATATAATTTATCTGCACAGAATTCCCAACAAATCAATTCCAACTGAAAATTCAGGATCAGCAGACAAATAGATCATTGTAAAGCAACGCTCACGTACGTAAATACCTTTCAATCAACGTATCAAGCGCACAAGCGAGAACATCGCACCAACAAAATTTAATTCAGCGAGCATGCACGCGATATTCGAACGGCACTTATATACCAATGTGACTGAATAAACTAAGGTTTTCCAACATCCAAGTTTAGGGACACCGTGTTCGTACTTCAGAACCGTATGAAGACACCGTGTTCGAGAAGTTAGCACAAAATTTGTGAGTTGTTGTAGTTGGAAAGCGCGCTAAGATAGTAGCGTTGCCGGTCGCTCGTCACTGGGAAGTAGGAAAAGTGAGGGCGGCACACTCGCCCGCATACAAATAGTTTACAAATGGCATGTTGTCGGTGCGGTGCCGCCGCGGCGTGGCTGCGACACTGTGCGACTGGCGAGTGCAAGTTACAAACGACATGGCTTTGGATTAACCCCTCAATAAAGTTTCATTGTAGAGGGGATTGTGGGAATTCAGATTCATTTTGTTTCTTTGTGTTTAATTTGTTGTTTCGTGGAATAATATTATTTTAAATAAATTATGCATTGTTTAACAAATACATTATTTTGTTTACCTCTTTTTTTATTAGGTTTCTGTGTGCTCTTTTACTCCAAGGAATATGATGTCGCTACCCTCAAATCTTTCAGCTTCATTATATCTTAATCTGTAACTAAAATCAGTAACATCTTGGACACTGCTAATAATAGGGTTACCCGTTTCTAAATCGCTAGTATCTCGTTGTTCACACCCTGATAGCGCACGCGACGAAGTCGCGTTGGTCGCGTCGGGATAACTCCGAGAATTTTTAAATTATCAACACTAAGTAAGTAACGTATGAGAGTATTGAACCAGTTTGTGACTGCAACTCTAGTGACACATGGTCTGTACATAAAGGTTGTGTTTAGCTCATGTTATAGCTGTTAAATCAGGTCTATGGAAGTTTTGGTTTTTAATCTCCGTACTACAAATACACTTTTTACCTAGATTAATTTATACCTTTACATTTTAAATTGGCTGCTTAGATACTGTATAAGATGCTCTAATTTCGGTTCACGAAAAAATAAAAAATTATTTCGAGGATTTTATTTATTAGTTTATTACGTGGCAATGCTGTCAGCCTTTTGGGCACTTTTCCCACTGGCAGTGATGCGGACGAATTTTTTGATGCCCAATGAGCTCTTCCGTTTATTTTTTCTTTTACATACTTGTTCATAATATATAAATATATTACTGTATATAGTGTGACATTGTATTAATAATAAATATTATTGTATGCAATATTTAAGATTTGTCATAATAAAAAAAGATTACATAACTTATTTAAAAATTTACATCAAACAAATTGAAAATAGGATACAAATAAATAAAATCATTAGAAGAGAGTTCAAAGCTACATAAAAGAGAATAGAAGTACAACAATAGTAGAAATAAAAGAGGTTTTAATCCTGTTTAGCCAAGTCTGCGAGGTGTCTGCGAGGCCAGCAGTCAGGTGCGATGTAAAAGAAAACTCATTACTTCTTATTCACCGTCGACGTCGGATAGTGTTTGTATTGATGCGATATCTTTGTCGATAGTCGATGAAAAATGGCCAACTTCTATTGTGAATTTTTGATTTTTAAATGTAAAATGTCTTTTACTTGGCACCTTAAAGTCTTAAGCTAGTTTGACATTTAGAAGATCAGCTATCAGCAAAATAACTAGTCAAAGTTTATTATTATTATTAAATCTTGAATTAAATTAGATCACTGTTCCTACCCTTAACCTAACCTTTATAGAGCACATACAATTAAAACTGAAGACGTTAACCATAAATCCTTTCCCTCCGGAGCAACTGGACAGTACTGTGATGCAATGTCTAGATTATTGATGCTTGTCCGTAAACCATTACCAATTAATCCTAAGACATTCTGTCAAATCAATATGCCTAGCCTTTTCCCAACTATGTTGGGGTCGGCTTCCAGTCTAACCGGATGCAGCTGAATATCAGTAGTTTACATGGAGCAACTGCCTATCTGACCTCCAAAAACTGGTAAAACTGGTTGTCAGTCTTTCGGGGTTCGGACGACCCGTAACGACTGTCAAAAATCTACGAATGACAGCCGGGACCAATGGCTTGATGAGCTTACCGAGACACGGAGCAGTCTCGATATGTAAAGATGGTCACCCACCCACGGACCACCCCGACAAGCGTAGTTTAACCGGGAACCTGTCGAAAAGATTTTGCCAAAATTTCACTACCCAAACTTTTAGCAACCTTTTTTATACCAATGCAATGTTTGGAATGATTTTAGTACGCCCATTTTCATTTGGTAAAATTTTTACATGGCAGGATATTATCAAGGATAGTCTCATTTACGCATTTGGTCTTTAATCTTACAGATTTATTACAGCAAAAAATCTTTAGACTATAAACGTTTGGTCAAATGATTTGTCATTCACTATGTTATTTTTTTCATACGTAAATCCGTTTCTAAGGGTACAATACGGAATATTATTTGGTCACAAATATATAGCCGGTTACTTGGTAGCATTTTCAATATTAAATTAAAATAGTGTAATAAAATAATATGTTGTGCTACAAAATTTTGTGACAGAAACGAATCGCTGCATAACCGACTTCACGCAGTCTTGTCTGCCCTACCCCTAGAGTGTAATTTAAGCATGCGGAGGGGTGGGGCGGCCCGTGAGCTGAGGAGCAGGTGGTTTGAAGGCCCGCTACAGTGGTGAGCGTTAAAGCCCTCTGCGATGATAAGCTCGCGTGGGGCCGCCCAAACCCCGCAACGTCAAAGCCGTGACAGAAAAAAAAAAAAAAAAAAAAAAAGTTATTTTATTACCTTCAGTTGTACAAAAAACTCTTCTTATCTAAACACAATGCAGCGTTACAACTAGGGGAAAGAGTGTATTCGATGAACTCTGGCACCCAAGGTAAGATTTAACTTGTGTTTAGGGTGCCAGCGTCCTCGCCTATAATTTGAACATATCAGTAGTTGTAGGACGAGCACAGTATATTAATTATTAAGATAGCTACTTACTAGTAAATGCATAATAATGATGTAGCCTATTAAAGTACCTATGTAGGGGTATGTGTTGTGTATTGTGTGCTGTGTATGTATTTCGAGAGAGGTAAATATGGTCAAAGCTTGAGATTATGTGAGTCTGTATATATATAATTAAGATTATATAACTTTATTCAACTAATTAGATTAAGCGATTTATATATGTAGTAAGTCTTCGGTCTTATCGTAACTTAGTGTCAGTAGCCACTTTGTGACCCCAGACTTACATCTATTTAGGCACATGGGAGCAATGGTGCATAGTTTGTTTATTTTGTTATATAAATGGTTGGACAGAATATCATAATGACGCTGAGCAAGGGCTGTTCTACATCCACGAGTTGAGCACACCTCGAAGTTTCTACGCTTTATAGCAGCATTCGGCTTGAATATCACAGAGGGATGCTTGCGGAGAATAGTGCCAAGAATAAAGAGCTGTCTCACCGTGAGGACCTGACATTCGGTGTAGAGAGCCGAGGTGGGATATCTAAAAGGCTTCGAGGTCATAACCTTGAGGGCAGCTCTCTGTGCTCGTTCCAGAGGCAGTAGGGTTGTCTTGGGAGCCCCACCCCACACCGTGATGCAGTAGTTTATTATGCTTTGACATAGGGCATAATAAACTGTTTTTATGGTACGGAAGTCCGCGGAGTGCCTTAGTTTTTAAAAAATAAATATACACTTGCGGACTCGCGCTATGAGATTGCGAAGGTGAGGTTTCCAGCTCAGAGAGCTATCTACATAGACTCCGAGATACTTAACAGACTCACACCTTGTGAGTTGAGGACAGTCGCATTGTGAAGTTGATAAACCAGGTGAGCAAGTATGAGCTCTAAGCGCCATTGAATGTGGTGGGGGGAGGTTGGTGGATAGTAAAGAGAAAGGTAAATAAACTGTTTTCTTAAGATTTAAGGTTAAGATGTTATTTGATAGCCATTTCATCACTGAGTTTAGAGCAAGTTCCGCGTATTTTACTGTTTCAGGCCAGTCACTACCGTGGAGAAGCAAAGCCGTATCATCTGCGTAAGTATAAATTGAGCAGTGCGTTAGTGACATTTTGCATAAGTTATTGATGTAGATAAGGAACAGGGTAGGACCCAATATTGAGCCCTGAGGAACGCCGAAACTCAATGATTTGATGTCACTTATAACGTCATTTATTTTGACGCATTGGCTTCTATCACACAGGTAATCCCGGAAAATTTTTAACGCATGTCCGCGAATGCCCGTAGCTTCCAGCTTAGATAAGAGGTGGGGAACAGACACAGTGTCGAATGCCTTGGAAAGAACAGAAACAATGCTTGCTGCATGTTGCATGCCTGCTTGCATGTTGCATGCTTGTTTTCACGCTGCATGCTTGCTCGCATGTTGCATGGCTGCTTGCACGCTGCATGCCTGCTTTCATGCTGCATGCTTGAAGCAAGAATCCTTGTTTTCATGCTTCTTACAGGATTACAAAAAATAGAGATGAAATAGTGTGCACAAAATTTCTGCGGGCAACTTGGAAATAGCGCTTAACGGTTGCTCCCTCGGCACCGCTCGCTTCACTCGCTCGGCTCGCACGTGGTTTCCAATTTACCATTTCTATTCAGAAATGGTAAATTGAAAACTGACGATACTAAATATTTGGCAAATTTTATTTTGCGTAAAATGATTTATTCCAACTGAAATATTTGACTACCTAAAAATTGGTAAAAGTACTAGTTAGTAAACAAGTTATTGTTTAAACGTTCACTTGCCAAACATAAGGTTTGCGTTACAATTATTTGTGAAGAGATATTTTGCTAAGTAATAATTTGGCAAATTAAATTATGCGGAAAATTGTTTGGAAAGTGATAATTTGGCAATTTCTTTTCGATGAAACAAGGGAGACCCAGTTTAACCAGATGGATAGACCTGTGCAGCAGATATTACTAGTACTTAACCACGATGACATACTTTAAGTACAAATTTTCTATCGACATCACCACAACCCCAAGTAAGGGGTTGCAGCAATAAATTTTAAAAGTCACACATCAGTATGCCAGCCTCGTTTCGTCGTCTACACATTGAATGGGACAAAGCAAGATGTATTGTAGCTACATATGAGCAGCACATTACGATGCCAGGCTTCCGGCAAAAATCGATGGTTAATGGTGATTTTGGCGTTTGTTTCAGTTTTAGGATGGGTCATAATCGAGGCAAAATAGTTTTATTATTTGACAGATAACTCTGATACATAAACTCATAGGATTCTTACGATCCTTACATACTCCTTTTGCTTCATTTACCTATGTGTGGTGAAGGCCGGACGTTTTGGGGGACTGCCATATTATATAATTTTGACGGTCGTAAAAGTGCTGATTCTCAGTCTAGTTTGACTAAATGACTATGATTGACTTTTGATTATGATTTTATAGATTAATATTTTTTTTGTGATATTGATTGAGCAAACGGTAACCAACAAAAAACCTACAAATAAAAATATTAGGGAGTTCTATTTTGATCAAATTAAAAAAGAAAGACGAAACATATAAATGTTGTTTCAGTTTCTCGAAAGGAATTTAGCATTCTTTTTCACGAGATGGCACGTGTTACTTTAATATTTTTACTTATCTAAGTAATATGATTTTTATAATGGTATTTCACCATGCGATGTTAAGAATAAAATAGTATATTTTTTTATAATTTGTGATTAACATTGATAGTTTAGTTCTATACATAACATCATGCCTTATTATCCCGGAGAGTTCAGCAGAGGTGTAGGTACCTATTACATAGCCATATTTTGCTTCTTTTGAGTTATTTTTAAGACCCATGTGAGTGCGAACCTATTGCCATCAACCGGGCACAAATCTAGACTGCTACTGGGAAATTTTTGATGGAAAAACCCAATATCAATTTGCACGACCTGGGAATGGAACCCAGGACCTCTTGCTCGGCAGAAGCGCTTGCGACTACAAGACCAATGATGCAATCAAGAGTTTGTCTCTAATTGCTAATGTATAGGTAAATGAACACAAGCTTGTGGTCAATTTTGGATACGGATAGTGTAATGGTAAACGAGGCATTATAATTTGTTGGATCCTATATACAAATGGAGTTAATACACTACACCTACCAAAACGATTATGTCTATGTATTAACAAGGTTTTAGGTTTCTCGCAGGGCTAATTATATTAATTGCGTTTGCGCTGTTCTTGGTCTCACGAGTCGCATGATATTACGCACCAGTGATTAGTTGTTATGATAATTGGAAATGATTAGTAATTATATCATTATATAAACCTATATAGGCTAAATCAGTCAATACGTAGTCAGGATAGCAACATAGACACAAAATCAAAATGATGATTATTATACTTAACTAGCTGTAGGTCTCAATCCCTAGGGAATATAGGGATAAAACGTATCCTATACTCTATTCCAGGTCATGGTCTACCCGTGTGCCCATCCTCTCCTCTCTAGAGTAGGGAACGTCGCGGCGGCGCGGCGCCGGCGTCGAACGGTTCGCGTATTGCATTTTTATACTCGTGATAACTTCTAAATGAAATGTCCAATTCGAATGAATTAAAAAGTATTTTACTGCTACATATATACCCTTGATGTTAAAACTATTTATTTGAATAAGAATTAATATTATGTTGATAAAACTCCTTCGCAAATAATGCATTAATTTCGGACAAATTTGATTACCATAAAAAAGGTTATAGTGAGTCAATCTTAAAAGATAGACATAAAAATGCTGTCGCAGACTTTTTTTTTTGAATTTTTAAAGATGAACAATTCCATCATACATGATATTTGCGTAACTTAAACCGTTTACGCAGCGCACGCAACGGAAGCTCTCAAAAAGGAATATTTTTTCCCGTTTTTGCAACATTTTTAATTTATGGTCCGCTCCTTTTGCTCGTAGCGTGATGTTATATAGCCTATAATCTTTCTCGATAAATGACTATCCAACACATTCTTTTTTTCAATTGCAATCAGTTGTTCCTTAGATTAGCGCGTTCAAACTAATATTGTGTGCCTTACCTGGGTCAAATAAATTTATTTTCTTTCTTTCTTTCTTTCAAACAAACAAACAAAGTCTTCAGCTTTATAATATTAGTATAGAAGTATAGATTACTTCACCATCATCTGCCTAGCCTTGCCCTACTAGAGTGCGCGCAAGATCAGTCTGCGTGCGCGCAACTGGTGGCGCTGGCGTGCTTTATTCTATACTGTCATATTTAAAATATTAAATTAATCTTATAAATCAATCTGCCTGCCCTTTTCCCCAAGTATGTTGGGGTCTGTTTCCTGTCTGACCGGATGCAGCTGAATACCAGTATTTTACATGGAGCGACTGCCTATCTCACCTCCACAACCCAGTTATTGAGTAATACGATACCCTTTGGTAAGATCGATTGTCAGAATTTCGGGCTTGTGACGAGCGAAACGTAACAACTGATAAAAACAAATTATACCTATTTACATATACTTGTTAAATAAAGACAAAATTATCTTAGTGACCTATTGCTTTATTCCATTAATAGTAGGATCATTCAAATAATGTTGTAGGTCACTATGACCCGTTGCATTATTCGAATGATAAAGCTTATTCCAAAAAAATATAGAAAAAATGTAGCTTATTCCAAAAAAGAACAACCAATACATCACAGGAATAAATCTTTAGACAACGAAAACCAAAGCAAACCCATTTGTTTCACACGATACTCCCAACTTTTCGTGATGACAAGGCGCTGACGCATTCCATCTTCTTTTCATTTCCAACGTGGAAACTTTTGAAATGTAAGAAAATATACCCAAATTAGATTTATACGCGAGCATACTATGCGCTGTGGAGTGTTCGGGTGATTTGGGAGTGCGGCCTACAGATTGAATTTACTTACGGCCTTTGAGAGATGGATACGGCTGAGGAACTTAAAATTTCTAGATACGCTTTAAAATATACTCGTTGTATTCTCAGTAAAAGTCTTGACAGTATTTTATTAACTTCATTAAATTTTTCTATTTAGACTACATCATGGGTTATCATCAAATGGAAATGGATGAAAGCTAATTTAAAACACTAACTATAATATAAGTTCTAAGGTAATTTCTTGATACTATTCTGAAAAGGAACGTTGGCTAATATGGGAACATAATAGTTACATCCCTTTGATTTTTATATAGCTAAATGATTAGCTCAATGTTCATTAAAAAAACTAAAAAAAATATTTTATCCGTAGATCCTCCACACACAAAAAGAATACTACATACATAATTACATTGTTAGTACGTTGTACCTCGCAATTTCCCGACATTGTCAAGATTGTAAACTCGGTACATCTAGCTAAAATTCTGCCAACAGAATCTTCGTGAGTACGCACCCTACGCCCCCGGGGGCGTTTTTCCCCCCATTACTTCTATAACATCACTTTATGATACTCGACTGTACTTTTTTTATTATTCATGATAGATAATACGCCTTACATTAGCGTGTTTTTGTTCCCAACATCGTCTACTGCCGTTCACTTTTTCGTCTTTGCGAAGCCTTTTTGTCATTTACTTCATTATTATTTATTTTTTGCAACCGTAATATTTTTGAGTTGGTAGTAGCCACACATCAAATCATTATTGTGTGTGATAAGAAAACTATAATGTTCGAATGTGTGAATTGTAGAATTTCTATCACGAAAACGTAAACAGAGAAATTATATTATTGGTTAGCTTTTCAGATAGGTTTTTCCCATGTTTACATTATTATGAAATTATTACAAACAAGTCTGTTATTACAATACATTATTATTTGTTTGTGAGATCCGTAGAAGAACCAAGGTAACTTACATAGCCCGAAGTATTGCTAAACTTAAGTGGTAGTGGGCAGGGCACATTGCTCGCAGAACAGATGGCCGTTGGGGCCAAAAGGTTCTGGAGTGGCGACCGCGTACCGGAAGACGTAGCGTTGAAAGGTCCCCCACAAGATGGACCGATGACCTGGTAAAGGCCGCGGGAATACGATGGATGCGAGAAGCACAGAACCGGTTGAAGTGGCGGTGCTTGGGGGAGGCCTTTGTCCAGCAGTGGACGTTTTTTGGGTGAAATGATGATGATGATGATGATGATGATTTGTTTACACAAAGACTTTTATTTAGATTCAACCGCACCTCAAACCATTTTAAAAACCTCCAAAATAAAAACAAAATCTCCAAACAAATTGACATTTACTTTACAGGGTTTAAATGTATGTGAAACCTTTCATCGCGGCTACTCAAGTCAAAGCTTGTGACCCGATTCGGCTTGTCTTTTGACCCTTGCTCAACATTATACAAATCCTTCTTACATCCACTCTCTGTATTTATTTGCGTGTCTTGACCTACAATTTTATACGGTATCTTAGGGGTATCTTAGTATATGTACATAAATTTAGTACAAGCCCCCGCTTCGAGAAATACGACTGAACTGGAGTTAGGGAACTGAATCTTGAGTTCATTTTAGATTTTTGTGACTGGAAATGTTTAAATGGTGCTGATGTTTGTATTAGGCAGAAGAGTAACGTTATATTGATGATTATGATATGACACTGATATGATATCCTTTCGATGAGTTTCCTTATAAGAAAAGCACTTAAGCTCATTTGCATCCTCTTAATAAGGATAGCTTATAAACTACTAAAAGTAAACGTTAGCAAAACTCCATTTAAATCATGTTTAGTCATGCCAATAATAACTAAGATCTCAAATAACTAAACTACATCAGAACTAATTAATCTAATCAGATCAAACAATTTCTCAACTTCCAATAATCAGCTAGTGTACCCACGAAGCCGGGCCTCCCACATACCGTGCAAACGAGAAAATCTACACAATAATTACGTAATCCAACTGACATGTAATTAAGCGCTGCAAGCGCGCACTACATCAATTATCACGTGGATGACTGCTTCATTATTACAGACTGCGAAACACTACGCATATGACAAGACGACTTGTAATTAATTGGTAATTACGTCTGACCTTTAAGCGAAGTGCAAATTACAGCGTTTTAGTTCTAACGCACTGAACGGAACTTGGTAACGAGGTCAGACAGACGAAAAATTTAAGATTGCAGAAATTTTTAATTTAACTTATTATAAATGCGAAAGTGAGCTTGTTTGTTACGCTTTCACGCTAAAACGGCAGAACGGATTTGAATGAAACTTGGCACATGGGTAGCCATGACTTGGAGAAGCACATAAGCTACTTTTTATCCTGGATCACTCGCGAAGTCGCGGGCAACAGCTGGTATCCTAATCCTAACTAATACGAGATTATAAATGTGAAAGTGAGTTTATTTGGTTGTTTGTTACGCTTTCATGCTGAAACGGCTGAACGGATTTAGATGAAATTTGGCACATGGGTAGACCATGACCTGGAGAAAGACATAGAATACTTTTTATTCCGATATTGCCACGAGATCGATACTTACGCGGGTGAAAACGCGGGGCACAGCTAGTAAATCATATTCCTACAATTAAGTACACAACTAATTGAATGATTCTGTGAATGATGAAAAACTTTGTATGATTATTTATCTAAAGTGTCGAATGGCATCAAAAGTAGGAAAAATGCAATTTATGAAATACAATGAAATAAAATATGCTACAGTAATAACAATATTAGATAAGTAGTAATTTAATATAATATTATACATACCTACATTGTATTAATTAAGAAACTACTACACTCCTATACGTAGAACTTTACGTAACATCTAATCCATGTAACTACATTTATTCAGACATCGTAAAACACCCTTGTTACTAATACCGCCGGTAACATATACAGTGTGTACATAGAGGCCTTCAATACTGCACATTGTAATTATTGGGCCTTAATTGATTTGCTTTGTATGTGGATTACCAATTAATTAGCGTATAATGTTAGACAAGGGCATCCGGCAGCCGAGTGTTACGTAACCTGTGGTACTATTTACTCTTTCGTCCTAACTACTCTAAATCGCATGACACGATAGTTAATTTTTATACATATCATTTTCATACACTTTTACATCTGAAAATCTTACTTTTAATTACACCTGTCTGTTTTAGTATTCCAAACTTTATTTTATACTATTAATGTTTCCTTTTGTAAAAAATCTTAGAATATTTATACTCTGACATTTTCATCTTAAGTTGTCAAGTGTCGCCAGTCCTAATTTACTTTTCTAAACCATAAATTATACCATAGACCTACTGTGGCCAGATCTGTCATGAACGTCTCATAATGCCGGTTTAACACACTCTAGCTACCATAATTAAGACAGGTTAAGCACTTTCCACTGTAAACAGTTTTGATTAGTCCTGGCTGTCATTCTTTTATAAAACAAACTTGAATACGAGTATATTTGAATGCTTTAAAAAGAGAATGTTCGAAAGGACTATCTAAACGGCAGACTTAGACGGGACTTGTTCTAGGGAAGGCACTTGTAAAATCTGTATAGAAAACTATTAAGCCACGTATTCCTTAAGTTTTAATGTTGTTGTGACAATTATACTTATTGAACTGTGTCTAAAGTTTGTTTCCGTTCCAATGGTCTGAGGGACGGGCCTGACCTAGAAAGAACTGACTTGACTTGAATGTGCCCTGGCGGCTGGGAATATGTCATGCTCACTCAAATGTCTCGCTGATGGTAGCGCGTGTGTTGGATCATTTAGCTCCCTTCAAAATGGTTGAGCTGAATGGTGCTGATCCATGCGTCATGTTCGTGAAAGGTCGCCGTCAGTTGTGACTGGTCATCTCTTAGCTGCCATGGCGTATTTAAATTTTTAACTTGTTTTATAATTGTGGACACTTTTAAAGTGCTTTCTACATTGTTCTCACATGTATAATTTCAACATGAATGATGTAACCAACTTTTTGTATATTTTTTATTTAAAAGAGTGTCCGTGGAGTTTCTTGCCCGTTCTTCTCCATAGGTACCTACTACGCTTTGGAATGGGCAACTAGCTTCATATCTCTGACTGACCGACTCGTTGACAATTCAAAAGTGCCTGTAAATGCTGTAATTGTAATAAATGCTTTGTGTTTGAGAACTAAACCGCGTGGCATAGAGACGCCACGTTCGGAACAACGCACACACATAAGAACAATAGAGGCCTCATACGCCAGGCGGCGCGACGCCTAAACGACGAGCGAGACCATCGTTAACTCACGGCGAAGTGTTCGACGCTAACGCGGCCGCGCGGTGTGTGGCGCCGGAAACCTGCCTCTCCGCCACACCTGCGCCAGTACTCCTTGATCCAGTCAACCTGCCTGCCTATCTGCCCGCCTTACCTGCCTGCCTGTCTGTTTACCTGCTTGTCCTGTATCCGGTGCTCGGTGCCTTGCGTCGTGCGAAGCCGTCCTTAACTTAACCACTAATCACCTAACCTAATCGTAATAATTTTTTTATCCTTTTTTGTTTATTTTAATAGTGTGACTTACGCTTAACCACTCCCCGGAGTTAAGCGTAACGTTACAAGCCTGTATCATGACGAATAGAGACAAAAATATGGACGACATGGAAGATTTTGGAGTTATTGATATTGAAAGAGTCATAATGGCGGTTTTCGGTAATGGGTTTGAATTCTTTTGAGTTTAAGATTGAAACCCAATACTTCACTGAAGAGCTGTACAAAGTAATTCAATCCGTCTACATTTTGAAATTTTCGACAGACCCTAATCATTCCCTAAAGGCACAATCAGATTATGAACATCAACATTCCTAAACAATTCACGAGCACCTTTCATTTCTAGTCCCTAAATAATAATCTGATATTCCAAACTCATATTTCAGGATACCGAGCCAGATCCGACCAGCCCTCTAAACAATGTTTAGTGAACCAATCACTTTACTATCTGAATTATATATCAGGATGTCTTCCGTGGCCAGTATTCCGTCAGCTAATTGTAACTCCGTGAATGCAAATCCAATTTCTCAACTGGTGAGGTGCAAGACACCTCGGGCGGGTGGTTAATTTAGACAACCCTACCGGATCCAATCAACCGTTGGATCTTCGTCGGAATTGTAACAATATTGTTTTAGGGTTGCCTGCTTACAAAAACCAAGGTTTAGTAAAAAAAAATTGGGTCGTGTGGTCATCTATCTTCTATACTAATATTATAAAACTGAAGAGTTTGTTTGTTTGTTTGAACGCACTAATCTCAGGAACTACTGGTTGGAATTGAAAAATCCTATTTGTGTTGGATAGTCAATTTATCGAGGAAGGTTATAGGCTACGCTACGACCAAAAGCGGAGCATAAATGGTAAATATTGCAAGAACGGGTTTTTTTTTTTTTTTTGAGAGCTTTCGTTGCGTGCTCTGTGCAAACGGTTTAAGTTAAGCAAATATTATGTATGATGGAATTGTTCCTCTTTAAAAGTTCTAAAAAAAAGTCTGCGACAGCATATGTCTATCTTTTAAGATTGACTCACTATAACCTTTTTTTATGGTAATCAAATTTATTCGAAATTAATGCATTATTTGCAAAGGAGTCTTATCAACATAATATTAATTCTTATTGAAATAAATAGTTTTTAAAATCAAGGGTATTTATGTAGCAGTAAAATACTTTTTGATTCATTCAAATCGGACATTTAATTTCGAAGTTATCACGAAATGCAATACGAAAACCGTTCGACGACGGCGCCGCGCCTCGCCGCCTCGACGTTCCCTACTCTAGAGAGGATAGGATGGGTACACGGGTAGACCATGACCTGGAACAGGACATAGGATACGTTTTATCCCTATATTCCCACGGGATCGAGACCTACGCGGGTGAAACTGCGGGGCATTCTAGAATAATTGTGGGTTTTTCTACGATTCGGTTTGATGTTATAATTAACCAGATTTTTAGATTTAAATCAGAATTCAAATCTTTCGAATGATTTATGGCCAAGTTCTGAAAATGATTGTATATAAAAATGTCAGCAATATTCAAATACAGTAACGACATAAATGACCAAGTACTCAGTCCAATTGTAGATAATGACGTAGTTTTGAGCACCTGTACCTGGTCTCGCGAAGGCACATAATAGTGCAATACTCAAAGGGTATTACTGTTCTATGAATGCAGATATACATACTCGTACTTACAAAGGGTCCTTCTACATAATTATACAAAATACCCTCACACCAGCTTTACCAAATATTCGAAAGTATAAATATTCCAAATATTCCCAAACATGGCGTGTACATAAAAAAATATCACTGCCCGAGCCTGCTATTGTTTTAGAGATACAATATTATATCGGAATCCGAGTAATATTTTTGTATTCGACTATTGGCCATCGGTTCAAAGTATCAAAGTCAAATAATTTATTTCAAGTAGACACATTACAGGCACTTTTGAACGTCAAAAACAAAGAAATAGAACTGATTCTAAATGCCCCTTCCAAAAGGTAGTTTTCATATGGAGAAGAATGGGCAAGAAACTCCACCGTTACTCTTTTAAAAATGTTTTAAAATATTTTGTATACATCAATTATATATATACATATGAAGACGATGCATCTAGAATACGATTACTGTACCACAATAGGTTAAAAGAATTTAAAATCGAGCAATGACAAATACATTAATTTAGTATGTGATTTTACTGTATGGAAATGTATTGCATTATTATATCGAATCCGAACCTACATAAAAGGTACAAATTCCATTCACTACGCACCTCGAAATTGGTTTCGAAAATAATCCAACACTCTTCATTGTTCGAAACGTTGGGGATTCCATAGAAAGCATGGGTTTTATTCATTGATACAGGTACGGAGTTTAATTTGTGCTTTTCATATGAGTTGAACTGTAAGGCGATTTCAGTGCACGTGACGCGATTTCCACACAATGATAAAATATATCGTATTACGTTCGTATTGAAACACGATGTTTTTGCATGACAATTGTACCGCATGAAAAGAAGTTGAACTTTTGTGTTGGAGCTTTTACATATTGTTTCGTTTTTGTCTTGCAAACTGAGGGCCTTCTAAATTGTACTGATCCGTGTGGTATTAACATAATTAATTTTTAGTTAAGTATAAATGTAGCAGACCTTAGAGTACTTGAATAGCCGATTCGTAGTCTGCACACACTATCATATCACACATGATAAAATAAACTTTTACTTGTCAGCATTCATTTTGTCTTATATTAAATTCCTTTTTCACAAAATTGTTCACTCATTACTGCCTTAAACGGTATAGAGGTACTTTTACAAGGTATAGTCTCGGTATTGCAGTAACTCGAACTTAATTTTAGGATCTCATACAACTATTCTGCGAGTTTGGCTCAGTTCCCGTCTCCCATCACGACTTGTTTCGTAAACTCAAAGTATGTTTTTAATACTTTCGCCGTATTCATGCAAACAACTGAGATGGAAATGTGAATAGAATTATTCTGTGTTGGGTATTAAAAACTTGGTGAACGTAAGCGGCCGCAGTTCGTTGGGTTTCATCACAATGTGTTGGTGTTCATAATCGAGGACATTGTTCGAACGTGAGAAACGGACAGCGTGTCCGTTTGTCTTGTTTTTAGTCATTTTCATTTATTTCTTTCCATGCGTGTTTTGTTAAGGGAATTTTATTATTAGACTATTTTGTTTTTAATTCGTAAACGTGCTAATTGTGAAGCAGAAATTCATGCATTTATGTGGGTTCTCAAGTGAATATATACAGACATTGAAAAACCCACATTTATGAAACAGTTCAATCACTTTATTTCATCAAGGCTTATTTCTACAAATAGAAAAGTTATAGAATAGTTAGTATTGTAAAATAGTGAGTGTAAAAAATGTGAGTGACCTACGTGGGTAGATAATTATCCACATTCATTGATACACCCATATAGTAAACAAACCTAAAATAAGCACGTTTCATTACGAATGCCAGAAATAAAAGTAGTAGGAAATAGATTCTAAGCAGCATTAAATTCGGAAAGTATTTTTGTTCATTAAAATAACTGTAAATTTTCTGAAGCTAGCTTTTCCAGAATCCTTTTCGACGGATTTCTACGTCTACGTATATTATCTTCATTTACGTAATAATTTTGTTGATTGCCGTCTACTCTACTAGAAACATTTTGTAATGCACAGTATTCTCGTAAACCTAGCATAAATAAACTCACAAAAAACCTCAACTGCATCAACAATCAACCACTAGCTACCTTTAGATTTATCAGCAAGAAAATCTCGGTATGTTCCTTCCAATGAATGGAAGCAAAGACTTCGAAGCCACTAATCCAACGAGGCGTCAACATGATTAGATTGTGAGTAATTTTATAGCAAATGCGCGCTCGGAGAACCACGACGCGGCGCGCGGCAGGGCGAAGACGGCATTGCCATGAATTTTACATGAATCTATCCGTGTGACAAGCTTCGTCATTCATTTTCTGGGGGTGGTAAATGTTGTTTATGAGCCGATTGTTTAGGTGAGACAAACATGTTTTAGTTCGTGAAAGGTTTGCCAGTATGCATGCTCTTGGGTATAAAACAGATTATCTAAAGCTTAATTATTTAACCCAAACTATTTTTTTTCCTGGGTCAAATATTTTTTATTTTCTTTCACAGATAAAATATATCCCACCAAAAACATTTTCATGTAAAATGTTGCCAAGACAAATGAACAAACAAATGACAAATGAATGGCTCGCACTGTCAAAAAGTTATCAGATCTCATGTAGAGCCAAGCTATCTCTACACTCTCTAGCTCTACAAGCCCTAACTTCACAAACTCTATACCTTAGTCAAAATATGTGGCTTGGCCGTTTCGCTACCGTCACATGGGCGTAAGGTGAAAAATGTATTCACTGTTCATTACTTTCCTGTTATACAATAGTTAATTATTCATTCATTTAGTTAATTATTTCTCATGTAGATGCGATCGGGCCGGTTATTTTATCAACGCTCTTCATAATTTAATCATGAAGAGCGTAATAAAATAAGCGTGATAAAATATTGTAGACTTACTTATTTTCCTATCTAAAAACATGACATCAATATCTAATGAAAAAAACCGGTCAAGTGCGTGGATCACGGACAATGAAGGGTTCCGTAGTTGGGATAAATTTATCCCAAGAACAAGATTTTAACGTTGTAGTTGAAAAATATGCTCTCCCATACATTCCAACTGCAAATGTAAGTTGGTCGATTATTACTCGTTAACTTGTAAAGCATACTTAGCTGTGATTTTCCTTTTAACTTCGTTATACTACCGTGATTTTTTTCACATATCCAAAAACAACCATTTAGCTGGCAGGGGCACTTGACTCTAACAAAAATTAGCTCTTTAAAGCTTAATGTTACGCAAAAGGATCCCTGAATCAAAAAATAGTTTTCACACACCCACACGATACCCCATAATATGGTATAGACGAGAGAAAAAAATCATCCCCACGTTAGGTGAAGGGAGGGGAGGAATCCAAAAAAAATATTTTTGCCATGATTTAATTTACCACTTTATCGGCGTGTATAATTTATAGGTACCCATGCCAAATTACAACTTTGTAGTACTAAGATGCCCTGAGCTAAGCAGCGGATAAATATACAGATATGGCGAAACTATATCGGTTCCTTGTCGACTACAGAACCATAAAAGCCAGAAAAATGATGAGTAAAAATTTGTAGGCGAGCTAGAAAAATTAACAAATAGGTTTTAATAAATAGTGAACCATTTACTGCATTTTGTGAAGCTATTCCGCTCATCATGCCGAAGATCCTCATCAGAACTTCATCAATTTTTTTTGAGACTCACTTTAAGTTAGTTCCTTTCAAATAAAAAAAGAACCATCGTAATCGGATCTTTTGCCCCATTTTGGACGAAGTAGCCCTCCAATCAAAAATCCCCGAAGACTAAATATTACAAAAAAAACCTTATACCTTTACACCAAATTTCGTCCACATGGGTTGGAAAATACGACCTGTAGACGAGTACGTACATACAGACAAACTCGCCAATTTTGCCAAACTTGATGCAGAGACGCTTCGCTCGCTACGCTCGCTCGGTCAAAAAATCCTGAAATATGTATTTTATTATTTATAACAAGGGTTTTTCAATTATTTATAACGAGACACAATAGAATTTTTTCTCAAACATGCTTGGAAATTCGAGCATTATTTTGACAACCTTCTTCGAGATAAATCAAAATTGCTGTACTGGTGAAAAACAAGTGACGATGCGGCCAGCAAAGTTACTATGAAAATCCATATCTGGCGTGTTTAGCGGCCAAATAAATTACTATGAAACTCATATCTGTCGTGTTATTTAAAAATGGAACTAACTTTTAACTTCAACACACGGCAACCAAGGAGGTAACTTATCAAAGATTTTATTTAAATTTCGAATTGGTTTGCAAATAGAACAAAGAAGAAACAAATTAACATATTGGCGCATGAAAAATGATAGTTATTCGTCATTGATTCTGGAATTTCTATTTAATTTACTCAGTTTGAATTTCCGCGCGTTGTTTGAGAAAAGTACTATACAAGCCTTGGCTGTAATCAGGAATTGATTGACTCACGCATGAGTGCCTCGGCTTCGCCTCGGCCCTCATTTTCACGACGTCCATCAATTCTCTTATTGCAGGCCGCGACAGTAATGTACTATATTGTTATCGGCCTTCTAAAGGTCAATCAACAGTTGAGCAGATAGATGTTAGATGACGTATTAGAATCATTTGTAATTACTTAGGAATGACGAGTTTGTCTGGAAAGCATTTCTCATAATAAAAATCTCTTTCTCGATCTTTTAGTACCAATATATTTAAGACTAATGCCGGTATCTTTCTTACACCCGTAAATACCTTATGCATTCCATTTCACACGATCTTCTTAGTTTTTCCTGCTACTCGATTTCTTTGTTACAGATGATTTATGCTGATACTTAAGCATTTTCCAGTATTCAACATTACTCATTCTTTCTTTGGAGCTCATTCAAATTCTCGCTCAGTTTTTATAAAGGAACTTTATGAAAATTGCAGTCGCGTGGATACCAAACAAAAGATATACGAAAATACGTATATACTGGTTGTTTACTCGATCAAGTCATAACGAGCAAACAGATTTAACCTAAAGAATAAAACCTTGTTGAAACCTTATTGGTAGCTGTATTTTTGAGCCGTTTGTGGTTGAAGCACTTATACATCCTACTAATATTATAAATGTGAAAGTTTGTGTGTTTGTGTGTTTGGATGTTTGTTACTCAATCACGCAAAAATGGCTGAATGGATTTGGATGAAATTTGGCAAACAGACAGTTTATAACCTGGATTAACACATAGGATACTTTTTATCCCCATATTCCCACGGGATCGAGACTTACGCGGGTGAAACCGCGGGGCGCAGCTAGTTATAATATATAATAAACCTATTTTAGTGTTAGATTCAAGATTTGTTATAATTCATTAAATAATATAAAACTTCTCTCTTGTTTCGCTACCTAAAGAAAATTAAAATAAAGTCAAGAACTTCATAAAGCCAGCAACAATTTCTTTAATGGTAAACACTCCATTTAATTTCATTTCACTTAATTTAAAATTTCTCAGAAATAGTTTACAGCAAAGGCGTCAAAAAAATATGGCAGATACAAAAAGTTTGCTCACTAATTAAAAATTAACGAGCCGAATCAAATTAATCTGACCAATTTTTATTAAATAACTGGCCACAGATATTTTTAGAGTCCACGTTCCGGATAAATACTTAATAAACTTTCTATGAAACATTCCCATTCCGAGCGAAGTATTAAAATCTCAAAAGAAAAAACCTACTCGACTCATATTTTATTTTGCCTAAAAAAAAGGAGTGGAATCAAAAAGCGGGTTTAAATTCTTTAATTTTCTTAAGAAATTTCTTTTTGGAGGAAGTTCGAATCATTCGTTAATAAAGTCTCGGTAGTAGGCGTTGGGGGTGAGAATTCCTTTGATGCGAATGAAATATTGCCAACTAGGTGGCAGGGACCAATTCGCGCGCGCATGACGGGCAAAATCCGAGCCTACAAATAAAATGAATTTGCCCCGGAGCAACAGTAGAAAATTGGAAATGTCATTTTCGCCCTTTTTTAAATGTTTGCGGTGGCATGGCGGGGCACCCGACGCGATAGGATTACCGCACGGCTCGCCCCCAGCAACGCGAGCATACCGATTTTTACCTGCCACACTCGTTTGACACAAATCGATTGTTGAAAATAACGTAGCAATTGGTAATTTTTGAGAAATATGCCATGTGTAAAGATTTTTCTGTTTGCTCTAAAGGTAGGTAATCTATCATGCAGATGACTAAACCTTTTTTTACAAGGAGCATGCTAGAATGTTCACATACATAATATCATAACCTACGTTTCTCCCTTTTAATTTAAAACTATTTAGGTATCACCTACTTATTACAAGATATTCTTAATTCTATATAAGATTCTCGTCACAATATCCACATCATATTGTGTTCCAAACATAAGCAAGACATCCTTCCGTTCTAAATCAGTCAGTACCAAACAGAACCTGTTCGCTGCTCTCTCACTACAGCTTATAACAAACGAAGAAGTACACAAAGCAAATCCAATTCAATATTTCACCGGAACCAAATTATTATTCTTTATTACGCTCATCAAAGTATTCCGTTCCATCACACGGTCTCATCGCAAGAGTGAAAGAGACGGCGCATATTCCTACCAATGCAAAAAGGAAGTGCATCGCAACGGAAACGGGTTGGGAACGGTGGAAGCGGCAATTTGCGGAGTCTCCGGGCAATGTTGTGACTCGCCGGTGATGTATGAGAACAACTTCGCTCATTGAAATACCTTCGCCCTGGATGTTAATTTATTTCATGTAATAAGGCAAAATAGTACCTAAAAAGCCCCACTAGGCATACCTTTTAAATTGCTCCTTAAAATTGGGAGGTTTGAAAGCGCTTTCTCTTAGTAAGTACATTTCGTTGTTTCGAGTCTCTGAAAGCGAAGCGTTTTCGTTCTGAATATCGTCTTGGTTTACTTTTCATTCCTAAAGGGCCTAGACTTCTGAACGGCTTCTAGACTCACAATTTAGTACTTTAAGTGTTTATCTAATTCGATTATTTGTTTGCTGCTAATGTAATTTGGCCTTGGCAAACTCAATACTGTCATTTTCGTATATTTTTGTTTATTCCACAGTAGTCATTCACTTATCATTTTTATCTAACTCTATTTATGTATTGTTTCAGGTATGTCATCAACTTCTATATCAACCTTACATCCAATATCTTCAATCATATACCAAATACGCTAATATCAAAACCACGAGTCACCATGAAAACTGTATCAAAAGCCCTCCTCGATTTCCTCAAAAAATTGTCCAATCATACACCAGTGAACTGAAGGAAATTGATCGTGGCAAGATAGCTGAGCGGTTTGGCCAACGAAAACACGCTGGCAGGCTTAGGGTCTCGTATCAGAGCAACAGGTCCTTACGTTAGAAAAATATTTTTATCCGCCTGTAATGTATCACTTCCAGCCAAGGAGTGAGACCAAATTTTAGTGAGGGTTAATTATGGGTGAATCTCGATATCGAAAATGAGGTCGGTGTGTCTGCAAATAACAAGCGAAGAATAGTAAAATTATTAAAATTTAAATTTGTTATACGGATATACCTACACGCGATGCTACGATATAATGAAAACTACTTAGAGCTCGGATATACAAAATACTAATCCGACATGAATGTTTTGATGGAATTCTAAACACTAATTCAGCTCAATTAAATGAAATCAGGTAAAAGTACTGACTATTAAATATCAATAAACTAAACAGATATAGAATACAAACAAATATTATAACAAACAACCGTAAACACAGACTAAACAATAAGAACAAGAACATACCCCACAGATTCTGCACCAACCATCATATTTTTCCGGATCCAGAAATTCACGCGAACGAATCTGGCTTCAAAAGCTAGTTACAAATATTCCCGTTATTTATGTCTAACGTTTGGCGGAGATATAAGGATTTTATTGGCCCACCCTCTATCTGTTACCTCTCGTTTTAATTGAATCGTTAAGTTTGATTGGTCGGTCCGAACGAGCCCCTGACTTGCAAGCGATTTTTAGGCTCCTTTTAAGAATGCAAATTTTGCAATTAGTAGAATTTATTGATTGAGGGTGTTATTTTGATTTATTAGGGAGAACTGAGAAGGTGAGTTTATTTTATCGTAAATAATGTATTTCTTTTCATTTGACTTACTTAGTATTTTTGAACCACTATTAATCGCAGTCTTCCAAATCCGTACTCTAAGGCTTTACATGTTGTTTTCATTATACATAAACATTACTAACACAATTTACATTACGATAACATGACAATATTGGTGTTGTATTACATGATTATCACCTCTCAATTAAATCCCATGTTTTTCTCTTACCACATCTACTAAAGAAAGGAAAAAGCCTTCGACAACCCAAGCTCAACTATAAATTTATCTCATATCTCTATCGATAAAATCACAACACTAGAGCGAAGGGCACTATTACGAATGAGATTTCTACTACACATCTTATTCGCGAATGTTGCGAGTCATTCTATTATTATATTTGAACAAAGAGAACAAACCATGTGCATGTGTGGGAGACTCGGGCCATATGCCGCAAATTTGGCTTACGTCACGCCGATATATTGAACTTGAATGGGGGAAGTGTGTTCTTTCATATTACGATTGCGATTTTTTTGAGTGTGTGTGAAATAGGGGAGGTTTGAAGATGTTTGACTTTTGTTGGTTGGGTTGGGAAAGAGTGTTGTAAGCACATTTTAGAATGGAATGCGTTGCTGTGTTGTTCAAATCAGGCAATTGTTTTTACGAACTTTTTAGGGGTTTATTTATAAACGTTGCTTAAAGTTTGCGAAATTATTACGGTTTGATCATACATTGTTGACGTTTGAAAGTTACTTAACTTTAAGCAAATTTTATAAATAAACCCACTCTTAATGTCCCACTGCCTGGCATAAGCTATAAGTACCACTGAATACCGCGGTACCTGCACCCATGTCTATGTTGTCTTCAGCCTTCAGACATCGCTAAATCGTTAGGGTATCTTGTTTCAGGGTATTTTTTAGTATACAAGGTGTAAAAAGACACATCGCATGGCCGTTATTTATACATTCTTTACATTAAACTAAGTAAATATTGCTGGAAAACGACTTTTATTTTTGATGCGAATCCATGCAAAATATTGTACTTTTGGGTACGGGCAACGGTAATGGATTTCAGGGTGTAATTAAAGTTAAGTTATAAAATTCAAAACATGATGTCGTGATTAAAAAAAAAACTTTTGGCCTTTAATATCTCCATAACCAGAAGCTAGGGTCCAGAACAAAAATTTATCACAATGACGGGAATACAAGTGACGCTCGGTTTTGTTAAGTGTTTTTTTACTTCCATTACATATCCTAAATAACTTGTGCCAAGAATCACTGGTAATTGCTATAAGTACCACATATAAAATATCATGGCCTCCTCAACTCAACATTCCAGTTACTCCACCTAAATAACAACATACTCAAAAACCTAATCAAGCCATAAATATTACACGCGTATCAAATTATCAATTAATTAATCACTATTGCGATAAAACATAATTACGTTTTCATCATTTTCAATGAGCGTTCGTGTGAGGGCTGCCTCAAAGTGATTAAAGCTCTTGGTACTTAGGGCTTGTTGTATCGTACGAACGATCGACGCTCCATTGGAATTAATTTTAACGAATCTGTGGTTTATTTTGTTCAGTTAAATACCTAAATATTACTGTAAGATATTTTGAGTTTCTTCATTCAGCTTGCTACTGTCCTATCATGGATGAAGACTTTCTGATCTAGTCTTGTGACTCGTGGTCTCCTTCTACAGTAATAAATATTTCAAACTGTTAATTTGACAGTAACTTATTAGAGCCAACAATAACAGTAGCTGCTGTTTTCCCCACACACTTGAAAACGTAAAAATTAATAGTTATGATTGAATGACAAAGAAAATTTTAAAGAGTTTTCGACGTCTATTTTGCTTAAATAATTTTGTAAATATGTTGAATAGGATCATTTTGTTTCAGATGGTAAGCAGTGAATAAAATGCAGAGTAGAAGACCTGACCTTAGTAAGATCAAGTAGGATAGATATTTTTAGATCCTGGGAAAATAGGCTTCGTTCCTCCGTGTTGATATCTGGTAGCTCCTGTACATTAGGAGTCTCGATGTACCTAATGGAGAAAGGGAATCTATCATCGATGTGTCGTACAAAGTTGTTTACAAAAAACAAATATAGTGTGAAAAGCTAGGTACACTAGCTCACACGAACTACAAGATTCTGATCAAATAAAAATCCAAGACAGAGCACTGTGAACAGTGACGTGAGACCGGTTTCGTAAACATTGTGTGCACTTAGTGAGGTGTCGTTTGATTGTAAATGGTTGTAAATGTGTGCGTGTGAGCGTGTATGCACAGAGCGTTAGAGTTAGTTTAGTTTTGGCATGCTTCACAGTATTGTTCGCAACGCTCTGTCTTGGTTGTTTATTTGGTCTGAGCTACAAGATTACTAAACAAACCTAACAACACACATCATCATTGTCATCAGCCTGAAGTCTTCTGCTGACACACGCCTTTCCATATCAAGCTAATCGTACGCCACTTCACTTGATCCTCGACTATTGTAATCCAACATGTACCAGCCAACGTGCAACGATCATATATTTTCTTCGTATAAATTACATAACAAATAATAAAAACGTACCAGATCAATAAAAAGAACTAAAAAAATGGACAAGATACCTTTGACAATTCAAAATCGCTTGTAATGCACGATTGAATTGAAACAAAAATCGTCTGGATAAAATGTTGTCTTTTCGTTTATAATTCTGTTCTCTTTGATGGTTATACGAAATAAATTGCTTTTTTCATTCGTGAATTGTAACCCTTTTAATTTGATTGACACTGCTTTGCCACGGAAACTCGGTGCGTATTGCCATTTTTTATCCGCATGTTTCAGGAATCAATATCCTAATTGGTATTGCTCTGAGCACTATTTGCACGTGGACATGGAATACATAAATTAAGCTAATGAAATCAGTTAATTGATTCAGGTGTGACTTTGCGGAAATCCATTATAAAATACAATAGATGTTGATATATACTATTTAGTAACCTATTCCGTTTAACTATTCTCCAAGAGTCATAAAAACCCTGTAAGAAATCGACACGTGTTTCACACCTCTTTAGGAGGCACCACAGGATGACGATTGACCAGTCGCAAACCAGAACACGACGAGTTGTCACACCGAGCGCTAGACGCAGAGTGATTTTTTTTTATGGTTTCTCGTATGTGACCGCTATGTGTCCTTGCTACTTAACCGGACTGTCCTGCGGCGATGCTCTAAGCTACTAACTATAACTAAAAGAATCAAATCAGCCGGCACCCCTTATATAGGATTGCTGCTCGGCTCAACTCGGCTTAGATCGTTATCAGCGCGATAAGGGGCGAACAATCGCAACAATGGCGACCTTGGAATACTCGTATTTAATTCTGTATTATTTTTTTGAATTTATAAACTCTAATACTGACATTCTGAATCCTTCATCACATGTGTGTAAAATTTCGAAAGTGCTATTATTATTTAATGAATGACCTGAATCTGTGTTGCGCAAAATGGGATCTTTCTGGACAACTTTCTGGATAACCAATACGCTACAATAAGATACTCCTTATATCTTGTTTGGAAATTACGACCAGTCTGACCTATGTAAATACCATTACAATCATCGCAATGTAACGTAGACACCTGATTTTTTATGGTTTTGTGACGGAAAAGATCGTTTAGAAAATCATAAAAAATTAGGTTACGAAATATATCAACGCCTACTGTATTTTACAATGAAATCAAATACGATCAGGATATTTGCCACAAGGTTAAGCAGAGTCAAAAAAAGTCTATTGGCTTTTATTTCTATTGTTTTATTTCTTAATTATTTTTTATATTTTTAAACCCAATAAACTGTTTTTTAAAGGATTCCCAAAAGCCCTCAAAGCTCGGGTACAAACTCAAAAACTCCTAAACGTCGATCAACATCACCGACATTTTTCCCACCATCGCACATGAAACATGACCCACCTATCGTATCTCTCTTATCACCTACTTGACCTACTTGACTCGCAATTGAACACAAATCCAACAACACAATACCTTATTAAACTCCACCGGGTCCCCCTTATGATCTAAGCTTTCAAAATTATTAAAGCCTCATTTTACACAAAAAGAAATGGACTCCATCATTAAGTGAGTGTAAAATGACTCAATCCGAGGGCTGGGCTCAGATTAAAAGTGAAAACGGAAACGAAACGCAAACAGTGAAATACCATTAAGTCATTGGAAGCCAGACGGCGTTAACTTTTAATTTTACCAGAATAATACTATCAAGTTTAAATCTTTGGATTTCAGAGGGAACGGGCGGCTTTATAAAAGAATTTTGATTTAAAGAGAAAAGAGTTGATTACTAAATGTTTAACTAGACTTATTTAGAGGAGTTTTTTATGGTTTTCCGAGGTTTTGTTTTATTGCGGCGATTTTCAGAAATGAATCATAATAATTTGACTTTTCAGCAATTGGCAGAATAATAAAGATTTCCTTAAACGACCCTTCAAATCTTCTTGAAAAATTATTGTACTAGTCGGATGCTGTTGCATCATTTTCGGGACCAATTCTAAAGCAAAATAAGCAACAAACACTGAATGTTTCACGATATTCTGTACTGAATAACCACTTGTGCATTTCTCTCGTACTTTCTATGTTTGAAAGAAGACTCAAGGCAAGAAGGCTCTACACTACATTTTTGATTCTCAATCTAGACAATTTCTATAGTTATTCGTCCAGAAAAAAATATTCAGTGTTTAGTAGACCACCAGCTTAAACCCTAATAAGCGATCCAATAATAATCTCATAAAGAAAGTTGGCACACTAGTTATCCGCTCTTACAGGTAGGTACAGGTAAGAACAAAAAACCAGCCAAGTTATCGAACCACGCACAATGAAGGATTCCGTAGTTGGGATGAATTTATCCAACTTTAACATAGTAGTTAAAAAACTTGCAACTGCAAATTTAAGTTGGTCGATTATTACTCGGTAACTTATGGAGCCTACATACTTAGCTGTGATAGTTTTCCTTTTAATTTCGTTATCTCCGTTATTTTATATTCGTTATCGGCAGGAGACACTTGACTCTAACAAAAATTCTCACTTTAAAGCTTAATATTTCGCAAACGGATTCTTGAATCCAAAAATGGTTATAACAAACTCACATTATTTTTAAACGACCTTTCCAACGACACCACACACCAAGTGATTGACGAGAAAAAAAAACATCCTCACTTTACGTGTAGGTACCCTAAAAAAATATATTTTGTACGATTTTATTTTACCACTTTGTCGGCGTAATTTATATGTATACCCATACCAAAGTACAGCTTTCTAGCACTAAGAGTCTCTGAGCTAAGACGCGGACAGACGGACAGACGGACAGACAGACAGACAGACAGACAGACAGACGTACATGGCGAAACTATAAGGGTTTGACTACGGAACTCTAAAAAACATAATTATGTACGCTCGGTTAAAAAGGATCAGGAATCGAACAAAGAAATAGTGACGTGACTAATGAGTTGACCTTTTTGATGGACATTCATTGAGGAAAAAGTGTAAGCGAACGAATTTATAGACGCTTTTGTTGGTAGAATTGTTACGTTGAGGGTAGTTTTGGAGGGATTATCCTTTGAAATTATTTCTTTTTTTGTGACCTTGTGGTTAAAAATTTTTTAGTCAAAAATGAAAGACTTCCTGCATAGGCATTAAAGGCCGTTTTAAAAAATCAAAAAATATTATCATCCAATTTTCAGTTCAATAGATAAGCGTATTTTGACTCCATTTTTAAAATGTTTCATATTCCATTGATCGTAAAGAATACTTGTAAAGACTTTTAACCGTTGCATAAAATATTTCCCAGTAAATTTTCAACAGGCAACACCATAAAATCTCGCTGCATTTACCCCGATATTATCGCTACCCCGATCACCATTAACATCATTAAAATCTAACGCGACATAAAAATCGAATTAATAAAATCCCTCGCACGAGAGCCGATTGAATTTGTGGCGCCCGATTACATTAACAAGTAGTAAAGAACATTTCAGGACGGAACCAGTCTAGAGCGGTCTTAACCGGTTTAGAGCAGACGAAGCCGGCTCGCGTCGGTTCTATAGTTTGTTGTAATAGCGTTGTGTTGGAGTGGACTTAATCGCGTTCCGTGGTTTCAGAAACGTGGTGCCGAAACGTGGTCCTGAGATCCGATGGCGTACTATGGGATATTACTGTTTGTTTTCGTAAATAAGTGCTGGTATGCTTTTCCTGCTTCTTGAATTAAGTATCGGTATGGTTCTGTTTTACATAGACATAATCCAGAATTACATAAACTTTAATATATTCAGTATTAGAACAATAGGTATAATCATGGGAATACCATCACGCTTGAACGAAAGAGTAGAAGCCACTGAAGGAGAAATTGAGTTGAATATTAAGCAGTTGAAGGAAACCTCGCTACGGGTAAAACTTAAACGAATCATCGATACAGTGTTTATTCTAAGGGAGTGCCTGCGCTACCGGCGCCGGCTCCCGAAAATAAACCTTCGGGAACCGGCAATGACATTACTGCCGGCAGCCGTGATTAAAATCATCGGCTGCCGGTACCGCCGGCTCCCATGATGGACACCGGCGCGACGGCGGCGGCGCGGCGTTTATAGAAACCCTTCCAGTATTCAGAACAATCAGAACCCCAACTAACTAACCTTAACTAAAATATATTTTTCTGCATTTTCCAGTCGTTATTGGCGTTAGGGGTCGTAGTTCTAACCTAACCTAACCTTTTTAGCGACTTAAAATATTTAACTTAATCTTACTAGTTCGGTTCCGGGTAGTACTTTATGACTTTATAATTGGAATATAGAAAAAAACCGACCAAGTGCGAGTCGGACTCGCGCACGAAGGTTGTCGTACCATTATCTATAAAAACGGCAAAAAAAACTCGTTTGTTGTATGGGAGCCCCTTTATTTTATTTTTATTCTTTATTTTATTTTGTGATTTAGTATTTGTTGTTATAGTGGCAACAAAAATACATTATCTGTGAAAATTTCAACTGTTTAACTATCACGGTTCATGAGATATAGCCTGGTGACAGACGGACAGACAGACAGACAGACAGACGGACGGACAGCGGAGTCTTAGTAATAGGATCCCGTTTTACCCATTGGGTACTGACCCTAAAAATGCTCTATTACATGTTTTTTTTAATTATGCCTACTCCGCCTATCTACTTCCATATCGACGGTGAAGTATCAATATCTAATAACTAACATTTTTCCGGATTTCACTTTATTGCATATTCGTAAGTAAAATATGATAATAATGGTCTTGAATTATTCAAATTTATTAGATAATTACTTGTAGAAATACCTAACATCATATCAGTCATCTTTCGTGATTTTTGCTGGCAATACCGAATATCTACAGGTTTTTAAGTGTAGATATATTCGGTATTGCCAGCAACGTGCAGCAAATGTTGACTGTGTGAATTCAAACCTGTTTTTAAATACATACCTTTCATTTACGTGATTAATTGCTGGCTCACAGTTTAATTTGAACCAATAACTTCTATCTATTTTTTATATCCCTAACCTGAAACATTTTATTGAAATAATTATCACCATCTCAAGCGTTTCTTACAATTTTTTAAATAAAAGTTATGTTTTGATTGAAATGTTAAAAACTATAGAAATAAAACGTTTTTCGCTTCCAGTAAAGTCATGGTTTTGTAGTTGTTAGATATTGATACCACATCGTCGATATGCTAAATTGTCAAGCAAAGTCAGCGCTTGCAGCCATTTCAGCAATCGGCGCCGGCAGCGGAGGCACTTCCTTATTCTAACGTTACATTAGCAATAATCATAATTTAATCTAATTGTCAGTAAATATAACACTTTTAAAAATATTTTGAAAACAGGTTAAAAGTAAGTGCTCGGCGCCGCACCGCCTCTGCATCGCCGCCGCTCCGACGCCGCGCCCGCTCCGCTTGATTAGTTAGAGTAAGCTCGTGCACTATTTCAACCAGCTGGCGATGGATAAAAAAATAGTTTAAACAATACTAGCGGTGTGGTGGCGGCGCGGCGTCGGCGCGTTGACGGCGTCGCATCGCCGAGCACTAATGAAACACAATTAAGCTCATCCACATAAACACACACAAACACATCAAAACATACATAATACAAAATCAAAATAATTTAACATCAGAATTTAATAAATGCATCGTATTCATGCACACGTTAAAGTATAAACAATTAAATGGGCATACATTCCCACTTAATGTACATTACACTCGATTGCAATAAAACACACCGCATAATAATTACACTGAAACGCGACGTCAATAAACACACGTCACATGTGATACACATAGGTGCACGTTAACATGGCATGTAGTAATGAAGGCCAACCTAGTTAGTGGGCACGCCAGCCGGAACAATTTCATCTTCGCACCGACCAATACGCCAGATGATACGCTCTGCTGTATAGTTTACTTGCACTGCAGTGTACAATAAGGTTTTGTTCGTTTATTAAAAGCTAGCTTCTGCCCGCGACTTCTTCCGCCCAAAACTTATTTTAACCTATAATATATCATATGATGACAGTCAGCCATACTGTGGCTCCCCATTAGTGACAGAATTTTCGGAATCGGATCAGTACTAACTCCGAAGATTATCCTCTACATACAATTGCCTTTTTTAAATATTAATAATAGTACAGATATGAACTGATTTTTTGTAAATTCTATCGTAGCCGAGTGCTTAATTTTAATGAGGTCTGCATTGTACTCCTTTCTGCACAGTGTGCCTAGTTAGTGCAGATTATTTGTCATACAAGAGGATCAGAGATAAGTCTCTGATCCTCTTGTATGACAAATAATCTATATTTACCAGAATACAGTATATTTTCCAAATAATTGTACATTTAAAGGTTCGTTCAATGAGATAAATCGTGTATTACGTTCAAAATACATGAAATCGTCAATAAATTCAAATAAAACAGATTCAAGAGTTTTATAGTATTCACAATCACCCTTGATTAAATTCGTTACGCGCTAGAAATATAGTTATAAATATGATAGCGAGGCAAATGCAAAAAAATATTCTTAAAGACTTTTTTCTGAAAAACTCAATTCAAATTGAAAACACGTTACTGTGATTCAGTTAGCCACTTTTATATTTATTTTATCATTGGAAATAGATAAGAATATAACCTTTACATACATAGTACACAGTTGAACACATCTGTCTACTATTAGGTTCTACGTATTAATAACAACTTATCAGAAAAGAGCTTTCAGTCACTCACGAGTCAATTATATGATTGATAGATTTGCGTTACAACCAGGAGTTAGAACCAAAAAACCCTTTGTTTATTTAGCATAGTATAAATAAGTCACAGTATTATGTCTTCATAGAAAACAGCCGAAACGACGCCCTTCGAAATCTCAGTGTACAATATCAGAACGCAATAGTTTCGAGTGCGCGACAGTTCGCACGGACGCGGAAGGTTTATCTACCGAGCAGCCGTAGGTTATTTCAAGGTCACTGCCGAGACACAACTGTTACTTTATTATACTGTGGTTTTCTAAAGGATGCCCACATGCCCACAAACATTTACTTACAATACAAAATATATTTCTTAACCCTCCAACTGCAACAGAAAACAATAAACCCAATACAATTCTAAATCGAAACATCTTCAACAGTCAATAAGACAATATTGCATACGTACTTATTGTGTACTTATAAATCCGTATGCCCGTTTTATTTACATCTAACAGTACCTCAGTACATGTGATTTAACACAATATATTCGACCGGATTGCGGGGGTCCCGTGCGGAATCAATTTTCTTCGCTCACTCAAGCGTTTTAACTTTATCGGGTTACTGTACTGCTACTACCTAAGTTTCGAAGAATGCATTAAGTGGTGAAATTTTAGGTATATTGGTTATGTATTCTTTTTAGAATATTGTGGAAGGATGATGGATATTGCAGTTGGGATTTGAAATTGAGTGAAAAATGGTTTAACCTTTGAGTATTGTAGTCGTTTATTATTATCATACTATAAGGACAAGCATAATAAGGTTATAATTGTCCCACTGCTGGGACACAGGTCTCCTCTTTTCGAGAGGGAATGGGTTGTAGTCGATTGATGAAATTTGATTTAAACAAACTAGCAACCGTTTTTCCATAACAGTAGCTAAATGCACAAACAAACAACAAAACTAGAAATACTCGTAGGTACTAAGAAAACTAAAACCCTCCATATATATTACAGAAGAGTCCACCCAGATACAAGCCAGCCAGGTCAAAACAATTTTGTCTGGACGCAGTAAGATCGCCCGTGATTCTATTATAAGGCCCGCTAAGCAAATTTTTAGAAAGGTCTGAAATTCGTAAATTCCCACGCAGAAATCCGCAGCATCACGGGGTTGAGTTTAGTAGAGTTAAAGTGTTGGTGTTGGATGACGTCAATGTTCATAATTTGATAGGTAACGTTGGTCAGATTTATTCTGAGAACTATGTTTTAGATCAGAAGTTTTGATAGAGGACTGTACTCATAGTTATAAACGGTTGATTACGGCGGATGTTACATAGTTGTACTATTATTGATTATTACCTTATTTTCATTTCATATCATCCATCGTAATCTTATCATTAGTTTTAGTAGGCAGGAAAGGTTCCAATTAAGGTTGAACAAAGCTCCCTTAAAACCAAAACACCACTGCTCTCACAAAAACATGTACATCCATAAAACAGCACTTTCATGTCATCATAAAAATGACATCGTCACACGACAAAAACAATAACCTACCATGCGTATCACGGTGAAAAAAAATGTAATATAACTCCAACATTAGCGACATAATAATAAAACCGTTCTTTCTGTGCAACACAGTCTGATTCCCGCTTCCTTTATTAGCTGACATCCGTAGCTTTACAGTGACGACCTTTTTACTTCCGGCTATCCGTCCCCAGGCGGCGTTTTTGCTATATTTTTTAAACACACCTCGGCGTAAAATAATTTTCCACATAAACATTTTAGGGTTAATAAAGATGCGGTTGCGTTCGGAAAGTTGACGTAATTATGTGCTGTAGGCTATTGGATCCGCTTGAAATTTTTTTTAAAGCGATAGCAATTTGGGATACATTTTTAACCAACTTCTCCAAAAAGGAGGAGGTTCTCAATTGGCCTGTATGTTTTTTTTTTTTTGTATTTTTCTTACGCTATTACTCCCCCAATTATGAATCAATTTTGATGATTCTTGTTTTGTTTGGTAGGTCATGCTTCAGAGGTGGTTCCATGTAAATTTTATTAATTTTGCTTGGGTAGTTTTTGAGTTGGCTTCAATAATTACGTATTTTTTCCACTTAGTCCATGTAGACGATATCTTATTTGACTCCGTCACTGTTATTTACATAGCAGGTAGTGGTATTCGAATTTGTGTGGGGTAGGTACCACAAATAAAAAGTGAAAAATGAAAACTTTTTATTTAGATCACACATTGAATTGAAATTAAATTAAATAGATTAGGATAACATTCAAATTGCAAATTAGTAAAATATGAGTTATAGAAATGACAAAAGGATTAAATTAGGTCTAAAAGATAATAAGAAGAGAATATTGTTTCCTAATATTTGTGTCAGCTTTTCATTCATATAATCATTAGTCGAGTAGTAGCATTCACTTAGAAGATATATTAATAATTTAAATGTCCTTAAGATTAGAGTTTTAATACAGTCTGGTAGTTTATTATAAACTTTGGTCGCCATACAAAATACATTATTAGAAAATAATTCATTATTTCGTCTAGGTACAGTCACGGACTTTAATTGATGAGCCACTTGGCACTGTTCGTATTTTAACCGTGTAATGCAAATCGGGCTTAGTTGGTTATACTCGTACATCCAGATACGGAAAGTCATGTCTTTGTATTAAAGAAGAAGAAAATTATATTGAATATCTTTACTGGTTGGCTAACCTGAGAGCTAGAACTACAAACTTGACAGCAGAGTGACTACCCAAAGTCAACCAATTGCAGGTCTAGCAACCGTAACCTAGCGACGATTGTTTTAGCGTAGCCATAGTAACGTTAGCGAATGGAGAAATTTTAATTACTTAGTCATTTCGAAGAATTCGAAAATAACGTCTCTGACATCGACATTTCAACTGTCACTGTCTTCGGATAGGTTTTCAGAATTATCGAGTTAATGAGCTCTGATTCAAAAGAGATCACTATCAAATAGATTGGATAAACATTGTATTTATTTATCATTGAGAACTTATTAGTCAACCGCTATGGATAAGACTATTTCCGATTACTAGTAATTTATCATCTTGTTTACGAGCATGCAATTTGAGTTCGTGTTTAATCGTGTAATCTCGTGAATGTATGAAACAGCAAAATTGAATAGTTTGAAAGTGGCTCATCAATTAAAGTCCGTGACTGTACATGAAACATGTGAACTTTGCAGCTAGATCTGGATACATTATCATTATGCAGAATAAATTCATGCATATTTTGGTACACAAAAATATAGATTTCAAAAATATACAATGCTGGGAGTGGTATAATAATTAGTAGTCATACTCTATTATTGTTAATAAGTGCCTCTCTTCCCAAATTATTCCCTTCCCTGCTAAGGTGTGAGAAATCTCAGTGAACGTAAGTACATCTTATCATGTACTAGCTGATGCCCGCGGCTTCGCCCGCGTGGATGTTGGTTATTATTTACTAAAACCTTCCTCGAGAACCACTCTATCCATTGGTTTTTGAGTTTATCGCAGTATTTTTATTTAAAGCAGTATATCAGTGTCCACAAGAACTGACATCGTTGAGTCAATGTCTGCCCAATTAACTAAAAATAAATTAAGATTAACGCCTGTATTCCCCGAAGGATTAGGCAGAGGTGTACCTATAGTACACCCACATTTCGCCAGTTATATTTAAATCCCATGTAATAGGGAGTGAGCCTATTGCCATCAACCGGGCAAAAATCCACACACCGGGCTGCTACTGAGAAATTCCAGATAGAAAAACCCAATAACACTATGCTCGACCCGAGAATCGAACCTAGGACCTCATGCTCAGCAGTAAAACTCAAAGATTATGAGAAGTGGATGTTTTTGAATGATTAAAAACTGATTTTGCTGAAATAATGTTATTTCAGCAAAATCTGATAATCAAAAGCACAAAAATACCAGCATCATTCTGATCACTGAATCGTAAACTTAGAAAAATAAACTTTCAACCTGATTTAACTTGAATAAATCCGTAATCTCTCAACAGTTTTACAACGGCATTACAACTTGTGCAGTGCATAGGACACTGCACAAGTTGTAATGCCTACTTTGACTACGGATTATGTAATGGCACTTTAAAGTACCCGAAGTAACTGCTCACTACTTACGATTGTAGTTTGAGATTTTGATGTACTTTTCTTGAATAAGTTGAGTAGTGATTTCAAACTGCCCGGTTTGAAACAATTTTGAATTTTATAACTTATTCTATTGCTTGAAACAACTTTACTTCAAGAATGACGTGACGCGCACTTTTGTAACTGCTTTTTCAACCCTGTAGTTCTTGGATATGACTTTAATGGTAAAGGTGGATAGCTTTTTTTTTTCCTGAAATAAATTAGGGAGGAAGTGTTGATCATCAATAGTACAGAGGCATCGCAAAAATAAATAATTCATAAATACGTCAACTTTAAAGTACGGTTTTCGCCAAAATTATAACAAATGGTCCAAAAATTCATACTGCAAAACACTGATTTCATCGACGCACCTCAATAAAAGGAAGAGTATGCCACAAAACGAGGGTTTTCCTAAAATTATCATCTTCATTGAAGAACTGCTGACTGTACCTTGTCAAATGCTTCGGGACGCAGCAGAAAATGAACCATAACTCTAAAATCTTGCGGCGTTTCATTGCCTTCATAAAAGTCTTTACGTAAAATGCGTAGGTACTGTAATACTAACGCCAATTCCCGCGAAGTGACTATGAGTAGTGATGGCCAGTTGACATGTGAAATCGATTCAGTAAATTATTTTTTGCAGGTTTTTTAAATATGATTATTTGTTACCCATATTGCCAAAAAGGTAAGTAGGTTAAGCGCGGAAGTTATACTTAATACCAAATTGTATTTGAGAATGAAATTCTTTTTTCAATGCTACATTTTTAACTTTTCAGTCGTATTTAGAGAAACATAACATTTTAAAACTGTTGAAGTTTGTTTGATAGTTATAAAGCTAAGTTTCTGTTTGTCTATATTTTTATGATGAATGAACAATGGAAATTAAAAAAACAGCTGTTATAGAGCTCATATTATATTCACAAATTTCAAGTTAAGTATCATTCGTTCTTTAGCTAAATTAAACTTTTTGTCTTAAAGATTTTTTTTCTCTTTTTAAAATAGACTGTGTATGGAAAATTTACTATACATTTGGTTGTTTGTATTTAGTCTAATTGGCACAAAACCATTTTTAAAACAACGTTCAACTAAATTACTTTCGCGCATATTACGTATTGTTGGTTTGATAATATCTTCTTCACTTAATTAACGTTGAAAGGTTATTGTCATCTAAACTTCTATTTCTTTGTTTGGCCAAAAAGTAACGATGAACTCCTAAATCGATACTTTAACAACACTACTCAAAATCAATTCCACAACGAGTTATTGGCCGTAATTGTACGTATTCAAAAGGAACGTAAAGTTTGTCGAACGCCTGTGATTGCTACATAAAAGGCCTTGCTAAAGCCCTGAAGGTAACGTTTCTTCGGATGAGAACTTTCAAAACGATTCTACCTTTACACAGGTTTAAATGGTAGCTGTTTGTAGGACCGGCTTGAAGGTGATTATTTTTAGTACTAATGAAGCATAAACAACTGAAAGATTATTAATTGGAAGCTATGATGTAGTCACTTTTAATTATGTTTGTTAATATTGCATTTGAAATTATAATTTTGTGACTTTGGTATCTAAATGTTCTTTTTGCATTTTGCTTGATATTGATCAACAATTACAAATTTGTTTTCATTCAGCAGTAGGTTGTTGTGTGACGAGTAAGAATACCAAAGGTATACATTATTCGTGATATACAGGATGTAAAAAAAAATTACTAATAAAAACTTAAACCCAACTACGACAAAAAGTCAATCAACTAAAAATGTATAAACAAGACATCACCGACACACAAATAAAAAATTCGGAGTCACAAGGGGCATAAATCGAACAGATTACGTGTGACTCCGGATTTTTTATTTTTCTGTCGGTGATGTCTTGTTTATAAATTTTTAGTTGATTGACTTTTTTGTCGTAGTTGGGTTTAAGTTTTTATTACTTTAATTTTTTTGGGGTTATAGTATATATATTTTTGAAATGTGCTAATTAAGCCCTTTCTTTTGATACACAACATGGTACTCGTGTGATTAAAAAATATTTGATTTTTAGTTCATGACCTTATGGCCTCTAGAGAGCGGCATTGTTAATTTAATGTGACGTCATATAGCCTATCATCAGCGGACAATCAAGACGCTGCCAACGATACCTCATTTGTCAAATTGTGATGAATCGTTTAAAAGATATGAGGGAACAGATGAACATACATACGTACATACATACCAGTCAAAATCATAACCCTCCTTTTTGCTTCGCCGTAGTCGGGTAAAAAGACCCATTACATAGCCATCAACTACGCTTTCTGTACATCAAATTAAGTAACATTACACAAAACGACTTTTATTTTTGATCTGAAAAATCGCTGTTTACGGTAGTGCGCAACGTAACGTACACAAAACATTGTGTTAATGGGACCATGCTATGGTTCAGGGTTTGTGGGGTACGTCAAATTTAGTTTAAACTTGCTTTCTTTAAAAAAACGTGTGAAAAAGTAGGAACTTTGACCTTCAATATCTCCGTATGATGTATGTATGTACTGATGTATGTATCTATATATGTATTAGTATTAATTATTTCTCAAGTTATATGTATTGTCTTTTTTTGCACCTAACATGTCTGTCTCTGCATCACCCTAAGGTTGACTGGTAGAAAATGCCTCAGGCATTAAGTCCGCCTTTGTACAGTAGTTTTTTTTACTTGTGCATAAAGGTTTAATAAATAAATATAGAATAAAATGTTCCAACAAGACAGCCCAAAATGAAATTAACCCAAGCCCACACAATCAAATCGCTATATTGAAATTTTGTACCACAAACTAAGATCCGGAATCCCCGAATAAGGTCGGCAGTTGGATCCACTCTGGCCGGATTACCATAATTGATATTAATGTACTTGGGTAGGTTTAATTATACCGGACAAAGTAAGACGCGAGCAATCGTAAATTCGCTTGAGCACTACTTGGAGCATTTCGCACGTCCCTAAACGGCTTTTATTTTAGTTTATATTGCGTTACAAGGCTTTGTGGCTGCTGTGGTGAAAAAATTTAGATTGATTTGGTTGTAATTAGCAATTTGCCCGTCGCGATTTCTTTCTCGGGTTCGTCGCCTTTTGGTGTTGGATTATACAGCTAAGAAAAGGTTCTACGAAGAGCAACACAGACTCAGAAATGTCTTTTTAAAACCGTGTTATTCAAATGACCTATAGAAAAAACATTATATTCTGTGAATGAGTACTTAAACTCTAAAGATTATTACTCAAATGATTACGGACATTTTACTATTATAATTTAACAAATGATTGACATTCTTATTCTTAATATAATAGCTATGATGTATGTTCCAATTTTATTAGCTTCATTCATTTATTTAATTAATGTAGTGTTGCATGCTAGTTTTAGCGAATTGTTTTAGAAACTGTTGAAAAACCCGACCCCTCTGTAATGTACTAAAATTCCTGCAAATTTTCCTTTTTTTAATTATTTTCCAACTGTGCATTCGATTAATGTCTCTTATTGGAATGGTTTTGCCATTAAAAGTGGAAATTATAAAAACACCGTCTTTTAAAATTGATGGAACCGAGATGTTATTAGAAACCATAATTGTCAATTTGTCGGATCACCAGTCCCTGCCCAGTGGTAATCCGACGTTCTGGTGTTTGCAGAGCAACTTTATTGAAATGGCAATAAGTTATTTGTATTTTTATAAGCAACCAATTTATCAACCATAGCTTCTGCATGCGACTTCTTCCACGTGAAATATCTTGTTTTAACATAAAATTAAGCATATTCTATGACACTCGGCAATATTGTAGCTTTCGATTAGTGAAAGAATTTTCAGAATCGGTAGTTCCCCCCTACATACTCGTACATACTCACAAATATTACTCCTTCATAATATTAGTAAAGACCACGAATCACCACATTATATCCAAAGCCTAACTTACAAGTTTTTGACGTTCAAAAATGCCTTTTATGTGCCTAATTGACTTTGACTTTGATAACAAAATGACCGAAGAACATTCTGATCTTTTTTTAACATCGACAAAGAATATAGACATAAACATACTAACACTATAAAAAAGTAATACCGTAATGTAGATAAATAGTAGTGTAGTACGAATTCACTCTGTTTCGTGTATCTGAAGCCCAAGATAAAGAATTACTCAAGACCCACGTTATATTTCTGCCCTTAAATCAAATTTATGAAGAAAAACGTTTTTTCTTCTCGCCCTCAGACACTCTCGGGGGTCAACACTTAGTTAATTTCTTGGAAATAAATAACCAAAAAGTGAGGTTAAGTGTGAGCACACACTTCTTTTTTTACTTTTGTTACAACGTGTGGTAGATATATTTTAAATTAACACCAGGCACCGCAGGCTCCGTATCCGCCCTCCGGATACGGAAGCCATTCAGGCGGAGCTGTACGAGGGGTACAGAGCGACGAAGACCGCCCTCCAGGCGGAGATTCTGTGGGCCAGGGTACTGGCCCGCGAGGAGACGCTGGAGACTCTGAACAGAGATCCGTGAGGACGCCCATACAAGATGGTGCGGGAGAAACTCCGCCCATGGGCTCCCCCGCTGACGCAGAGTCTCGGGCCTCAGCTTGTGGAGGACGTGGTGAGCGCTCTGTTCCCTTCGAGAGTAATTGTAAACCGCCTCGTCGGGCGGCTGGTGCGGGTGGAGCCGGATTTGGCGGAAGCCAGTTTGGTTTCCGCAGAGGGCGCTCTACGGTGGACGCCAGTCACCAGGGAATGTGGAACTGGCCAGAGATATCGTGCGGTGTCCCACAGGGATCGGTCCTGGGGCCGCATCTGTGGGACATTGGATACGACTGGGTGCTGCGCGCCGACCTCCCTAGTGGCGACACGCTGGTCCTGGCGCAGGGGAGGTCGCACCAGGCGGCGGCCGATCTAGCGACACGCGGGGTTGCGACAATCGTTGACAGAATGCGGCAGCTGAGACTCGAGGTGGCCTTGCACAAGTTCGAAGTCATGTGTTTTCATGGCCCTCGTAACGCGCCACCATCGGGTTCCCAAATTACGGTAAAAGGGGTTCACATTGGCTTCGAGTCGACGATGAAGTACCTAGGACTCCGCCGGTGGAACTTCGTGGAGCATTTCCGACGTTTGGCTCCCAGGCTGCCTTGGCCGCCGCTGCTGGTCCGCCTTGGGGCGGCTCCTACTCAATCTAGGGGGTCCAAACGCCTCCTTCCGGAGGCTCTATGCGGGGGTCGTGCGGTCCATGGCCCATTACAGGTTTACAGGGTTACAGGATTGGCACAGGTGTGGGCGCTTTCCCTTAGGCTGCGGCCAGCCCGCCGGTTGAACGCGTCCCAGAGGGTCATGGCCATTCGGCTGGCCCGGGGATACCGCACGGTCTCCCGGCGAGCCTCCTTGCCGGATTACCGCCATGGGATCTGGAGGCGAAAGTCCTCGCGCACATTTGGGAGTGGCGCGAGGAGATGAAGCGCCGGGGCGTAACTCCGCTACCGCGAGAAATCACGGCACAGCGGTCAGAGCTCCGGCAGGATCTCATGGCGGCATAGAGAGTGCGATTGTCGCAACCCAATGCTGGGCACGCCACAATTGCGGCGATAAGTCCCCTCTTTGAGGAGTGGCTAGAGAGGCGCCACGGCGTCCTCACCTTCCGCCTGACACAGGTCCTCACCGGACATGGCAGTTTCGGGAGGTTCCTGTGTATGATTAGGCGGGAGGAAACGCCCGAGAGTCACCATTGTGCGGATCGCCCAGAGGACACGGTGGAGCATACGGTGGAAGTATGCTTAGGCGGAGCACCGCCGTGTCCTCATGGAGGCGATTAGCGGCAATGACCTCTCGCGTCCGGCCCTGGTCCAGGCCATGGTACGGAGCGCGAGGGCATGGGAAGCCGTCACCTCTTTCTGTGAAGCAGTAATGCTCGCGAAGGAGGAGGCGGAACGCGTGAGGGAGAGGCAAAGTTTGCGCCCTCACGCCCCTAACCGCCGCCGCTGGAGACGCCCTGGGCGTCGGGAATCCCAGGCGGATTCCCTGCCGCCATAGGCGCGGGCGTGCGGACGGCGAGCAATGGGTAGCTTACCGTCAGATAAGGACCAGGCCCGGGTCGATGGCGCGTCGTGTTCCACGCGCTCCTCAAAGAAATGTTAGCACAATTGGAGGGGTCCCGTAGGACCCCTTCAATTTCGGAAGTTCGAAAGGGATACCGGGACCTTGGCAACAGGCAACTGAAGGAACATGGGTGGGTTTTAGTCAGTAAAAGTCTGACACGCCCTTCCGCTCCGCCCAGAGCGGGAGAAGTCAATGGATATATAACTAATATATTTAAAAATATATATATATATATATATGGTTTTAATTACATAAACAGTTTATCATGTAACATTCATCAGTCAACTAAAATATCGGATCCTAACTGAATTGTTATTACACGAATAAAAATAAACTACCACTTGGAATTATTCCTACATCCCGTAAAACCAATCCCAAACTAACTTACAACTTTAAAATCAAATAGAAAAATTCAATAAAACTTACTTATAAACAATACAGCAAACTGACCGGCAAGCTAAAGAGAATCGAGCGAGTTTTTCCGATGGCCACGTATCGGTCGGCCGTCACGTCCGTTCGCAACAATTAAATCTTTCTGTAGCCATGTGAGGCACGGATCGCTCGGACCGACCGACATGGCATCCATGATAAAATTCCACGCGGTTACACGTATTTGAGGCAGAATAATGAAGTTGCGAAGTTTTTTTTGTTATTTTGTAGTTTATTTTTTGTTTATTGGAGAGTTTTTTTTGGCTTGTTATTTTTTACTTGCACGGTTTGAGTAGTGTTTCTTTAAATTGATATTTATTTAAATGAAACCTACATCTCCATCGTCCTCTTGCCCTTATCTCAATTTATTTGGAGTCGGCGCATTATACCTATTTTCACTGGTCTGTGAGGGTAGAGATGACTCTTATGCTGTTCTGTACATTCAGTGACGTAAATTATTTATCTATTTTGTTTTAGAAAGAAAGAAAGAAAAATATTTTATTTGGGACACGCACAGGAAAAACAACATTTTACAATACAATATTGGAAAAAGTAATGAACAGAGCCGTGAGGGGAAAATGCAACACAATACATCACTTGTTTACTTTCAACAACTACAACAAATAGTTGAATTATCCAGTAATAATTCCTCCTATTTAATTTTTCGTGTATTTGCTGTACACTGTCCAGGGGTCATGTCCTCATATAATTGCACAAATGTGCCACTGGGGGATATCTAACCAAACGAACCACTGCACAGAGGTGCGACACATATTTATACACTCATAATGTAGTTTAGACTTGGATAAGAAATGTTTATTTGGACATGGATTTATTTTTAATGATACACAGTTATACAAGTCATACATACATTAGCTCAAGGTTTCTGTCCACAGTTATGTAGGTAACAAAATAAATATATAGATAAATACGAGTATGTAGATCAATTTATTGTTGCGAGTTTTTAGAGTTCCACATGAATCAATATTGTTTATTCAATGACATGAGAGTATGTAGTATGTATCTACGTTTCTACGTATCTACAATCACGCATTAAAATTAATAAACAAAAATACATAATACATCCAATTAAAAAAAACATCTGTTAACAATAGCAACTTACGGGAAGGATAATAATGAAATCATTTCAATAATAAAATCATCATCTGCCTAGCCTTTTCCCAACTATATTGGGGTCGGCTTCCAGTCTAACCGGATGCAGCTGAATACCAGTATTTTACATGGAGCGACTGCCAATGTGACCTCCACAACCCAGTAACTGGGTAATACGATACCCCGCGGTAAGACTGGTTTTCAGACTTTCGGGCTTCTGACGACCCGTAACGACTGTCAAAGATTCACGAATGACAGCCGGGACCAACGGCTTAACGTGCTTTCCAAGACACGAAGGAGTCTCGGTATGTATGTAAAGATGGTCACCCATCCACAGACCAACCCCGGCAAGCGTAACCTTACCTGATGGATCGACCCGTGTGGCTGTTATTACTTAGCCACGATCTACTCATTTCAATAATAAAATAACGCTAGTTAGATATTTCCACATTTTCCGTTCGATCTTACTGTAAGAATTCCGCCTGAAAATTACGACATTCTAATACTACCCGAGTTATTAACCAATTTAATTACATTAACTCCACACGAAAGTACCGCCAGCAAAACTACGCCAGTTTTTCTGCGTACAAAACTATGCTTCATCCCTATATTATACTATTCTGAACTATAAAGTAAGAGTAGGGAGTGTGCACCCATTTACGTCTATACGAAAAGGTATGGCAAAGGGTGAATTGGTTAACCCCACAAATGCCGCTAGCGGATATATGAGTCAAATAAAAATGAAGTTGATATGCGATGTCATATAATGCGACGGACAATTTTTTTTTCATTTGCTTCCTACTTTTTTGGGACGAACTGTGTAGCAGACGTTAATAATATGACTGTTTAGACTTGTTTGTGAAATAGAAGAAAGTTACAATTTTTTTACCAACTTAAAAAAAAGAGAGTTTCGTTATGAGAAAACGAATAAATTGCACTTTAGGAGATGAGTAACGTGAAAGCGGCTTTTGAGCTAAAGAAATAATTTTCAAAGCATATTTATAATTTTTAAACGATTTATCGTTAAAAAAAAACACGTAAACATACAAAAAGGCACGTAAAAAGTCTTTTTGCAGTAAAAACTTTCAAGTACTATCAAGAAAAAATTAAAACAAGTTTTTAACTCCTAATTAAGTTAGCTGCAAAATGTTTCGCGAACTTGTGCGAGCAACAATGATACAAGTTTCCAAGTGGCGCTTCTTGATTTTCTAGCTTGCTGGTTTTCGTTGGAAAAACTTTTATTACAAAACATTAATTACATTTAAAATAACATATTTCCTGTTGTTATTTATACCCGCACCACCTATTAGTGTCAAGAATGGATTTAGGTATATGTACAAAATAATACTATTTCATATGAAGTGGTTGGTTCACATATGTACCTATGTATGCTAAAGGCACACACTTCGTTTAATAAATAATAATACGGAAGAATTCTTTTAATATTTAGGTTACTTTCACATGCATCCATAAACTACAATTAAATAAAAAACATAAATAACATAATTAGTGGGTATTATAAATGTTTTTTTCAAAATAAATTGTAGATTTTTTGTACCTCTTTTTTATGAAATAAATTGATTGAAATTGTTTTTTTTTTGTAATAATTAAATAGTCGACCTAAAGTTTAGCTACCATCGACCACTAGACGCAAAACGTAGACACTATCCAAAATCAAATCAGACAACTTCAATAACCTATCCCATCATTCTACCCTCATCCTACGACAATTTCAAAGTCCAAAGACTAATGCCAATCCTTCAGAAACATTATAACAGGAGCGGACCATAATTGGTATAATAAGCCAAGCGACAGTGATATGCAATCCTCCGCAGGGCACGGCGGTGCAAATGACCGGTTGTCTGAGGGCTAATGTCCCTCTGAGGGAGCCAGTCAACAGTGAAAATGATCCTTGTCACTGTGCTGATGTTTTGATTTTCATATGCTAAGGTGTAATGATGCGTGCATGTAGAGGGAAAGGAAAATAGTGTTTATAAATAAAAAAAATATCTAGACAATAATGTATCGGTAAACATAACTGGACAAATGTGGGTGTAGTATACATGTATACCCTCTGCCTAACCCTTCAGTGAAAACAGGCTTGATGTTATGTTATGCCGATACAACATAGCATTACATATGAATTATTACAAAAAACTGGCGTATTCGTAGTAACTTAATGTTAAGGCGATAGCGTCAGGCTAGCCCGCGACATTCAAATTTTCTTACGTTTTTTGCAATTTGCAGGTCAGTATCAGGTTGTATGTTGATCTAAAATATGATTCGCTGTATCAAATGTTTATTTATATAATTATAATCATAAAAATCATCAATACAACTCTCTAAGTTCATGTAATCCTATTGAACGACTATTTCATGAAACCATGATATTTAAGGATTATGCTAACTTAAGGAGTTGTATTGCTGATTCTAATGATTATAATTCTGTAAATATTTGTTGCAAATTGCAAGAAACGACAGAAATTTTTAATTTCGCGGGCTACCTTATCGCATCCCCCTCAAACTCTTAAGGGGGATGCGATAAGGTAGCTCGCCTGTTGTTTCTTGCAATTTGCAGATACCGTAACAAATATGGTTTTACAAAATTATAATCATTGTGAAGTATTTGTTGTGGAGCATTGGTTAAATGTGAATCTACTCAATTTCACATTTAACCAACCTACTTCACAAAAGGTTGACTGACATGGCAAACGAACTTAAGGCATTCTTAACAGCGCTTGAAGCTGAAACCGTAGCTCTACTCGCCCTACAAGAACAGGCTAAGCTTCATTTCGCCACTGCTGTGGCAGTTTCTCATCACACACAAATTCCAATTATCATCAAAATATTACGTTCAAAATTAAACTATTTTACGAGTATTTCACATAAACCTACGAAACGCACTTATGAAACATCAGAAGATTGATCGGTTCACATCATCTCATTTAAATACCAACAACTCCACAGTAACCTGAATCCAACAGTCACAAACGTCCTAACGTTCACAGACTCACAGTAACACAATCAGAGGCCGGAAGGCACTAGTGTTTTCCCCCTTATTCGAAGGCTCGCCCGGGAAGCACTTACATATTATGTTTCCTGTCGTTTGAAATATGTCTCTATTGATATCTGAGGGCTTTTATTTTGCAGTTGCATGTTTTGTACGGAATGTGATTGTTTTAGTTTCCATGTATGTAGGTTTCTATTCGAGTAAAGTTCGTTAAAATGGGCAGTGTTGCTTTGTTTTGAATAATTAAATTTTGAAGTCCCTTCGTTTTTTTGTAAATAAATACCTATTTTGTGTGGTTAGTGACTACCCTGGTGTCAGAGTTTTGATGCCGCCACGATGAATTTGTTTCCACGTATTTCGTTTACCGTTTATGACTGAGTCTGACCGTCAGACTGCCAAGTCATAGGTCTCCAGTTCGAACCCTAGACACGCACCTCTGACTTTTCGGATTCATTTGCGTATTGAATAATAATCACTTGCTTCAAAAACGGTAAAGGAAAATATCGTGAGGAAACTGACACCAGGGGCCAAGTCTACTAATTTACAAATGTGTCAGTGGTCTCACAATGATGAGTTTTTGACAGATTTTGTACGGCAAATCCGTCAAAAACTCATCATTGTCACTCATCAGGTTAGTCGCTAACCACACGAAAAAAGAAGAAAAATACCTATTCTATCTTTTTCGTATTTGTTTTAAATTGGCGATACGGTGTACCATGTACACTTCTGATTAACCTTTGAGAAAAAATAGGCATGACGATATGTTATCTTTACATGTGGTTAATTTGACAACAATACTGTTGTATTAGTTGTATTTTGATACTAACAATTCAGCCGCATCAAAGAGTTAAAAAAAAAATGCTGAGGACTCTCCTTTGAAGTACGTAAACTTCAAAATTATTTAAACCGTTCACCAAATACTGACCTCACATAACATAAAATATACCTATCTACCATTTACATCATAATAACTCAGTTCCTTAGCAAGTATTACATCGTTTACCGTATACCGGCTGGGTCGACCGCAATAATCGGGTCCCTGAGTAATTCAGTGCCCGGTCTACCTCTCCCTACCTTCTTGTAAAAAACCAGCTTTTCAATTTGTTCCACCGGAAGAAAATATTCAGATGTCCGCCACTCAAGATAATATTTCTTCTTGTTTTTGCATTTACACAGAGTCCTTCAAACGTCTTATGATTTTTATTCGTAGCAGTCTACGGCTACGGCGTAGCATGCTACGAGTTCGTAGCGTTACAAGAAATTATTGCTTGATTAAAACTGTTTTTAAGTTTTTTTACTAATTGTTCAGAAATACCAATTATTTGTAATGCTTTATTTTACAGGCAAATGGTTGGGTTTTTAGATGGTTTGTAAGATAAAATAGTAACAACTATGAAATATTTTACTAATTTTTTTTTTTTTTTTCGTGTGGTGTTCTACTTGAATAACGATGCCTTAATACTGATATTCTTATGAATACACTCATTATTTTAAGCGATTGCTTAAACAAATCCGAAAACACAGCTAAACGTGCCACTTACAAAACTAAAAGACCATATTAATAGCAAAACACAGAAATCCACAGACGACATCTTTAAAAATACATTTCGTATCGTTCGCCGACAACATGTGACATAATAAAACAGGTTTACCTTTAAAATATACGGTGAAGAGCGTTTCATATCAGATGCAGTCGATATCCAATCCAGGGCGGAAACTAGCTCGCAGATTTCTTTGACATACAGGAAATCATCTTTTCAAGCACAAGGAGATACAGTTTGTTTTTTATATTTGTTATAATTTTGCTTTGCTCTTCTGTTTTTGTAATTTATAGATGGATCGGTTAGGTAATTGGCTGATTTGAGTTCTGTTTTTTTTTTTTGTTTGGATCGAAGAGAGCTCTATTGTATTTTACATTGCCAGCTGAAACTATATTTTTAGTAAGAATTTTCAAATATGATTTCGTGGTAGTATTAAAGACTGGCAGAGTGTGACTAGTGAGTAAATATTATCAGCAATGTATGCATTTTCCTTCTTACGGGCTAATTTTTGAAATGGCAAATATTTCATGCAACTACGCTTTCTACACCACAGGACTGCATATTTATTACTATCGTAGTTCTGCAATGTGGATACAACATTACGACAAAAAAAAATTAAAACAGTGACAATATTAATGCACAAGAGTCTTTAGCACTATCAAATAAAATAAGAAAAGTGTTTTTTTCAAAGTAACTAAAAAATAACATTGGGCTGACTATGGGTTTTGTCAAGCTTTAACTATTTAGCTGTAGTGACAAAACTATTGAATATATTTAATTGAATTTTCGTTTGCCGACTGAAATCGGCATTAGATATATGCCGTTTAATTTATTGCCGTATTGTTTATCCACCTTGTTTATTTACGTTCACAACAAACACATCTCATTCTCACTATAGTTATAACTCACCAAAAATGAACAAAACACAAAACACACGCGAAAAAAACCAATAGGTCTCACGTAACAGATTGATTGTCAAAAGTTGTTCTCGTGATACGAACGAGTTTCATAGGAGACGAGTGGTGGAATAAAATCATGTGAACGCTCCTCCGGGCCTAAGGGACCGCTTACTGGCCTAGCCAGGGTTAATGCATAAGTAATGGTAGCGTGCCGGCTTAGGCCTCGGGTACATTAGGACAGTGGAAAGGTTTCGAGTGCATTACGGTAAATATTCATCAGTTAAAACGTTGAATTTAGAAGAGTGTCTTTTTGTAACAAAAAATGAGAGTAATTTACTTTTAAATATTCTTTTAAATACACCTGTGGCGGTACTGTAACGCTTGGGAGCGTTATCTAGGTGTGAGGGTGTGTGTGAGGTGGCAAATCCAAAGACGGCGAGGGTTCCAAGGGGGTTTATTATAATATTTAATTTATAAGAGACGCGTACACTGTTCGGTAGCTAAGCTAGACTCTTCAACTAAAAACAAAATGCATTCCTAACATATTTTAATCTGAATTGTTGGAACGTCCGAAACACAGGGCTGCCCTCTAGCCAGCCTGTATCACGCGAGGTTGCGCCTCGCATCCGAACTCCTTACATGAGCTACGCCCACCCTTGAATAAAAGGATTGGCGTAGTCTGAAAAACAAGACTTTTATTCACAACGTTCAAACAATCAGGCCCTTCCTACCTATGCCTATCAGAAAAATTACCTAACGCCAGGAAAACACACACACACGGGTGAGGTCTTTCTTTTGCAGAAGAAGGCTTAACTCAGGACGAACGATAAACACCCCGACGCGTGCCAATTAAATTGAAAGTTAACATGTGCCATAATGCACCCATAATAGCAAACGTCGTCATGTTTAAACCTCGTCATACCAAAACTGGCGAAAAAGATATGACGAAGCCTCAAGAAGGAAACACGATGTGACAATTCACACCTACCCGGAAGGGGTTTATAAAAACATGAAAACAACATCAAAAACTTTTAAACCATCAGACGCAAATGAGCCCAAGGGAATGAAAGGTTCAGATGAATGCCTTCAACAAATTAAATTAAATTCATGCTCGCACTCCAGAGAGACAAAAATATAAAAACCACACTATAACCCATTAACATATTAAAAACCAAATTGTGGGTCCTCAACCAAAAGTTGTACCATGAGTATTTATCAAATACCCCCCGCGAAGGAGCTACGCCTATAAACGGAGTTGGTAACAACACGACAGCAACTCGGACAGAGTGCCATCCCCCCCTTTCTATGAGAGACCCTGGTTGGTTTACCCCTTAAATTCTCTGGAGCACATTCATGCTACAATAGCCTAACGAAAATTTTTGAAGACGAAGGCATTTGTTCATTCCGTCAAGCCTCGCGGCGAAGCGGCGTGCAGGCGACGCCCCATTCGCACCCGGCCGGCGGCCGCGTCCGATGTTCGTTCTCCGCAATATGAAATAAACACAAATAAATATCCATTAATATTACACTATATTCATCACTAATCTTTGCGATGTTTACATCAATGTGACATTGACATGACAATTAAAATAAGTGACGTTTAAAAAAAAAACAATTAATTATATCCTACTAAGAAAAGGTTTTAACAAAAAAACATATACAAAATCCCTGACTTGCCTATTATTTAATTTCGAAAAACTTGTATTTTAAAAATGAAAACTTCTTTATAAAAATCCTATTATATTTGAACCTTCTTTTAAATTTAAACATATTCGGTTCAAAGTTTTTAAATTTGGACTTTTTAACGCGCGCGATCTTTTCTTTTATTGGTGCTTTTATTAAATTGTTTACAGCACCCTTTTGTCGTACCGTGAAATTAACACAATAGAATGGAAAAGATAAAAACAATAATAGGAAACTTAATTTTATGGGGGACCTAGTTAATTTCTTTTTATTACAAGAATCAATAATGGGCAACTCAACACCTCTAGGTTCGACCGTTTGAAGATTTCTGACATATTTGTCTATAATAGTTTCCACGTCAATCCTAACGTCATTTTCCAGGTGTCCGACCACACATGACTCCGTGACAACCTTAGCTAAAATATTGTCACCTTCATCTAAAACTTTTTCACCTTCGACCTGGTCTAAAACAGCTTTCGTTTCAAAAAATTCGACTGCAGACAAAGATGACTGCTCAACCTCCTTTATCTCTGTTGTTAACGAGAACTGGTCATTCTCCTTTGAATCGGTGAAATTTTTACCACAATCATTTTCAACAATTTGATCTACGATGATGTTATTATTATAAGTTTCATCATCGTGATCATCATTTTCCTCTGATAAGGACACAATCTGAAGGTCTGAAATATAGCTGAAAGAAGTAATAAATGGACTGGACTGACCCGATTCATCCGATTTTTCCTCGTGTTCATCCGCGAACACATCAATCGGCTCGTCCTCATCGTGCGCCAGGCTGCGCTCGTCATCATCATCGTCTCTGCTCTCCCGGCAGCTTTGCTCAACAACAACATCAACATCTAGCGGGTCCTCCTGTCTTCCGCTAGAAAATAAATTAGCATGAACATCTACATCCGCCACATTTTGCTGTCCGCCTTCATTAGACAATACTTGTGCAATCTCCTCTACTTGCACCTTATGAAAATCTCTGTGGCACTTGCACGGGAACTCTGCCCATAGCGCGTCACACATCGACTCGAAGCTCATACCCTCGTGGTATGTATAGTTATGGAAATGTTTCGTGGGACCCACAAAATATGCACTAATAATAAGCGCCCAATCGCTCTCTCGCCATTCGTAGTAGATGGCCAAGGTTTTAAATTCATTTATAAAATGTTCTAGGCATTTGCCATCTATGCCAGAGAAGTATTCCATCTCGCACTTTAAATAAAAAATTTGTCAAACACTACTTAGCTTTATTCCGTCGTCGCGTCGCCGTGGCGTCTTCTTCACTATTCTTGCGCACCTTTCAGCCGTTTGATCACCCTCACAATTTTTTTAATTTTATGAACTTTTACTTTTCTATATTGAAATCTCGCAGGCTACCCGGCGCCTCCACCACTGTAACGCTTGGGAGCGTTATCTAGGTGTGAGGGTGTGTGTGAGGTGGCAAATCCAAAGACGGCGAGGGTTCCAAGGGGGTTTATTATAATATTTAATTTATAAGAGACGCGTACACTGTTCGGTAGCTAAGCTAGACTCTTCAACTAAAAACAAAATGCATTCCTAACATATTTTAATCTGAATTGTTGGAACGTCCGAAACACAGGGCTGCCCTCTAGCCAGCCTGTATCACGCGAGGTTGCGCCTCGCATCCGAACTCCTTACAGTACCTACATCGCCACATTCGAACTACGCATCAAAGACTTGACGTCACACAAAAATCCTGACGTCACAAAAATCCTGCATCGCGCAATTAGAGTTTACCGTGCAGTGAACATATATACAAAAATCCAATATCAATCAAAGGGCACTTGCCCGCCAGACACAACACCAGTCTGGTAGGAGGATCCTCCCTTTTCTATGGTGGATGAGTGAACCTTACTCCCTGTTCATCATACTCCTAAATTGGTGACCCCGAATATGAACGTCAACGCAGCCTTCGTGCAACTACTCCAGCGTGACGTCATCATCATCACTCCCGCAAGCTTTCAGTGAGGCGAGTCACACAGCCAAGCCAACAGCCGAGGCGTCAACGGGTATCCTGACCACCAGCATGTAGCGAACGCGCATTTCTGGTCATCACCCGCAGCCTCATCACCCCAACCCACTGGGGAATCACCTCAATCAATTCAATGAACTCAATCAACTCAATCACCACAATCACCACAATCGCCGCAAACAGTTCCGACCCACTGCGAACAATGTGGCACCCAGTTCCGACTCATTGGAACCATAACTGGCACTGGCAAGCATCGCAAGATACAAGACTCAGCCCACTATCGACCTTCGGTCTCTGGAGGGGAGTGATGTGGCGGTACCTACATCGCCACATTCGAACTACGCATCAAAGACCTGACGTCACACAAAAATCCTGACGTCACAAAAATCCTGCATCGCGCAATTAGAGTTTACCGTGCAGTGAACATATATGCAAAAATCCAATATCAATCAAAGGGCAGTTGCCCGCCAGACACAACACCAGTCTGGTAGGAGGATCCTCCCTTTTCTATGGTGGATGAGTGAACTTTACTCCCTGTTCCTCATACTCCAAAACACCATTGCGGTAAAGTATGATTTTTTTTCCAAATAATTATGAAGAATGCATTTATAACTGTAAATATTCACAGGCTAAAACGTTGAATTTAGAAGCGTGTACGTGTTTTTGTGACAAAAAGGATGGGTTATTTTCTTTTAAATTAGGTGTTTGGTTGACATAGCACAATTGTGTCTTTTAGTATTCTTTTCCGTAAAATAAAAATAAATCATATCGGTTTCAGGAATTTTGCTATAGGTTTTACCTTGTTTAGTTGCCGTCATTAAAACAACGATGTATCCACATTTTAATCAGATTACTGTCGAGGCTCTTTGCCATATAAATTTCCAATTTCCCTATTATGCTGAAAGGAAGTTCCTCTTCCTGCACCTATTATTTTTGTTCTAATTGAGTTCGTAACAGTTACCAAGGAAGTTTTACTTACTGTGTAGCGAGCGTCATGCCATCGTAGTTTGTTTACTAGTCGAGTTGGTTTTACTAGAGCAAATAATAGACCTCGAGAATATCGTTCACACTGAAAGTATTTTGCATACGTATACAATGTGGAGACCAGAAAATGACAATAAATGAAAACACTGGTAATACTAATAATGCATCAGAGTATTTTGAAAATATCGACTAAATTCTAACATCGACTTTAAAATAGTGATTTTCTCAAACAAACTAAACAGTAGTGATGGGCCGACTATGCGAAAAGATATATGCAATAATAATGTAATTTAGTATATAAAAATAAAAAAGACTGACCTACATATTATATTCAGAGAATAATTAAATGAGTGGTAATAAATAAAACTGTTGTAAAAAACAGATGGATAGGCAATAATTTGAATATTTAGTAATAAGCCACCACCTATTTATCTGAACGGTTCTCCTCTCACTAGAGTGAAAAAGCTTAAATATCTAGGGCACATTGTCACAGATGATCTAAAGGACAACGAGGACATTGAACGTGAACGCAGAGCGCTGGCGGTCCGGGGAAATATGTTGGCTCGCAGGTTTGCTCGTTGCTCAGCTGAAGTCAAGTTAGCGCTATTCAAAGCATATTGCCAGTCTTTCTACACGAGCAGCCTGTGGGTGAATTATACTCAAAAGGCGTACGGCGCTCTGCGGGTACAATACAATAACGTCTTCAGGATGTTGTTGCGGTTCCCGCGGTTCTGTAGTGCGTCCGCGATGTTTGCCGAAGCGCGTACGGATGACTTTTACGCAATCAGACGCAAGCGTGTGTCGTCGCTGTTGGGCAGAGTACGCGGCAGCAGCAACACCATTCTGAGGATAGTTTCTAGTAAATATCAGTGTCCGATACACTCGCTCTGGATAAGCATTGTGGTTGGGACAGTAAAATAAAATGTTAAATTGTTGTTACTTATACCTAAATTATTTACCTACTAACATAGTTTATAAACTCTTGTTGTTACTAACCATGATGGATCATGTTATCTGACAAACAAATAAATAAATAAGCTTTCTCTCTTGTACATAATTAAATATTTGCTGTGCCCGACAGGACAGCGTCCATAATTTTTTCTATTTATTCATGCTTACCACCGGTATGTGTACATTATGGATTATAATAAAGATAAATTGAATTGAAGATGGGTTTTACTAATCTTTGACTAGCTGTAGTAACAATAAACTATTGAATAAAGGTAAACCTACACCTACTCTCTTAATGTAAACTAGACCTTATGAGCAACCTTTTAAGAACATTTCCCCCCAGCTGAAGCCTCGTTTCGACCATAAATGCTTTCTTCGTGTGGTTCAATTACATTATGATAGATCGGTCGGTCTCTTACGGAATGATTCAGTTTTTTCTGAAAGTTTTGTAATTATGTCCCGTTTGTGGGACGCGTCAGTTATGGATAAAGTTTGTGATTGGGTTTTATTTTGGATGGATAAAGAAAATAAAATAATAGATAGAAAGGAAAGGTTAGTGGTAAAATACGGAGCAAAAAATATCGGATCAAATATTTTTGCGTCGTATATTTGGCAGACTGGAAATTACCTAGCAGCCCAGTCATATTTCTCTTTTGCTATATTTAACTGATTTCAGCTGTCCAAAACTCTCAATGGGAATCGAATAAGACAATAGCCCACGATAATCATTAATCAGTAAAAGGAAACAGAACCTACCAATATTTTAGTAAGGTCCACTCTGTACCAAATCAGTTCAAATATTCAATGGGGTAAAGCACCAAGTGTTTTCCGTGACGCCTACGCCAGATATAAACATCACACGGCATAAATAACAACATACTACCAGTACCACAAACTAATCCTTTTAAAAGCTTCCGAAACTCACTCACTTTACTACAAGAATTCAACAGTATTATGTTGCATTAATTCTTCAAGGACATTCTAATTAACTACAATGGTTTTTGGTACGCAGGTGTACCGCGCGGTAGCATATACCTGTTGTAATTTTAACAAAAATAGTCTTTGATAGATAAGTCGTTGGTAGGGAAATCAAATGTAACTCTTTATTTATAGAACATTTAAATTACCTACAATTTCATCGTATCTGATAAAGGAATTTATTGAAAATTATGGTATAAGTTTCGATCAAGAAGATAGTGATAAAACGTCCTTTTCATGCTCTATCTGCATTCTAAAGCATAACATAAAAACATTATTTACTTTTTTTATTTTTTTATTTATATTTTGTGTTTCACGAACTGTATCCAAATAAACGTTATTCTTTCTTTTCTTTCAATCTCCCTAAAATAGTTTTTTCTCAAACATGCTTCGAAATTCGATCATTATTTTGACAACCTTCTTCGAGAAAAATCGAAAGTGCTGAACTGGTCAAAAACATGTGACGATGCGGCCGCCAATGTTACTACGAAAATTCATATTTGCAAGCCAATTCGAAATTTAAATAAAATCCGTGATAAGTTACCTCCTTGATTGCCGTGTGTTGAAGTAAAAAGTTCGTTCCATTTTTAAATAACACGACAGATATTAGTTTTCATAGTAATTTATTTGGCCGCTAAACACGCCAGATGTGGATTTTCATAGTAACTTTGCTGGCCGCATCGTCACTTGCTTTTTACCAGTACAGCAATTTTGATTTATCTCAAAGAACGTTGTCAAAATAATGCTCGAATTTCCAAGCATGTTTGAGAAAATTCGTTATTTTTGACCAACTTTAATAAATAGAAAACGACATTTCCTTTATGTTAGCAAACATGACTCTAAAACCAACTATACGTCGCATGGCAAAACTAATCCTTTTACAAAACTTTGGAGTTCAATCCTCAACAGCTAGAATTTTGCATCAATCTGTATTCGGACTCACATCACGCGCAGGAATGTGACACACCATTATAAATCTCATTGAAGATACAGAGCCATCCATCACTGAAAGGAAATGAATCCGGGAGCGAATACCGGCTGCTGTCGCGTGAAGCCGCGTGGCAGACACTAGTGTTGGCACATCTGTAAAAAATTTGTGTCAGTAAATTATGTCGCGGATTTTGAGGGTTAAGGCTTGTGGAACTATGGTCGGTAATACAGTTTATTAAATAAAAAGTAACAATACAATGTGACATAATATCTGAAGCCACTACTTGTATCTTGTGACTTATAGTCGATCTCGCTTTAAATAATATTACGACAGATTTCATGCTAATCTCAAGTAAAATTTAGTTTTAAATCAAGATTCAGGACCATTCAGAACTGCATCGTTCTACTATAGTTTGTATTGATTGTGATTTTTGAACCTCGGTTTCTGTTTTCAAATCTAGTTTCATTTCATATTCTTTTAACCCGATGTTGTTTCATAAACTGTTTATTTATTACTAGCTGCGCCCCGCGGTTTTACCCGCGTAAGTCTCGATCCTGTGGGAATATCATGATAAAAAAGTATCCCATGTGTTAATCCAAGTTATAAACTATCTGATTTCCAAATTTCATCCAAATCCATTCAGCCGTTTTTGCGTGATTGAGTAACAAACATCCAAACACACAAACACACAAACTTTCATATTTATAATATTAGTAATATAGTAGGATGTAGTTACACTATTCAAACCATTTGTGTCACGGCTAGGTTTTTTTTTTTTTAATTGTGGTGTATTAAGGTCTTTTGTTTCTCTAAAGACAAAAACATTTCCTCCATCATATGTTTGATGACCTCTATACATCATTGACGTCATCCAAGCAACCTACCATACACGTGCCTCTAACGAACAATACTATCAACCTACATGCAAAGTTGAACCTTATAATCCATCAGATAAGTACTTTCCTTTATTATTACCGGCCATCATATCAATAGACCAACACATGTAGCTTATGTACATACCTACAATATTGTAATACAACGTAGATAATTGTTTCACTATACATTTTTACCGCAAGATGGTCGGTGGGTAAGTCAAAACATTAATTTTCTTAATGGAGTAAGGCTCTCGGTAAGCTCGGCGACAGAAAACGAATGTCGGCGGAAAGTCACGAGGTGTCTCCGCGCGTAAACACTGACTGTTGCTCTACTATTGTAGGGTTACCGACTACTAAAGGAAATAAAGAAACGACTACAGATGGTCGAAGACTGTCGAATGGTATTAAAAAGACTGCACTTCTCACGCCGGTAGCACACCTCCGCCGCGAAGTCGGCGGAGGTGTGCTACCGGCGTTAATAATTTCGATATCACAGTCATGTAGATACATAGATTAATACTGTAATGATCACCAAAACAATACTTTATTGTATGTACCATGAAAATCTTAAGGTGTATCCAAACATTGATAGGAAAATGTGCACTGCTGCCGCGCGCGGCGTGTTTTGACGACTGCCACGCACGAACATTTCTAGCAAACATTCGTCAGTAATTGCGTTTGTACGAATTTTATTATAAGCAGAGCTACGACACATGCAACCGCTTTCATGTCAACTAAAGTGCGCGGCGTGACTGGGATATGCCGCGCAGTACGGCCGCTTAAACATTCGTCGGTTTAGTCGACACTAGAGTGCGACAGAAATGTGTCCTGCAAACGCCGCGTGTTGATGCCGCGCTCTTGCCGCGCAATGTTTGGACACACCTTTAGGATATAAAGAACCGCATTGTGTTATCTTAATATGATTTAATGAGTACGATACACAATTGAGTGGTTTAAAACAATTTTTACATACAACTTCACGCATTTATAAAATCTTGCTCAATTTTCTACATTAAATATGCTCATGTTTGGATTATAAATTGCTCAGCTTAATAAATCGTTTTTTATGGATCCAGCATGTGCTTACAGCAAAATCGGATATGATCAAAGACACATATTCTTACAATCTAAAAAAAAACACAAATATTGTAAGATTTCTTCAAAGGCAGGCAGCCCTACACGCTCCGTGGCCCGCTTCCGAAGCCCCTCTCTTAATTAATTAAAATGCAGACCGCAGACTACAGTGAGTTTGATTCATCTCTCAGTGTACTTACGATTGCCACTTTTGATTCGCGTTTACAGAAGACAGTTTTTTTTTTTTTTTTTTAATTTGATTTGATGAGGCAAAGTCACTTCTTTTGCGTTTATTTGGAGCCAGCTAGTCTTTCTCGGCCTCATTCCAGTTTTCTTTGCATTTCTTCTTTAAAGGTTATGGAACGGTATTAATTAATTGGATTCATACCGTTATGAGAATTCTTATTACCTTTCAAAGAAAATGTATACGACGTAGTTAAAAATGTATCAAACAGCCTTGTTTGCATTGCTTTTTTTAGGGTTCCGTACCTTCGGGTGCCAAACGGAACCCTTCGTGTCCGACTCGCACTTGGTTGGTTTTTATATTATCATTTTCTATATGCATGATGAAGAAAATTGCATCATATTTGGATGTACGTTACTGCATCTTGGCTTTAATCTGTATACAAATAGATACCAGTAACAATTCGAATAACATTTATTTTTCTCCTCGGTACAGTGTCAAATATAATCCAGATATTTATCTCAAACTAAAACAACTCCAAGTCACCACACTCTTAAAGACGACATAGCAGTAACAAACACATTTATAATTCCATCTCAAAGCTCAAAGAAATAACTTCGCTGAGATCTGTGGCGCAAACACTAAACGCTCTGAAATCAGTACATAATGAACCACGTATCCGAGTCACCGCACTATGTAATGTGGGACAGAAGGCTCACCTCTAGTGTGTTGTAAGGAGTATATTTATTTAGAAGTAGATATAGGATTATATGTAAAACCACAGACGACTAGGTACGAGTATGGTACAGTTGCACTATTGTCGTTGCATTGCAGATTGTAGGGGCTTTAGCAATAGTCGACCTTAAAAAAATCTTGCTATAATGTTCAGATATAATAATAACAAATTATTTTAGGGCTTTTTTAGGGTTTCCAACAATGTCCAAGTTCAATCATTAAGTGAAGGTGTAAGCATAAGTTATGGCTTAAGGTTATATATAAGTGGTGGCCCTGTGGTAACGGCCGCGACTTACGAGTTGTAGGTCGTAGGTTCGAACCCAGGCAGGCGCTTTACGTTGTGTAAATTATTTCATCACCACTGCTCTCAAAACAGTGAAGGAAAACATCGTGAAGAAACCGGCAAGTCCGGCCTAGAATAACAAATTCGAAGACATCTAAGAACCTGCACTGGGCTCCGCTCCCTCTAACAGAGAGGAGGCCTGTGTCCCAGCAGTGGGAACATTATAGGCTGATATGCTGGTAGATATAATTTATGGATTGAGAAAACAACTTGCAGTTGAATTGATATTTTTAAACAGTTTACCGATTCTCGATAGCCACGAATGATCGACACGAGTACCGAATGCAATTCTAAAACACTAAAATACCAATGACATACTATCTCATGTGAAATTAGTCTTCTGTTTACATTTCTTCAGTGAAATGCATCAAAAATGCGCACTAAGTTGAAGGCGCCTTGCTTCTGCGCAAATTGTGTCCTCTAAGCATCTCGTTCCCGTGGCGTTTGTCAAAAAAATGAACCTTTTTACCTGTGACGTGAATTTGAGGTTGGACTGGAAGTGAAAAACAATATTGATTTAATACAGTATAGGATAATTATCTCACTTGCTTAGTTATTTGAACACTATACAATTTGTACATGGTATATTGTACCTGTAACATTTTTACATTTGAATAAGAACAACTAAATAAATTCTTAAAATTCACAATTCCACTTCTATTTATCAATCCTTTGCTGAAAGCTGAATGTTCAGTCCGCAGCGATCTGCAACGTCTTAAAGCAAATTGATTTCTTGTACACTCTACAAGTACCTACTCTTTCCTTGTAAACCACATTGATACCTCATCTAGCATCTATAATTCAGCATCATCCTCACAAGGCACGGAACTGGCACCGGAAAGCGACACACTTAAACGAAACGCCTACGAAGTTCCCAGTAATAGGAACAGGGAAACAGAAATCTTGAAGAGTTGTGGCTTTTTACAAGACTGCCCAAAAAGGAGTGTAATGTTTTCAGGGTTCATGTATGTATGTTTTTACACGATTGCCAAAAAAGGAGTGTAATGTTTTCAGGGTTTAATTATGTATATGTTTGTATGTATGTGAGTTTCTTTATTCCACCATAACTTTAAAATTCCTGAACGGATTCGGATGTAGGTATGGGGTATCGTTAGAATCCTTATTTCACCCCGAGTAACATATGGATATGTTTTTTTTTAATCAATATGACAGCAGTATGGCTGCATTTTCAAATGCGAAAAATTAAAAGTCTTCAATTATTTACAATATGGGTATCCAATTGAAGGCCTTGATGAGCACATTCCAGATATATATAATTTATTGGCATACTATTTTACATAGGTAGGTGTACATTATTGCAAAACAAACATTTCATCTTTGGCTGCAAACGATTTAATCAGACTTTAGTAACACTGCGAATGTCTAAGTGATTGAATGGTTTGGTTGATTGAATTATTATTAGAATTCTTTCATCATAACACGATTAAATAAAATAGGCAAGTAGCAAACACCGCCGGGCGGCGCCGGCAAGCGGTAAACAAAAGAGTAAGTACATGAACTACCCAAAAAAATTAAACTTGTACATCCTAAATAAATTTAGGTTCGTCGTCTTTTCTCAGGCTCCTGAACGTTTCCATGCTCATCCTAAATGGTTTCTCTCTCTAAAACTGGTTGAGTCATCAATTTACTTGCAAGCAAGAAACGTCTTCCACTAGGTTCATGTAAAAATAATTTGAGCGAAAATTATTTTCTCATGCTCACTAATTTAGACGAAATACAGCACAGTCTCACCCCAAGATCTTTGTATGATATAACCAGACGCTTAAAGTGACGTAAAATCTTTTCCGATGTCAGCCTGAACAAAGTCTGGGTAACAATCATGACCAGTGACAGCTATTGTGAGTCCAACACAGTTGGAAGTAGGAGTGCAGAATAAAGCTTGTGGGGTAATGTCGTAAATACAAGCCGGTAGAGACGGGGCAGCCATTTCCTTTAAGTTGTGTTTGCAGTGGGGTAGGTAGCGGAGTTTGTGCATGAGAGAGGTTATAGTGGGAAGAGCGGTTGAGAACTTACAACGGTGGTGGAAGATCTTGGTTAATGTGTTAGGACAACTTGGCGTGAAAATAATATTGTATCATTAAGTCGAAGCTGCATAGCAGTCACATAATTATTTAAAATATACATGTTTTTCAGTCATGATCCAAACATTAGGTACCTACAATAAAATCGTTGAAATAAATTCAGTCATGTTTTGAGTATCTTTAGTTAAATTTCGTTTTCTTTGATGCTTGCATATTTCGGTTCTTTTATTGTACTCCCCCTAGGCTTAACTGCCTACTACAAATTTTGCCAAAAAAACATAATTTTCTTATTCCTCTTGCCACGTTCAATCATTGCCAGATTAGCTTTCCTATTTTGGCATCAATAATTACTATTACAGGTAATGCAAATAATTCATATCTAAATAAGTACAATACAAATCTTGCAACTCTAAATCCGCTACAGCATTCGCTCCCGCCTTCGCTCCGCTCGTCACCAAGCGCACACGCACTTATGCACGCGCGCCGCCGGAGAGAGCGAAGATTTGTAACAGCAAATGCGTTTAATAGATAAAAAGGCTCGCTTTATTCCCCCCTATATTTTATTCAAACCAACCGGAGTGCCATGAGAAACCTTCCCTAATGATTTTTTTGAAGGTGCCTTAAAACGATACGCTTAGGATCCGAAAAACTTTCTAAATGTTCGCTCCTTTGTTTGTTTGTATATTGTGTGGGATAAGGTGCTCTGCATTATGTATTCCTGGTGCAGGTATGGATAAGTGATTGTTTTATCAGTCCGATGTTTCGTTAGAAAACGTGTACAAGACACCACAGACAGACAAATAAAAAATCCGGAGTCACATGTGTTAGGGCCTAAATCGAACAGATTACGTGTGACTCCGGATTTTTACCTCATTTGTCGAAATGTGATGAGTGGTTAAGAAGATAGGAGGGAACAGATGAACATACATACTTACATACATACATGCATGAATACATACATACATACCGGTCAAAATCATAACCCTCCTTTTTTCTTCGCCGTAGTCGGGTAAAAATTCAAGTAAGTGTGGTTTGATTTTCGGGTACGTAAGATGGTATATTATCTTAATATATATAAAAGTCAATGTTTTTTTGTTCGTATTTTATGCGCTGCCATATCGGTAATCCGAAAAAGCTTTGTCAACTTACTATCAGTTCCGCGAAGGTTAAAGGCACAAAAAAAAATTCACGCGGGCGGTTTCGCGAGTAGAAGTTAGTTATTTCTATGAAACTTATTTTAGTTTAAAAGAAGCTTGATAGCTTGGCTTTCCTCGATGTGTACAAGTCTTTTTCTTCACTTAGATAATGTTTTTGCAGTATATTTGCCTTTCTATATGTTCTTTCAGACTCGTATACTCTTACAATAGTAAATCTCCCAACATTACAACGAAAAATAGCCATAGAAGTACAATGGCTACTTTTGAAGTTTTTCTTTTTAACCGACTTCTAAAAGTAGGAGGTTCTCAATTCGATTGTATGTTTTTTTTTTTTTGTTTTTGTTTCGCGATTACTCCGCCAATTATGAATTGATTTTGATGTTCTTTTTAGGTTGGTAGGCCATGCTTCAGAGGAGATCCCATAATAATTGTATTAACTTTACTTCCGTAGTTTTTGAGTTAGCTTCAATAATTCGTATTTTTCCCACTTAGCCTATATGGATGATTTTTTAAGTTCCTGTCACTGTTATTTACAAAGCAGGGTAGTGGTTTGAATTTGTGTGGGGTAGGTACCAACCACAACTAAAAACTGAAAAATAAAAAAAAACAAAATTGAAAACCAAAGACCGACTTCCAAAATTAAAGTAAATTTTTCACTATTTAGTGTTTTTTTGGAAGGCTGTTGTTGTAAAAAGTATTTTTCATCACCACGTCCATTACCTATGAACCATAGCAATACCATACGCAATAATATTGTCAGTATCACCACATATTCCCATATTCAGTTCGACGCCCCATGTCAATTTCAATACAGCATAAAATGATTAAGCACGGGCTGTTTTTAATCTACCAACGTATAAATAGTGAGAGACAGCTGTCGGAGGCTGTTAGGCAGTCCATTACGTACTGGGCACTAAAACCTATTACATGGACAGGTCCGAATCTGTGAAACAATAAACCAAATCCGTCTGGAGTTAACAACGTCATGCGAGTATACAGGTTTGTTTCCAGATCACGACGGAGACTAATTGCATATTCTCCTTCATTTAAGGAGAATATCGAGAAGCTGAAATGAATTCGAGCGAACTGTTGAGCTATTTTCCATGTAGGAGTCAAATGGTTTATCACTAACCACGATGCTCGCATTTTGTTGCATGGTGACTGTTAAATTGTAACGGCTGGGAAAAATATTTTATGACTATTTTGATGATACAATTTTTAATTTGAGATGTAGAAAATCACTTAAAGAATGAAACCAGAGTATTTCATACACGGCAGTTCTTGTAAAACTACACTCTGCAAAACCCACCCGGTATATTATTTCCTAGAAGCACCTCTTACTCATCCTTTCACATAATCATAACAGGAAAGTGCTAGCAATTTAAATAAAATCTAAAGAAAACAGGAACCCAGCAACCTTTTAGCTCCACAAATACTCGTCTAAATAGAAATAATTTCCACTTTGTAGTGCTTGAAACAATTTACAGCGCAGTGCCAACACCCTGTATGTAATATTCTGTGGTGCAAAGCTTTCGTCTGATTAGATATTTGTTTTGCGCTATTTTCCTGTAGCCTGCGTTGTTTGTGGGGTGCAAAAAGTATAAACAGTGAGGTGTCTTAGATTTTATTAAATTGCCGGTGCGTTTTATTATTGTTGTACCTGCTCGGTAGAGCAAATGAGCTTAAAATGGGAAAAAAAATAATGCAATCTGTTCGATTTATGCCTTAACACGTGTGACTACGGATTTTTAATTTGTCTGTCTGTGATGTCTTGTTTATACCTTTTCAGTTGGTTGACTTTTTTTTCGTAGTTGGGTTTTAGTTTTTATTACTATTTTTTTTATTTTTTTGTTGTTATAATATATATAATTTTGAAATGTGCAAATTAAGCCCTTTAATTTGATATCCAACATGGTACGATAAAAAATTTTTTTTGTTTGTTCGTTGCTTTATGTTATCTAGAGTGCGCCATTTTGATGTGACGTCATCATAGCCTATAACCAGCGGACAATCAAGACGCTTCCAATAATACCTCATTTGTCAAATTGTGATGAGTTGTATAGAAGATATGAGGGAACAGATGAACATACATACATACATACAAACATACATACACACCGGTCAAAATCATAACCCTCTTTTTTGATTTGTTGTAGCCGGGTAAAAATACAGAGTCGTTGAGATGAGTACTGAGAATTTTCAGTTAGTAGTTATTAATTTCCAAGTTTGACGGAACCTATCCAGGAAGAGGACCCGCGTGCTCACGAAATAAGGAAGGAGTGGAAGGTGGCCGTTGCCTTGGAGTGGGAAAGCGTAAGCTAGTAAAACAAAAGTTATAAATTTTAGAGAAAATGGAGAATACAGGTTGATAAGTTAATAATCATCATTATAATATTCTTCTTCTTCGTCGTTCCCTCAATGCTGAGGATCGCGACCACATATGACGCGTCTCCAAGCTATGCGGTCTTCTGCAATGTGGACCGCTTGGTTGATGCTGCCTCCAGCAACCTTCTTGATCGTGTCTGACCATCTTGCCGGTGCTCTACCTTGAGCCCGTTTTCCTTCCACCCGGCCCAGTATCAAAAGCCTTTTCAGACCATGCTTAGGTGAACGCATAATATGTCCGAAAAAGCTGAGGGCACGCTCCTGGCATACAGTAGATAGCCGCTTGGTGATGTTGAGTTCCTCCAGTATGGATTCATTCGTTCTCATGGCGGTCCATGGTACACGAAGTAGCCTCCACCAACACCACATTTCGAAAGCATCGATTTTACTGCTTTCGTGGCTTTTAATGCACCAAGTTTCAGCGCCATATAAAAAAATTGAAAAAACTAGAGCACGTTATAATATACAATGCAGCTAAGTCGTATCTTTTGTAGTATTTAAATCAATTAGGGTTCTATCTAGTGTTCTTCATCTTCATCAATAAACAGTAAATATGAGTATGAAGATTGTAAATAAGCAACAAAAACAGACACTGTTTACGTCTCTACTTAACTAAAGGAGCCTAAAATATATCCCTCAATAGATACAGCGCATTTCGATTACATCACAGCTCATTTTAAAACAATATCTTACAAGCAACAAAAGCGCTTCGGGCAGCCATTCAGCTGGTTGTAATAAATTTGCTTCCACTGTGAAGTTCTTTACGGGGTCGCTTGAAGCGGTGTAGGGGTATAAAAGCCGGTATGCCTGTGAGGCTCGATCTTAATTATGTCACGTACGGAGGATTTAGCCAACTTTCAACTAAGCTCAGCCTATATGGGGAGGGCGCAAACATCACGCGCCCGTTTCTTTCAAAGATATGCGTTAAACCCCCCTCAACAACTGCGGGTAATCCCAAGACGCTTGTTTGGTGCTCGATATATTAAAAGTTGAAGTTTTATAGTCATTTGAGGATAATGTTTGGAGTCAGTGTTCGCGACAGAGGTGATATTGACGCTTGGAAGTTATTTTAAGGTCGTTTGATAAACTTAGGTACTGTGTTACGTATCCATCCAACGATATTCAAAGTGAATGAGGTGGAATTATAAAAGAGTACTATACAAGAGTACTAGGCATTTTCTGTCCAATCAGATGGAAATAGCACGTTATTAACTTTAACTATGATGATAAATAATTACATTAGTTGGTATTAGTTTTTGGGGTTGTCTTAGAGTATGTTTTCTTGTAAAAATGTTTTAAAGTTCTACGTCTACCTTTTTACTGTTTTTTTAATTCATCATCTGCCTAGCCGCTTCCCAACTATGTTAGGGTTGGCATCCAGTCTACTCGGACGCAGCGAAATACTAGTATTTTACATGGAATGACTGCCTATCTGATCTCCACAACCCAGTTACTACTCGTAGGTATACGTCGATTCAAACTGAATGGCGGCTCGGAACATGAGGCGAGTAAGCGTAGCTTAACCTAACCGTGCGGTTAGCCACAAGCACTGTTTTTTAAACATGAAAATGTATTTTTTTGGATGCAGCTATGTTAATGTGATCTGAATGTCCTGGGTTTAGTATGCAGTAAGACAGTTTTCAGATCTAGGTCATGGTGGTATATTTTTTTGAAGACTCTAAACCTGGGTACCGCTTCCTAAATCCCCACCATATTTTCCTCTATTCCTAACTTAAGTCCAGTAATTGTTCTCGATGAAACAAAATGCCAGTTACATTATTTGGTGTCTACCCCCTCTTTCCCCCCTTGTCTGCCCCTCTACCCCTCGTCAACGCTTTGTTATTTGCCGTCACGTTGTTAGCAACTTGTTCGCCGATGACAGGGCGACACCTTTTTATTTCCAATTTGATTTGTCTAACACGTTATACTAACGAAAACAATAAATTGATGGAGGGTTGCTTAGCTCGTTGTAGTTTAGTTGATTTGGATATTTGTTCTTCGATATGCTTATCTATTTCTTGTAAAAAGCCGATGATAAAAGGGGTTTTTTAAAGACATGAACAATTTTAACTTGGTATTATGACAAATAAAAGCAGACAGTAAACCGGCCATACTGTCCTCCAAAAATTTATTTTGAAAAACGATAAAGTCTATTTAATTATGCCTGTCTTATTCTTATTTTAAGTAACCTACTCTCACTTTTAGATTTTAATTCCAAAAAATAATATAATTGTACACTAAGACCAAACTAAACCCTTAAAATCGCTTTAAAAACATCCAAGACTACGCTAATGCTAGATAATAACGAACATAACATCTAAGGGCTTCATTCATCTATTAAATGATACGGGCATGACATTTGTCGCCCCCAGAGGGCAGCACTATCCAACAGTTAGTCTCCGTTAACTTTAAATTGACGATTACATTCCCAAGAGCAAACATCATTGGTAATTACTGATGTTATTTGATAATGGACCTTTGAAATGGACCTGTTTCTATTTGTGCGATAAATAAATTAGTAAGTACTTTGGTATTAAATGATATGGTAACTCAATAGGCCATCCACAGGTAGGCACTTAGATCTTATCATTGTGATTATTTAGCCTATAGCGTCCCACAAAAGCCCGAAAGTCTGACGATCAGTTTTACCAAAGAATATCGTGTTTTCCAGTTACTGGTTTTTCGAGGTCAGATAGGCAGTCGCTCAATGTAAAAAGCTGTTATTCAGCTGCATCCGGTTAAACTAGAAGACGACCCCAATATAGTTGAGTAAAGGCTAGGCAGATGATGGGCAGGGGAAGAGCTCCCTCCTCTCCTACCACTTGTTCCAGAATACTGTCATCTAAGGCCAATCATCCAGCTATCTCCTTCTGGTTCTTCTTGCATTTTCATCTACAAAGAGATATCAAGATTCTCAACCAAGTGACAGCGCCAGACATTAACGGGGAAAAATCCTCTGGAAGCCAAAGTACGAGGCGTGTAAGATGATTCAATATAGTCGCCAGTCTGGTTTTGCTTACGACACTGATATGCATGGATGGGGTTGCACCATCCCTACTTGCCTTTGAGCTAGTGGAATATTTCATCTCCCTTAAATACTGATGTAGATAGCCAGTTTCATATTTCTGATTTCGAAGGACTTTCGATGTAGGAAACATCGTCAATTGTTGCGAAAACCATAGCCCTTCCTTGGCAGTCGGGTAAATGACGTTGATTTTTATATCCTTTTGCATCCTTTGTTATGGATATACCACAATAAATCTATTTTTAATTAACACTTAACCCATGAATACACATAATGTCAAACAAAGTATTAATTACAATCGAAAACCAGCCTTAAATGAGTACCTCAGCCTATATTATATTCTTCTTAAATTGACCTTTACAATTTTAATGAAACAACCCTCTTTGATTTTCTATTACCCAGCCAACGCGTAAATTCCAGATGCACGAGTAAACCGTATTTACATGGCAATCTAGCGATCCGGAAACTGATTTTATTGTAAATAAAATGCCATTTAAAATGTAATAAAAGGCACGATTTAATGAAGTGCCTACCGCGCAGTACCGAACCTATTAACATTTAATAATTGTTTCCCATTTTGTTTTACTTGAGAACAAAATGATTTCATTAACGGTTCCCTGATCTGTTTGACGAATACTTGTTTTTTTTTTTCTTTACTCTTCGCTCGATGAGTTATTGTGTAATGTTGGCCGTCAGAAACTGGAGTTTAGAGGCGCTTATTATGTTGTTTTCTCATAACGTTTGGCCTGATACTTTAAGTTTATATTCATAGGTTTTAGTTGTGTCCGTTTTTGCGACAGCACTAAACTTTGATAATATCGTACTGAATGCTTTTAATTCACTACCATGAACAGTTTTCCGTCTGTCAGTATGAGTGATACCTCTCTTGACTATTCTTTAAAACTAATGCAATCACCAATCAATTAATAAAACCTATCAGGCTTCCATTAAAAACTGTAGCACTTCCATCGCGACCCCTCACCAACAATAACAATCACAGCTGAAAGACACGCCAAAAATTCACACGCCTCCACATGCTTTTAAAGAACGGAAGATAGTATAAAACTGGCGCGTAATCTAGTTACTTTGTCGCTGTAATGTTAAATTGAGAATAAGTCTGCGTCAAAGAGGCCCGGTATGGACAAACAAATCCAATTTTCCTGTTTCGACTTTCGCAAGCTAAATGCTTGTGCCAATTAAGCGATGCGTAAAGTGCGTTCGGTGCCCTTTTCAACCCTTTTTTGATCAGCAATATCATGGCTCCGTGTGGTCGGGGACAACTATTTGGGTCCAGTGAACAGGATGAAAGTGGAGCGGAATGCCGACTTCGGAGCTTAATTACGTGCCACAGGTTTGTGTAATATTCGTTTGATATGAGATGGATGTGTCAATGTGTTTGAGTGGTATGTTGGGTGGAGCTTCACAAAACATAATTTGAGAATTTTGGAAGGTTGTTAAGTTTGTGTTAACTTTACAATGTTAGAAACTCATTTTACACAGCCAGTTCCAAAGCGGGATTTCACAAAGATGTGTAAATCTAGGTCCGATTACAGTTTACACCTACTAGATTCATATTACTTGCCTCCACGTACTGCTCACATGCATCAAGTGAGCGAGCGCCCTTCAAATAATGAGTTCTAATTACTATTTCTTGCTACATCACACTGTCTATAGACTGACCTACATTTCAGTTATTATGGGAGTGAGATTAAGCATTAGTTTCAAATGTATCTGTGGCCTGAGTTTTACTCAAATATTGAACAGGATAAACTAACGCTCGACTATCGGTAATGTTGATTGACTCAGTTAAGTTCAACAAAGGGGATAGCCCAATTAAATCTGTTGGTGCCGAAACGATCCGGATGCTGCCGTTTGATTGGCTAATTGTCGGAGATAACTTTGTTTCCAAAAAGTTTAGTGCTAAACTATGCTGATGTAGTGGGATTGTTGTCTAAGATTGTGGTAATAGAGTGGAACGGAAAATTATCTAGTTCTCAAGAGCCCTTCGATAAATAATCTTAAATATTTCGACAGCTTCTATTTAGTTTATTAGAGAGAAATGATAATAGACAAGCTATAAAAGTTGGCTTGACTTGTCTTGTGAACAAAGAAACTTTTCATTTCTATTCACAATTGATTTTACAGGAGTGCATTATACTTTCTACTAAATCGTTCGCCAAAATCCAGCCATTTATTTCCAAATCATTAGCACCCACCTTTTCCGCGTCACAAAATGACTTTCATTAACGAGTGCGTGTTCCGCACCAACACGTCCGATGCGTTGCGGCCGCAGGGTGCAAACGGGTGTGACCTCGCACCCACTGTCCGCAACTACAAGTTTACACGTACGTTACGTACGGTCACGTGCACACTTGCACAGTGTTATTCAACGGTGCGAGTCACACCACTGTTCAATTAAAGAACAGTTCATTCATGGCTTTTTTAGCAGTGCAATTTTTTAATTTGCATCCGTTTTCGTTGTTTACGTTGTTTTCATTCACCTTTGATGCTCCTGTTGCGGAATTCCTATGACTTTATTAACAAAATGTTTTATTTTGTTTCAGGTATGCATCCCTTTATGAATACGAAGTATATTAAGTTGACTTAAATGAGGTGTCGGGGTTTGTAAAATCATAGATGATGTGGTTTTATCGAAATTTTCAGATCAAAATGCTTTGAGACTGTGTTTTAAAATATTAGCTAACTTTCAAAGATATTTCTCGCACCCAATAAACTTATAAAACAAACCCAGTAATTCATGAATAAAAACACATTAAATTAAACGATATCACTAATATAAAAATCCTACAGTCAGACGAATCGCGCCGCGAATACTGGAAAACGATACGAGTACTACATCATTACAAAGAACTCCCCTCATAAAGAGAGAGAAATAATTATTGCTTGTTAAAGAGCCTCTCGAGGTACGGGAAATAATAAAGAAATTGTTTTCTCACTATCGCGAGCGTCTCGATCGCTTTATTACTCCCATTATAAAAGCGATTGTTTTTCGCAAGGTATTAAAATTGAATGTTTCGTAGCAAAGTTCTGAATTTAAAACGGGTTTGAGTGCTACAATGACCTTGAACTCTTGGGTGAAACTTAGGTTGAATGTCTCCTAATGGTTGATAAATATGTCCATTTACCCTTTAGGTAAGGCTCGTCGAAACGAGCCACCAACCGCAGCCACTGGTGGCTGTCACCTCTTGCTGCGGTGTTGAGTACTGCTATAGCGGGTGGCCGCCACCGGCCACATTATGTGCGACAAATCCATACAAAACGTATGAAAACGCATGTGGTCGGTGGCTCGTTTGTGCCGAGCCTTATTTGCATGAAAGTGGTTTGCATAGATAAGAGATTCGGACATAGTTATCTTATGCCAATATTAAGATTGCCATCGACACGTTACGAAGAATAATATTAATTATAGTACACAGTAGTACCTAGATCTTAATCAAATCATTTATTTATTTGCAAGCATGGGTAATTGGTAGGTACCTACATGTTTTTTTTTTTTTGGTTTCTTAGTCAACAAGGAACACTTCTAGTTTCGCCATGTCCGTCTGTCTGTCCGTGGCTTAGCTCAGAGACTCTTAGTACTAGAAAGCCATAATTTGGCATGCGTGTACATTTATTAATCACGCCGACATCTGTGGTCGCACGTCTACCGTCACGGTGTGGGATGTCGTTGGAAAGGTCGTTCTAAAATATTGTAAGTGTGTGAAAACAATTTTAGGATCACGAAGTCACACGTGTTAGGGCATAAATCAAACAGATTACGTGTGACTCCGGATTTTTAAATTGTCTGTCTGTGTCTTGTTTATAACTTTTTAGGCGTAGTTGGGTTTTAGTTTATATAACTTTTTTTTTAAATTCTTTTGCGGCTGTAATGTATATATTTTAAAAATGTACTCATTAAGCCCTTTCATTTGATATCCAACATGGTACGATTAAACATTATTTTTTTTTAGTTCCTTACTTTATGTCCTCTAGAGGGCGCCATTTTTAATTAAATGTGACGTCATATAGCTTATAACTAGTGGACGATCAAGACGCTTCCAACGATACCTCATTTGTCAAATTGTGATGAGTGGTTTAGAAGATAGGAGGGAATATATGAACATACTTACATACAAACATACGTACCGGTCATAATCATAACCCTCCTTTTTTCTTCGCCGTAGTCGGATAAAAATAAGGTTTAAGTTTAGGCAAGCTCTGCCTAATAATTTCCTATTTGTGTCTTGGTCAAAGAGGTAGATGAAAGCGGGCGCGATTATCAAGACCTTTGAACGACAGTTTTGGTCAGAGGAGCAATTCCACTTACTCGTAGCATTCCATTTTTTAGAACGTTTGGACTCTAAACTCTGTCTCAATCTGTCAATACTGTAAATACCTACCTACTTCTTTGACAAGTTGTTGACATTGATAGTCGCTGAGATGTGATTGCGACAAGATTTTGAACGTTTTTAATTACGGGAATATTGGCCTTCTGGTCTCTCGTGGTCCTTTTGTAACAAAAAGACTTTCATCACGTCATAGGGTCTAATTGGCCACTACGTACTGGCGATTTGAGAACATCAAACAAAGTAAGCATAGCTACAGTTATTAAAGTTTATCTAATATTAACACGAAAAGAGTCCTAAATATGGTTTCAAACATTTATTTCCCAAAAACAGAATGAGAAAAGCTGGTTGAATACAAATAAACGTTCTTTGGAACGAGTATCGGAAATATCTAAATCAATGTAAGGCATTTTTACTCGTCGTCACTAACAACTTACTATTAAACGATTACAAAAAATAAACAACTTTCACACCCAATTTCAATTTGGGAACTTTTAACAACTCGCCAGCCATTACAACTTGCACCAGCCCGCTTGGTAGGATGGTGTTTTGACAGCGGACCCTAATCCGACCCGCTCCGCAGGGCGGCACAGTGCGCATGACGTTTTTCAATTATAACCATTCACTGTGTTACATTTTTGCGACCTGTACTGTTCCAACGAAATCCGAGATTTACGAATCATTCCGAATTTTCACGAATTAATTTTGTTCCACGAAAGATGAAAGCGATTGCTGTTTCTGAAATCTGTTTTTGTCGTTCGTATATAGTTTTGTTTCAATTTTTTCGAAAAAAAGGAACAAATCGTGGAACTGGAACATGTTTCGAACTGACATTGTTGCTAAACGTGTATTTTGTGTGAGTTCAATTCGAAATGAAGAAAAAATATTGAAATAGTGTTGAGGATTTTGAAATCAATTTTAGATTCGATTTTACAGGTGAAACCCACGCTTATGTCAATGTTTACTGACCTATCACGATATACGAGAACTAGCATTAGACTGACATAATCTGAAACCGGTAAACTTTTATAATAAACAGAGTAATAATAGGTCATGTTTGATAGTCTGGCGATACAAACAATTCTCCTAAGTCTATCTTATTATTATTTTTACCTACCCTATAAAAAAGGGTTATTTTCATCCTATAAAAATATACCAACAAAGTAAAGTTATGCGGATCGCTGTCATCTAACATTATCCACAATTCCCCACCTCCTGTCAGCATTCAAAGCTCCATAAAACTCTATACGATATCATTATAAGTAGATATGTACTCAGTAGAGACGAACCGAACTCTCGGTACACTTTGGATCAATTTCCAAAGTTTTACTTCGATCTTTACGTTCGTGGGGCATGTGTACACTGAAGGGGAATTGTTCCAAATTACGGAAGCAGAGAAATTAACCGTGATATACCATTGTTTAACGTTTAGGCATATTGATTTTGGAATTTTATAATATTATGTTTGTGATTTCATTTTAAATGAGGGTAAATGTGTTTTTAAGAGGCTTATTTTAAATGTAACAGAGCCTCATCCACAATTCGATAGCTAGGCGGTATAAAATTCTATCTTCAGTAAAGCAATATCGCAATAAAGAATGTTAAGTGAAACATACCTAGGATTCACTTATAAAGTTAACTGACCGTAATTTAACACTACAAGGCAAATATACCTGAATTAACCATCCAATTAGCAACATTAGGCACCTACTAATACTTACTCATTCTGACCTATTCAATTCAGGGCTAACGCGACAATGCACTTAACCTACTATTTCAGCTGGACGTCTAGACGAAATAACAGTCTGCCTACAAATACTTAATTTCCAAACGAATACAGACCTAATTTATTTAAAAATACTAGCAGATCTTAATCAGATAAACTTGATGAAATAAATTCAATTGAAAAAGTTTCAGTGAGCTATTCTTGGAAAATTGGTTTCGTAAATGTTTTCTATTGCATTCGCATACATTTAGGTTAATAGGTAGGATAGGTAGTTAGGGTAGGTAGGTAGGTAGGGTAGGTAGGGCAGGGTAGGTAGGGTAGGTAGGTGGGGTAGGTAGGTAGGGTAGGTAGGGTAGGTGAACCGTAGATAAGTACTCAGTGCTACCCGTGCTAAGCCGGGGCGGGCAGCTAGTTTAGTATATATAAAATCTTTTCATAACATTGACATTAAAATTAAACTTGATATTAAATAAATCTACAGTGGGCTGAAACAAAGAATTTACTCAAAAAAACTGTAATTTTTGTCTCGTGTCACTCTGTCTTTGAACCAAGTTCGACGTGCTATACTACAGTGTAGCCTCCGCTTTATACTCAAACGTTGAGCCTGTACGAAACTTAACCATCCACTTTATTAGCAAACTTGGCTATGAGTACAGTCTTTCAGTAATTAGACTGGATTATTTTCGGTCGACTGCGCCGCAAACTTGTTTACAAGTCATGAAAATATTACACCAAATATATTTTTATTTTGCATTTGATACTTTCCAATTTGTTGACCTTGAAAGTTGTTTTAATGTCGCTGCTGTTGAAAGTTTCGTTACATAATTATTTTTTGGTCGGTATAGGATATTAAATTACAATATTGGGTTAGGGCACTTTTCGATTTTTATAAAAATTTAGAATCTTTTTTTATATAATTTTTAACGTTTTTCTATTATTGTCTCTCTTTTAAAACAATTAAACAGTCACGTTCTATTAAAGTTAGTACCTAACTGTCACGCTGAAATAATTATAGTGTTTAAATAACAATACATTTCTCATAATCATCATACTAGCTCAAGCCTTTACACCAGTTTACCTAATATCAACAAGAGATTATGATAATTTATTTACCGTAAAATAAATTATGTCTCCGCACCTTCGAGGTGACAGCGTGACAATGGTTACAATAGGCCGACGTCAGATAGGTCTATGTCATCCCTTTTTTAAGGGCTTTGTGATACAAGCAATGATTAATGTTTGAAAACTGAGTCGAAAATATCAACAGTAAACGGCGGATTATAGAAGTGAGTTATTAATTATTTGCTGTTTTATTACCTACTATTGTTCCTTGAGTAATAATGTTTTATTCACAGTTAGGTTACCTACTTCATTTTATATTTTTTTGAAAAAAGAAGTCTAGATAAAACATAAACAAGATTCCATGTGCTAGTCTAGTGAAATCTAAAATTCCATCAATAGTCCCCGAAACCGAATACTCAAACAACGTCAAAATAATTTAATCGTGTAATCAACTTATTTATATTCAGACGACATTAAATTATACATGAATCAAATCGGAATACATAAAAGTGTGAAAATGTCGCATCGTGAACGTGTATTGTACGATATTTCACGGCATGGTGAGACGTGTCGCGCGCACGCCTCGTGCGAGTGTGCACGAGGGCTTAGCAAACACGTTGCCGCGCGATACAGCATCGAGTGTTTCTCGATACGTGTGAACCTACCCTAATACATGACGGGCAAACACCGAATTTGATAGCTAAAGAGAGATGGTTTATTTTCGGAATGCTCAAAGTATAGGTACGGCGAGAAAGCCTTCGGAATAAGCCAAGAAGACCACTCTCAACGCTTCAAATGTAATAGCAGAATGTTAGTTTAGATTAAAAGATGTGAATTTGCATGATAACTGCCGACGTCAGGTAACAGGCACGTATAACCATCATATAACCCATTTTCTTCAACTATCCATTCGGTTTTACAACCTGTGAATAAAAAGCAGGCTACCTATATTAAAATACTTCTACAGTAGCTTTCACGCTGTACACAGTCTTAAGGAAAACGCAGAGGAATGTAAATCATGTAAAATTCCTAACAAAAACTAAAGAAAATAATGACACATGAACAAATACATAAGCTAGCTAGTAATAGCAATATCCCTAGGGTTTTCGCGAAAAGTCGAATTATATCAATCAGAAACTAACTGGGTTTTGGAGTGAGTTTTCGACACAGTTTTAGTGCAAACCATTATTTTTATAGTGATAATATGAAATCAAAGATGTATTATTATTTTAAAGTGCTGATACAATTTTATAGCTGTTTTCACCAAATTGAAGGTGCTATTAAATACATCCCTTAATCGATCAGTATAGTAACTAGGACTTGTACGGAATTATACAATGGTAATGTATTATAAGCACCCGACGGCAATCCGATTAATTGGATTGTTAAGCCCCTGTCTGCATATGCCAAGGGCTAAAGGAAGCTTTTAGTATAAAATAATTGCGAAAAACACCCATTGTATCTGAATGACACACATCATCACATTCATCATCATCACATCAGTACATCGACATTGCGATGTAGTTTTTTAAGAATTTAATTTCAGCCATTGGCATAAAAGGTTCTGTTTTCAATTAAACTTACTCTCACCTCAGAGAACACTTAAACCAGTTTATTTTTTCTAAAGTGACTAAAACCGAAATTGCGATGTAACAACCATGTCTATTGTGTGCTTAGGTATTGAATTTGTTGAATATTTCGGCTCGTTCCGACCAACTTCGCTGGTTCTCTAACTCCGTACCAAGTTTTATTAGGATACTTGTAAAATTTCCGCCTATTTTATTGGAAGTGCTTTCGCCTGATTAAATAAGATGAATTTATTGACTTAAACACGGCCAAAAGTGCCCAAGAATTCTGATGTCTGTGTGTATAGGTAAGTTTTTCGTGTTTTTCAGTTCTGTTGATTCTGTGAGTTGGTTCGGAATTTTAATTAAATTCTGTTTTGTTGTTTTAATTTGGTGTTTTCGGGTGTTGTTAATGAGTTTTAATTTACTTGGAGATCTTTAAGTATTAGTTGCTTTATTGCAATGACTTAATTTATATTGCCGTCGCACTCTTTGGCATGAGTAAGATTGTATTATCTCTACTTCTCATTTATCTTAAGCCATTACAGCTCCAATACACTTTGCCAACCCAAATGTGCCCCCACAACGTGCAAAGCAACACGCCTGCAAGCCCCACTAAATACAACCCTCAAACAAACACTACTTAATAATGACGTTTACTAAATATTAAGCACACATGCACCACAGGCACAGCTCAGAAACTTACAGAACACTAAGTTCTAAGAAGATTTGCATGACGCTCGGATCGTTCGAGTGCCCCACTAACAGATCCCTGCTCGTAGATCTACACCACTCAACAGATGAATACAGAATTTTTAGCGAAAACGTGCTATTCTCTAGGTAAGCTTAATAAACTGTTAGTTTAAACCAATAGCACAAATAAGTATAAGGAGAATCCGCAGTGGTAGCCCGCGAAATTCTAATTTTCTCACGTTTTTTGCAACTCGCAGATCAGTGTCAGGTTGTATCTTGATCAAAATATGATTCGCGATCAAGCGATCTTATCACATATGTCGTATATCCCTAATGTTGCACCTGCCATTTTGTCCTCTCTGCATCTCCCTAAGGTTGAATGGTAGAAAATGCCTCAGGCATTAAGTCCGCCTTTGTACGTTATTATTTTTTACTTGTGCATAATTTTTTAATAAATGAGTATGTATTTACAATCCACAGAATTATAATCATTAGAATGAATAATATCTACATCTCTCAGAGTTCATTTGAGCTAACTTAATGAGTTATTTTTTCCATAAGAGATTATTTTGTTCTTATGGAAGAACAAATCTTGTATAGAAAAGTTCGACCGGATGCGACCTTAAGGGTTTCATCCCCTCAATATTTTCTATCACCGTCAGTCGTTCAGTTGGAACTTCTGCAAGTTTATATTTCCTGCCTAAGCTCCGGTATAACCGGCCATTATGCGCAATATCCTCCACCGGCCATTTTGATATTCCATTCAATTGTGCCGATGCAAATGGTGAAATATTTTGAGATAGCCGCGCATTGTAGCCAGGCTAATGTATTATGGTGTGCATTCTTTATACTTATGTCTTTTTAATTTCTAACACCCAAATCATGAGTTCTACAGAAAAATTTTGGACTTCAAATTTTTGAACCAAATGTAGATTTCATGTTGTGTCTATTTAAAACTTTATTTTCTCCGCTTGTTTGTGAAAAAAGAAAAGGTCATAAGGCCCCATTTATAAAATATCTTCATAATAATTTCATACTAAAAAAATATATGACAAGAGGCAGATTTACAAAATTTATTCATTAAAAGTTGTTCCAGAGGAGATGAAAAAAAAAACTTTCTAATTGTACGAATGAGGTACTAATTATTCAAACAATTACGTTAGCAAGTTGGGTTGGGCAAGTTAACATTTTTTTCGACTTCATTTGCCAACGGCCCCAAGAAAACTCTTAATCACTTAGATAACCACTGCCTTTCAACTTAGAGCAATACAGTTTTTGGTTGCTTTGATGAAAAGTAAGGAATTGTGTATTTAAAATTCTGGGGAGTTATTTTTTTATTGTATAAGCAACTTATTCGCATTCTGGTTTGTAATTAAAGAGGGGAACGAGTGCGAAAGGCGAACAGAAAGTGGGTGAACCAACTTGATTGCGGTGAGATTGGTTAGTGAAAGAATTATAATTTTCAGTAACTCTTCGATGTTGTCTTTTTGAAGAGTTTTTATTGCACATTTAGTCCTTTTTAATTGAGAAATCTAATTTTAAATCAACGGTGTCTTAAAATAACTTCAAAAATTTATAAACCATTGAAAAAGTAACATTTAATTTTGAACTCGCTTAGTGGTGCGAGTCGAATTCGCTAACGTGTGAAAAATTCATAAAATCCTTCAATATCTCTAAAATAACTATTATGCAGGTAAATCCGAAAATGTATTATTATTATATCCAGTATTAGTGGAAACACTTCAAATCTTTCTTCCTATTTCAGCAAGATAATTTCCATAGATGGGGTAGGGAAATTCATACCCTCGTCGGAAGCGAGCGTATGAAATAATGAAATTAATGTCTTAATCTTTGGAATTTATTCATTGCAACCGCCGCGTTACTCCTTGCTCGGTGTAATGCACTACTCTATGTGCTTTTTAATTGTAGGCAATTTGCTTTAATATGTGTTGTGCTTATATTAACTTTTGTGAGTTGTAGTGTGATCTTGTACGGTGTAAGTTCAGATTAAAATGTTTTGTTTATTCATTCACTGAGCTTTGTTTAGGCCACTTATGGAATGATTACTGAACGGAACTCACTTTTCATAAATGAACCAATTCATTTTAGAGAACCAGGGTCTGCTCTTGCGAGAACGTGTATCAGTTTCAAGGAAGGCAAAGAAAAATACTTTCACAAAAATTATTTCTCTAAAACTACCAAAATAAGATAAATAGGAAGAACACAATGAAGTCGAATAGATCATCATCAATAACTGACACAGTCTTAAGCCGCTTATGATCTTGACCACTTAAAGTCGAAACTTGTCCTCAAAACCACTCATACCTCGAAGCTATTTTTATCATCGTGTCAATAAGAAACCTTGTCATAAATAGGGAAGGAGCAGTATCGTCCAGTAAGTAATGAGGGAGCACTGTAAACATATAGTGTAACCAGGGTGTGCCGTTAATTGATTGCCTGCCGCGCCCGCCATACACTGCGACCATCATTTTAGAAACATTGCTTTTGCCTGAAGTGTCTCAAGAAATTGCTGAATTTGCATGGACTGATTCTTTGTTTGATGTCGCGCCCTTTTTGAGGCATGTGTCCTTTAAGGATAGGCAGGTTTACAATACTTATAAATATGAATCTCTCTCAATTATGACGATCATGAAATGACAATCTTAGGCTTGTTGTAATGTGTCCGGATATCTTGGTGTCTAGTCGTTGCTTTACTTGGTCAGACGAGCGTATACGGCTACGTAGAGATACTGCGACGTAACCAGGTACTTATTATATCAACCTATAGAATAATTACCACCTACTATACACACTACTACCACCAATAAATGGTAGTGTTGGAAATGTGGCCATATTCTATGTGTTTTTTGGAAAATGTGTTGGAGATCAAAGCTTCACCAAAATCGAGCAAAGCAAGATGGTGCTGTACATTGTCGAATAGCATTTACGCCGCCTATCTTTCTTTCGTTTACTCGTAGGCAAGGTTTCCATGAGGCAATAGAGCGTAAGTTTTCGCGCCGATGTTGGAGTGCCGAGTATACCGGTCGGAGGATAGATGCACCCAGGTCCATTAGCAGGAGTAACATAGCTTAAAGTTCTGAACCATCGCTTATTTGGAAAAATTTAATCCCTTGATGACTGCGAGCACTAATAGTGCATGTTCCACAAAATCTCCATTTGGTTGCAATTTTCGAACATGGTTTTGACAAAAATGAAAACACACTTTAGGTTTTGAAAATTGGTCTTAATGAGAGTTATTTTGGTATTTTCCGATTGTTGGTATTTTTAAACTCTGATCAGGTTTTGATGAAAATTTGATTCCTGGAAAAACAACATTGGTATTTTCCTTCCCAGAAAATACAAAGCTTCGCTCACAGGCGAGGTGTAAAATAAATCGTCTACAAATCCGTGGGAATAATATATCCTCCATAAATGTAATGTTTCTATCACCTAAGCAAAGTTCAAATTGCGAAGAAATAAAACCAAAAGAACGTATTAAATAATATAGATCATAATCCAAATAACTCTCTCCAAATACCCACCAACGATCGGATGATGACGACTCATATTACTTCGCTCCTATACACGCAGAAGAATTTCACGCAAAATCGCCCCCACTGCGTACAGAAACTGAAGCACAATAGTTGTACAGAACTTAATCCTCATCGGCTCTCTGCAGTCACGGTGTGGAAACAATGTTGCACGTTCTTAGGCTCAGGCCGGGGAATAGGCGATGCGATGCGGACTGGCCTGATAGTGGAAGTATTGGCGTTGTTGGGGTAGGAATTAGAAGTGTGACTAGCTTAAAATTCCAATGAATAGTGTAGTGGCTATATTTAGTCAGGATAGTTAAATAAAGATTGGGATGGTAAAGATCCAATCTGTTTTCAAGTACGAACCCAGAACGATACATCCAAGTGATTGGTTAATTTTAATGTAACATTTTGTATGCAAAATTGCAAATGAATATTACAATTTTATCAGTCTATAAATTATAATAAAATTATTACCCAATTGGTATTGATTGTAATGTATAGTTTAAATCCAATGAATACATTCATTACAGGCTGTCACGTAGCCAAAACTGTAATTTGTCAAATATCACTATATTCACCGCAGTCCACTACTGGAAATAATGCATTTCCAATTGCAAGCCAATAGAATGTAACAAATGATAGTTAAAATCGTCAGTCCACTCGCCATCCCTAAGGCCACAACCTAGACCGCACGCTGCGCTGGTTGTACGCTCAAGATTTGAACGCGTTGGGGGCGTCGCGTGAATTAGCCCAGCCTATGCGAACCAAATTATGTGCCGGTCAACCATGGCATTTGCATAATTGGCTAATTAACAATGATATCGTAGATCTGATAAATTATATCATTGACTTTGTTCTTTAAAATATAATTAGGACGCATTTTTTTCGACTGAAACACATGATATTATTCTATCCCAGAATTGTCTCAGGCTTCTTAAAACTGTAAATCTGGTTTAGTGTTTCTAACTGATAGTTATGTAGGTAGGTACTATTTTTCAGAAACTCTGATGTGGGCCAAACTAGGATAACTTGATGATGATAAAATTGTAATTTGTCATGCTATTCTGTAACCATCTCACCGTGTAAACTTAGGTGAAGTGAGCGTGGAGTGAGCTGTCATTGTCATCGATACCTACTGATGCCAAGGCAGTGACAGCTCACTCTAAGCTCACTTCACTTAAGTTTACACGGTGATGTTTACGGCGAAGCAAAAAGGGGGTTATGATTTTGACCGGTATATATGTATGTAAGTATGTATGTATGTTCATGTGTTCCCTCATAACTTCTAAACTGCTCATCATAAAATTTGACAAATGAGGTATCGTTGGAAGCGTTTTGATTGTCTGCTGGTTATATTCTATATGACGTCACATTAAATTGAATATGGCGCCCACTAGAGGACAAAAAGTCAAGAACTAAAAAAAAATATTTAATTATGTTGGGTATCTAATGAAAGGGCATCAGTAGAACATTTCAACAATTTTTTTAAATCAAAAACCCAAAAAATAATTAATAAAAATAAACTATAACTATAATTATCTAAACAAACGTGAACAAAACACCAGCCTAAAGCTTTATTGCACTAAATATTTTTGCTACTGTCTTTGAAGCAATATTTCAGATCCCCCAAGTACTGCGTTAGCAGGTTTACGATTCAACATGTGTTACGTGCCACGAGGAGACTCGCCTAAGTGAATTTGATTATATACTGATGGACTATCATCCAATTTGCATAATTCACTAATTGATACTGGCAGCTTGGATACTGATGTATATTTGATTATTTAATTTAAGTTCGGTTCAATGGAGTTTGGTTAATGTAGCATCTATATTATAATAATATAATATACCTTCATAGCCTTTATTATCCATAACCAAAAAAATTATTATACATGTGGATTACTAAAATCCACTTGTATAATTTCTTTTTGGTTACCGCAATAATAAAAATAGACTACAAAACTACTTAAAAAAATAATGTACACTTTTTTAACCAGGTTGTGGCCTCTTTTCGGATACAGGCCTCCTCCAGTTTTATCCAGGAGAGAACTGAAAACTTGCAGGCGTAGCATGAGCACCGTTTTGTCGACGGAAGAGTAGACAAAAATGACGTTCCGTGTAGACAGGACGACGGCAGCTAATTAAAAAGAGTCAACTGCACTTTTAACAAAATTCACTCTTTTACATAATTCGACTCAGAATTCTTTGTTTTGTCATAGGATTTTTTTTCTGTTTGATTCTCAATTTTTACTGATTAAGTCACGTCAACTACAACAATTTTTCTCAAAGTGTCGAAGTAGCGTATTTTGGATCAAACAATTTTACAGTAATATTGGCCTTAACAATTTCCTTGGTACTTATGATGTAAAATAGGAGAAGATAGCTTTGTTCTTCTATCTTCTATCTTCCATTATCACAATTTTGCGTTCAAAACGCTCCCTTGTAAAATCATGATTTTGTAGATAACCGTTTATACTTTGTGGCCGTCGAGTATAAAGTTTTCTACTGGCGATTCCAAAATCAAATTGTCTTCGCTATCTTAGACAAATTTCAGTTGTCAGTGTGATTTTGACAGTAAGGATAGAAAACTTTCTTCCGAAATATTCTAGATATTAAAAGACCTAGACAAAGATCGATATAGATGGAAGACAAAATTACAGATTGTAGAAGGATTTCTACGGTGCGATGTCAAAAATGAAGAAACGAAATGTCACTTTGTATAGAAAAAGCTAGGTCTATTCTACGTAGAAATAGAAAGCGCCATGCTACGCCTGCTGGAGAGAATAACTGGATGAAGCCTGTGCCTGAGTTTGCCTTCGAACATCCAGTTTTTGCTCATGTTTTGTTGATTTCATCTACGCAGGCGTTCCGGTGGGTGTCCTCTGGGTCTTCTTCTTGTTGGTCCCAACCACGTCGTTATTCCAAATGGGTCCATCTTGTGACTATAACATCTACAACCATGCAATAGCGTTAGTCATCTTTAAAAATTGCTTACCGTTTTAAATTGAAAGACATCATAATATTATTTGCGTTCATGTTATATGTTATGCCTTAGATGATTTAAACTTTCAGCATTTTTCATAGTTCCGTAAATTCTATTACCAGAGGCTTAACAAAAGATACCATCCATTGAAAAAAATAAAGGAAAATTGTTCATTAACAAAATAAAATAATAAACATACTATTAAAGTCCTCAAGACGGTATTTCAGCCATGGCGGCTAATCTCAAAGGAGACTAGCTTTCGGCATGGGAGATATTATAGTGCACAAGTTTGTGCGCAGACACAAGTGCACTCTCTCTTCCCTGACTCGTCCGTCGATAGTCCGATGGGACGGCATTCCGACACGACCAGAAAGAGATCAGGCGCAGGACCAACGGCATATCGTGCTTTCCGAGGCAAGGGGGTATCACACCGCCTACTTCCAAACTCCGGGTTTTGACTAAGAAATTCCTAATAACACTTTACCCGACCCGGGAATCGACTCCAGGACTCCACGCTCAGCCGTTGCGCTTGCGGCCACGAGACCAACGGGGCAACATACTAATACAAACTAGCCAAAAGCTCGGTATTCAACCAATTCAAAAGTTAAAAGTTTTACAAGATTGTCTATTTGAAACATGCGTTGGTAAAACCATGTTTGGTCAGCGATGCAGATTGTCAATATAAAGTACTTTAATTTTTAGTAAATATCAAGTAAAATAATCATAAAAACAAACATACAAAAAAAAAAAAAACCAAACCAGACAAACATTTTCAAAACTGAAAATGTTTGTCATGTTTGGTTTTTATTTTTTTTGACAAACAGCGCAGCTCCGCGTTTGTCAAATGAGAAAGTAATATTTAACATGAACCGAAACTCATAAACAAATAGCAAGTTTGTTGATATTTGGAAAGCAACAGAGAGCCAATATTTCGCATGTCAGTCTGAAAGACCCGTGTTTACAGTTGCCAACTATATTTTTTGTTGTACACCGATATTACAATCTGAGATGTTTTGATAAGTTTTAAATTCAAAACGAAAATTGAAAGTTCGGAGTAAGCGTAGTTATTAAAACCATATAATACAATATCAACATTCTTTTTATGATCCTTTATAGAGCGGTGATAGCTTGTAAATACTTGTAATTATCGTCAGTCAATATTTACAGTCAAATAAAAACAGAATTTCAGATCGAATATCAGAAAATATGGCCAAAGAAGAAATCCAAAAGCACAGTATTAATTTACAAAATAATACAAACAGATAAATAACTGAAATAACTTTGGCTACATTATTTCAGTTATTTCAGTTATCCCAATAAACCGTACGGTGGCCCTTACGGTTTATTGGAATTCGTTTTTACATCGATGACTATGTTTTCATATAAATGAAAACCCCTATTCGAATGGCGGGGCGAATGCACCAATACTGCCGAATATTTCACGTATGTACCTGCGATATACGAATTCATAGTTCCACGTATCATCGGTTTTTCGAATATGCAATGTTTTGAGTGTAGATTCAGGATGCCGTGCTGATGTTTTCCTAGAAAGCGATGAAACAATTTATAAACCAGCAATTTGTTCCTGGTTTGCGAAATATTTTATAATAATGAGGTGTTAAGCCGCAAAGCAAAACCACAAAAATATATTTCATATAAAAAAAACCCTTTCAGATGACTAAGTCGCGGGAATCAGCCAGTTCCCCATACACATCATCAAATAAATCATAAAAACTTCTGCATTTCTTCTTCTTATCCGTTCGGACGGACATCATCTGCCTAGCCTTTTCCCAACTATGTTAGGGTCGGCTTCCAGTCTAACCGGATGCAGCTGAATACCAGTATTTTACATGGAGCGACTGCCTATCTGACCTCTACAACCCAGTACCTGGGTAATACGATACCCCTTGGTAAGACTGGTTGTCAGACTTTCGGGCTTCTGACGACCCGTAACGACTGTCAAAGATCCATAAATGACAGCCGGGACCAACGGCTTAACGTGCTTTCCGAGGCACGCAGGAGTCTCGGTATGTAAAGATGTCATCCATCCACGGACCAACCCTGGCAAACGTAGCTTAACCTGATGGATCGACCCGTGCGGCTGTTATTACGTGGCCACGAGACCAAGCCGACCCGAGCCGTTCGGACTGACAAGCCTACCTAAATACCTGAGCAAATATATTCCCATACGCTATGTTTTAAAAAACTGTACCGTAGACATAAAAAGAGAAATCAAGATTTTTTCATAGACTTTGTTGGGGACTGTCCATACAGAGTTTCAGCTTTTATGAACAGATCTCTTTTATTTTCTTTTTTCTTTATTGGAAGAGCATCTCGGTAATGAGTTGTGGTACTAATGATCGTGATAAGCTGAAACCGAGCAGATTATTTGTGGTCTATGCCAATCCGATTACCAAAATAAACGGAACCTAAAGTATACCGAGAATTAAAAAAAGCCAAGCAAAAATGAACTGGCTCTTACGGCGTACACTATTTAGATGTATGACGTATGGCTCATCCCGACAATAATCCTTTTATAGTTCCATACATCCTGAGGCCAGGCATAAACCTCGAAAAAATCTCCGAAATTCACATAATAACAATGAACTTTATTGCTTAGACACTATCGTCCTTTCTCGGGCACTGAGTCTAAACGAATTGCTCGTATCTTCCCATTTTATTGGCATTCTGCTTGTCCTGTGTTTTAGAAGAAAGGTTAATTGAATTCAAGTTTTATTGTGCCTCTAACTGACAATAAAAAAAACTTTACGTGGACTCTTTGGAGGGAACTTGATTAAAACAAATGAATTACTATTCATTCTTGTTGAAGTTCTTAGCTGAGAATGTAAGAAAAGAATGATTGTTCAGAGACTTGTCTTAAATGTTTGATTCAACTTATGGTTGTCGTACCTTTTGAGTAATCCGAAGAGGTTTTTGTAAGTTAATCTTTAAGGATTTGAGGGACAGAAAGCAATGCGAAGTATGTAACTTATAAAAGAATACACGACTTCTTGTCATTTATCTATACTTACATATTAAAAATAAAAAGTCACTTTTCGTGTCTGTCTGCGTGAACACGTGGTCCTTCTAAACTAGGCAACGGGTTATGACGCCATTTTCACCATCACTTACAGAATTTATTTCGGAAGACTATGTATAATATATTAAACTAACTTAAAATAAAGAAATCTGAATGTTTTGCCAAGTCATAAAAACCGTGCAAAGCAAGGCACGGGTCGCTAGTTTTTAATACAAGGTTTACAACAGATGACTTGATTTCTATGATAAGTTGCAGTTAAGTTACAATAGCTTATGTATACCCAATCTTACTTCAAGAAAATGTCGATCTTACTTACAACAACAAATCTTTCCAATACTACGTGGAATAGGTACGGAAGGACTTTACGTCGCATTTTGATTCCTATTATTAGATCATCCTTAAATCACTTAACGTCTACCTACGTCTACAATGATTGCCAGTTAGCTAAGTTTGAATCAAATGCATTGCATCTCAAACCTTTCTATCATTTTTCAAAATCAAAATCAAAAGACATTTATTCAAACTATGCTGAGAATCAGCACTTTTCAAACGTCAAAATTACATAAGACAGTCCGCCAAAACGCCCACTCTTCACCACTTCCTAGTGCTTTAGCTGGGAAAAAGAAGTGGCGCAACAAACGCCCTAGCAGCGCAGCTGTCTGTTCAGTTAGAAAAAAAATATTCTATACAAAAGTATGCAAAATCATTTACATTACGCAACATAAAACATAAATCTAATTATTAGCCATATGTCAGCTAGCACACGCCAGAATACCAACCATTATTTATTATAGCTGTAACTGGAAGTTATAAATGATAAACTAGGACCATCGAAGTAAAATAAATAAAAAGTTAATTACTAATAACATTAACAAGACCGAGATCAGCAAGACGACCAGTCACCACAAATAGCACCCGTTCACGAGCATAACGCAAAGATCAGCCATTACCCGCCCCTCGCCATATTTCAGGGAAGGAGACAACCCGACCCCCGACGCTACCGCAAGCAGTGACATCTAAGGGAGCATGACGAACCTGCTGCTGGTTGCTCAGGCAAAAATAATAATGATCATTTGTCGAGGTCGCTAGCTAACCACATATTGCAATACTCCTCATATAGAAAATTTTGTAATTAGTAGATTATTACAACAATAAATTACCTAAATTAAAAATAATATATAAATAAATTGACTATACAGTCCAAATAAAATAAAATAAAATAAAAATGTATATGAACTCATATAACCTGTCAGTGGGTAAGCTAATTGAAACTACGAAATAGAAACAGTACGTGTAACGATTTAATTTTTGTTATTACCTAAAATGTTTCCAATTCCCGAAGTCTAATTTCTAAGAGGTCAATACTGGAATCGACGGCAGGCGTCGACCAGTTTAAGTAAGTAGTAAATAATGTTCTCTAAGGTACAAACTTAAGGCGTTTTGTAAAACTAATAAGCTCAAAATTAAGGTAATCATTTTAGCAATTACGTGCAGTTGGAATTAGTAAATGAAGCACCTTTGTTGATCAACTGGTATTCTAAGATAAAAGTATTTTACCAATGCATTGCTGCGCAATTTTCATTGGTTTCAATTGGGGAATATATAAACGCACTTTATGTTTATAATGTTTCACATTTTAAAATGCTTAGCTTTAAAATTAATCGAATGACTAGAAAATTAGACAATGGTGAATTCTTTGATTCGTCATTTTGAACTGGGTGAAATAGGTTAGGTTAGGTAAGAACTGTGACCAACCGCGACAACATACTTTCATGAACACAAACAGAAACAGGCAGGCTTTAGAAGACTTGCCAATACGACTACTTGTAAACTATATTACCCAATTATTAAAACCAAACTGAATCTAGAGGTCCGTAATGTCCAGTGGAAGACATGTTATACAGACCAAAGTTCGCCTAAATTTCAGTCTTTCTAACAACCGCTGACACAACAAACTTGAACCACAGTCGTAATTGGTTTCATTTTCGAGTGAACAGGTCCGGTCCGGCGTGACACGGCGGACTTCCGATTTCTAACACGGCGAGCTCCATAAATGCCAATTATGGACCTTATTCGCTTGTATTAAGGATTATCTGGGCTTAAGTTATTTATTCCGGATGAAATGACCTTGTATGAGGTAGTGTTATGATTTTTTCGCTGGTAGGCGAAATTTTTGGCAAGGAGGTGTAAGGTGTGGTTATTATTAATACTGCTCGATTATAAAGATCTAGTTTTGTCGTTTTATTTATTAACACAAGGCCGTTTCAATATTAATGTCAATCTTCTTCCTAAACCATAGACTGCCTAAAAGAGTTTCTTTCATATTATTATTTATATTCATTTGAAAGTTCAGTGCCTCTGAATTTATATAGTTTAAAAGAGATACATTTCGACCTTAAGTTGAAGGCGTCAGAAGTAGCCCATGAAATTCGAATTTTCTTAAGTTTTTTTAAAATTACAGGTCAGTATCGGGTTGTAAATGTTGATCTAAATATTATTCACGGTCGTATCAAATATTAATATTCGTATATCTAAGTTCATACTGAATGACTTTTTCATGAAATTATGACATTTTAGGCCAATTCCAACTTAAGAATTTGTAGTTCTGATTACCTATAGTGATTTTAATTCTGTAGAAAGCCATATTTGTTACGGTCCCGAATGATATTTTAATCAACGTACAACCTGTCACTTACCCTCAAATTGCAAAAAAAAAAAAAAACTTGAATTTCACGGGCTACCTTAGCGCATCCCCCAAGCTTTGTTATTATACAAAACGTATCGCAGGTCAAATACAAGCTTTTCAACCAATCAAGATTCCTCACTAATACAATTTCATCAAAATGCATTGAACTTAAACAATGTCTTTGAAGCTGAACGTGCCGAAGGAACTCAAATGTAATCATTAAAAACAGAAGCCATTTAATTGAAACAGAGTCTTTGGCCGTCAATATCAACCATAGTTCATTATGACAAGACGTCAAATAATTTTCAGTAGAATTTTGGCTTTAAGGCCGCGTGCTAACCAAAAGCTACAGTCGCGCTCTTTTTTCTGAATATGACATACTCGCGCGATCAATCAAGTCACGCTTAAAAGTCATATTTCATACAAATGATCGCGTCGATCGCGTATTCGTGGGACGATCGCTTTTGGTTAGGACACACGAACGCGAGATTTCGCGCGTAGCATGTTCGCACGTTTTTTATGAAATCGGGTGCGACTCTACATACAAGCGCGACGCGCCGCGTCATAAGAAGGAATCGTAGAATCGCAGAATCGCAGTCGCGCGACAATTCGCACCTGTGTGAGCTACCTTTAATAGTTGAAAGCAACCTTGCAACGGCTTGATTTATGAATTTCATGGGTCACCTTGGTGCGCTCGAGTTACTAGCTTTTACGAAAGGGAACTTTCTCATAATGGCTGGGTTTGGCTGTCAATCAAGATATTGCGAAGGAAAAAAATTCTAAACATGAATTGGAGAAAGATTAAGGTGTGTTTTCACTATGTTAGGGAATTTTGTTTGACTTGTTTGTCTTTTGAGTCATCGATGGCGAAATATTACTAATAGGTACTACAAATTGGTACTTTATTAAACGGATGCACGAACACAATAACAATTCTTGTGGAAGAATAAAAGAGATTTATTGTGAGAGACACAGAAAGAGAGAGTTTCTTTTTTCTATCTCATGTAACGAAATGTGCCTAAACGTGACGCGTCCATGAAATTTTTTTTTTTCTCTATTCTCGTCGATTTATAAAATCACCGCCTTAGAGGTTTCATCTCCAAAATAACGTCATGGAAGCTACTAGATGCACAAGCAATTTCAATTCCTAAATAACATCTGCTTCACACAAGTCTCCCAATGACTCCCATTTTACAAAATGGAGAATTTTCTCGACAATTTGAGCGAAGAAAAACATTCTGAAAGTCCAAACGTCCGGCGTTGCATAAGACCCGTACATTTTAGAGTACTATTGAGCTAATTTTCTTTGGCTTCCCTTCACTTACTGCAATTTAAAGGACGTCCAGCACCTATAGCATTTCTTTAGGAAAATTGTGGGAAGCGAATGATCATTTTTATGGGTGCGTTTCATAATCAATCTGCCTAGCCTTTTTCCAACTATGTTAGAGTCAGCTTCCAGTGGATGCAGCTTAATACCAGTATTTTACAAGGAGCGACTGCCTATCTGACCTACCTGTTGCCAAGAGCCCGGTATCCCTTTCAGACTTTCCTGCAACCCTGGCAGGTGACAGCTACGTCTTACACTCGCGCCACTTTATTGTGCTTTTCTAGTGTGCGTGTATTTAGCGGCCTACAGATGGACGCTATTTTTTTCGACGAGTTTTCTGCTTTGCTTTGTCTATCAAGACATATTTATATCTTTAAAAATAATAATTATATTATAATTTATATTCGATGTTTTTCATTTCAATAAGGCTCATGAGATATAATGAACTCGAGATATACCAACAGTTGATGATTGCATTAATTGGTAACTATTGGATATAGCCAATAGTAGTCACAATATTCTTCTACATAGCCATCTTTGATAACATCTTATAGCTTCTCAAGAATATTCATAACTTCTACAACATTATCACCAACAAATCCCAATCTTCACCAACCACGTCAGCCACGTACAGGTAAAATTACATAAATCACATTGACGCGTTACCATGGCAACCGCTCAGGCGCCCGGTATACCGAAATTAATCCGACCGTATGAGCGTAGAGTCGAACTTAATTAGCGGCTCTGCTTGTGACTATGTAGGAGCGAGCGCGATGATTAGACGATAGATGTGGCTGCTTGATTATAAGTGTCTTAGCTGAGGAGATAACGAGCTGTTCTGCTGTTTAGCGAATTGTGGGAGAGTACAAAGTTTTGTCATCGGTACCTTCATTTAATACAATCACAAACAATGAATTCAGTTCTTTCTCTAAAAAACTTACTAGCTCTGAAAAGAATAATAAGAACTGTAAATTTTAATTTTTATTTTATGGATAAAGATAATCAGAGAGACACTTTACAGCTGATTTCCAAGATATTGTGACCGACCCTGATTCATTACTCGCGAGTGTAGATAATTTTTGTTCATTGGTCTGTCAATTCTTGCAAGATCCCTATCCGTAATAGAAATTATTACTATGAGTGACAAAGAATGATATATCTCTTGCTGTTCGATATATTGCTTTAACTCTCTTAAGACAAAAAAAAAACAAGAAAAAAGCCAAGACAATAAGACAAGACTATCTTCAAAACATTTCGCCAACATCTTCCTGCAGCCTCCAATCCTAAAATGTAAGCCAGTTATAACAGAAATCAAAAGCAACCTCCATAAACCTAAGATTCAATACACTACAGCGGCTAATGCCAAGCGCCGTCGAATGATTGGTTTAAGCGCTCTTTACCAACTATCTTGCGCTATGGGTTTTGATCTACAAAACTCACTTCTAATCCAATTAGCAGAAGTATTATATTGTGGTGTGAGTGAGGACAGAAAGAGGGCTTAGTGAATGTGAACTAGCGTAGGATTTAGATGTTCTAGGCAGCTATTAAAATAGTGCATGAACAGGAACTAGAAATGCGATGTGTTATTGGGTAGAGAATTTAATGAGCCAGAGCCAGGTTGTTTTCAGGATTCTGTTGCTGTACATAATTGGACATAATCCTTCGTCGAAATTATTAGCTTTGTGTCTAGCTTGAAATCTGATTTTGCCAGTGAAATCTTAGAATATAATTATTATTTATTTTAATAACTCAAGCACAGAAATGTACAGAAGCGGACTTAATGCCATGGGCATTTTCTAGCAGTCCGCCTTTGAGTATTAACCTGTAACTGTCTTAAGGTAAGATAGCAGTTGTTTAAATAATTCAGCATTCATTTAAATGGCAGCCATTCGTAGCATAGTTGAAATGGCTATACAGATGATGTGTAAGCTAAGCTTATCTTATTATACACGGTGATTTACTAATTCAATGTTAGCCTTTCAGTAGGTTAAAGTACTCATCATTATAAACAACTCTCACTATGGAACCATCTACAAAATAACAAAAAAAATACATCTGTTTCATACATTTGCATCGGGTAAATATTTCATTTTTGTATGAAACTGCTGATATTTTATTTCGATATTTCGGAGTTGGTCAATTCATACTCTGTTTTTTTACTGTTATTTATAAAACATTGATTGTTTATTTATTAAATTAGTTATACTGATTGTGGGAGAAAATTGTTCACATTATTTTATATTTTAGGAGAGAATGTAGCTCTGCTTCTGCATCTCTGCACCTGCATAGATTTGTTAAACCTTTCTCGAATAAACATTTTCACCTCCTAGGGTTCGCCAAAACACACACAAGGGACATGATACAAACAATGGAGAAGGGTATAAAGTGAATGTGAAATAAAAGCGTCGCGGCCCCATTTTGAGCCACCAAAATAAGTATGAGAAATATAAAAAATACATCTTTCCCAGCTCTTACTAGCGAGCATAAAATGTAACTATTTCAATAAAAAACTACTCTGCTAAGTAGGTACATAGTTAAATTTTTACGGTCTGATAGCTGGGGACTTGAGTGAAATTTGTGAAAAAAGCGTCACAATTAAATTATATAGAACTGAAATAAAAACACTTACTCTTGGGACCTTTTTAAACGTTATAACTACGACCTAACAAGGCTTAACAGAGGTACTCGCGATGACGAGGCATATTTTGTACCTAAAATCCGGATCGGGACCGTAATAAGTCAAGACTCAATTCATAGGTACTATTGAGCCATATTATGGTCCCTAACGTGACCCCGATATACATAGTTCTTAAAAGTATCGTTCGAGTATGGTTACACAGCTGGTTTGCTCAATAGGGCAAAACCGGTGCAATGCGGGCCTCTTAAGAAAAAATGCGCGTGGTCTTTTCTTCATACAAACGCTCACATCTGTTTTATTTCTGGTTAATGACCTTAAAGCAATGATTTTTTACAGTAGAATAAATATCAATTCCTTGTATGTCCCGATTTACGTGTTCTTTTTTGATTAATTTATCTTTGTAAAGACTAGACCCCTCTAAAAATGCTCAAAATTGCTTATTTAGACTGCTGCCTAAGATAAGTTTTTTTTAGTGAATAAAACCTTAAGAAAACTATATTATGATAAAAATCAAAAGCATTTCACTATTTTTTTTTTTTCATTTCTCATGAATGTTCTTTAAAATTAACGTACACTAATGATTTTATTCCGCTAGTATTTAGCGATATGCGAACTTAAAAAAAAAAAGGAAAGTGCCCGTTTTAGCCCATGGCCGGGGCAAAATCGACATACTCAGTCTTTATTTACTAATTTATTTATAGTTAATTAAAACGGTACAACACCAATTACATAGATTAACATAGAAACAATTATAAAGTCTAAAAAAAAATTATTTTATAAACAAAAAACCCGTCTGCAAAAACCTATAATCTATAAACAAACAAAAGCTACACCATATTTCTGGTTATTGGTTTGTCCCCGCCTGCAACACCTTACAAAAAACAAGGTTCAATGCTTGTTTTTCTCTTTTCGGTTATAGGTTTTTGCAGTCGGGTTTTTTGTTTTTTAAATAATATGTTTTATTTCAACCTTATATATTTGGAATTAACTCATTACTAGCTTTATTTGATACCAATATAGTTAAAATTTATTTAAAAAAAACAATTTTTTTTTTTTGCTAATAAGAACATAGTGCAATCACCATTCATCTGCCAAGAGTTGCTTATTGACAAATTCTATAAAATAATTGAATACTAAAATAATTGGGAGGTACCTTCTAAGGATTTCTCCCAAGACCGGTTATATGATCCATGAAGAAATCAACTTCGTACATAATCAGTCACTCACATGATCATTACAAAAACAGTGAATGAACACAACAATAAAATTCTGTCCTCAGCAACACACGAATACGGATTTGTAAGCACAAATACGGATTTACGAGTTCCAACCCGTTTTGTCACTAAAATACTACAATGCGGCCCATTTCGTCAATTAAATAGTTTTAATGAAATCACGAAACTTGTGCGGCACATAAAGGCGTCGACACACTCGCGAGCGGGACTCAGTTTCGTGGACATATTAATTTATCTTTATTTTAATATAACGCTCATTCAGCATGTGTGCACAGTACCGACTTCAATGTGAAATTGCTTTTTCAGTTATAAAATATGGCGACAGTATCTTGTCTTGAGTTTTGGTTACGTTGTAAGTGATGATTCAGTTATATACTTGTGAAGTTGATTTTGATTCTGTTTACAGTGTTAACGTAAAGGTAATTGTTAAATAATTGGTTTGAAGGCTTTTTGTTCAACACAGCCATTAAAAGTAATATAGGTATTTATACCTTACATAAGCACTTTGCTGCTGTGCGAATATAACATAAATTTTAATCTGTATATGTGTACCTACCTCCAATGCATGATGCATGATGGTGTGGTGGTGTTTTTCCGTTCCCACCTTCAAGTTTCCGTTTCGGAGCCCCTGGTCCGGGATGCCAACTGTTTATTGTTAATTCTCAACAATGATACCGCCTTGATTGCAATCTATCGACCGCCTGCTGTTCGGAATGTTTCTGCGTTCGTGGACTCTTTGGATGTAGTTCTAAAATCTGTATCTTCCTACAAAAACATAATCTTAACCGGTGACATAAACATTAACATCTCCGATAGCAGTAATGACTCACGTGCAACTGAGTATCTGACAATGCTCACCTATCACGGTATGCTACCAGCACACACTCTTCCTACGCGACAGGGTAACACCTGCCTCGACCATCTAATTAAAAAAACGAGAAGAGCTGCTTTCTGTTTCATCGCCTAACACTTCGGTCACTGATCATGACACTGTTTTATTGTTTTTGGAGAACAATAACTCTTCCAATATTTCACCGAAAAAAAACAAGACATACCAGGGTTCTGGATTATGACAAGATTGAATTGGACCTACAACGGACTGATTTTAGCCCCGTTTATACCACCCCAGATGTTAATGAAGCAACTGATTTCTTTATCCAACATCCTTAATATTGACATACTTCAAAGCTCTATTTTGAAAGTTGTGCCCAACTGTAAAAGTAAGTAAGCCCTGGATGACACCAGGGCTCCTTAGATGTCTACGAAATCGAGACAATATGCAAATGAAATTTTAAAAAAATCCCGGAAATAAAATACTTGTAACAACTTTTAAAAGATACAGGAATTATTGCTCTAAGAAACTTAAAACGATTAAAACTAATTATGATAAAACCCTTTTAACTAACTCACAAAACAATAATAAAAAACTCTGGGACGCTATAAAATCTATCACCTCTACATCAAAAGTTAAAACGCATGCCAACGCTCTTCTGTCACCCTCCGAGCCAGAGCGCTCTGTAAATGAAGTGAACTCGTATTTTGCTAACATTGGACGTACATTAGCTGAAAACGTGACATCCCTCTCCACATGCTTACTTCCACAAACCAATAATCTCCCGCCGTATCATAACAGTTTTGTCATGCTAGGAACAGACGAATCTGAACTGGATGTTGTGATCGGGAAGTTGAGAAGCGATTGTGCGGTGGGTTCTGATGGCAAATCGGGCACGTTTCTTAAGAAATTTAAAAATCTTCTGACCCCCCATCTGACTCAAATATGTAATTTAGCTTTTACTTCCGGCATCTTTCCAAATGCGCTTAAGCTGGCAGTGGTGCATCCTGTGCATAAGGGTGGGGACAGAGATCGACCAAATACCTACAGACCTATATCTATATTGCCTACACTTTCAAAATTAGTTGAGAGGCTCATGAATAACAGATTGGTTAAGTACCTAGAGCAAAATCATCTCCTTTCTTCTTCTTAATATGGATTCCATTCCGGAACCTCCACAAATAATGCTATGCTAGACCTAACCACTAACATCTTCTTCAACCTGGATAAGAAGCAAAAGGTAATAGGTATTTTCCTGGATCTGGCTAAAGCCTTCGATACGATATCTGTCCCCAATCTTATTGCTAAACTTGAAAGGATCGGTATTAGAGGCATTCAACTTGCTCTCTTCAAGAGTTAACTCACAGGTAGACGGCAGTGCGTCAGGATCGGTGATTGGACAAGTGACGAGCTCCCCATATCATACGGGGTCCCCCAGGGCAGTATTATCGGCCCGACCCTTTTTCTCATTTATATAAATGAGCTCTGCCGGCTATCGCTTCCCAATGCATCCGTCTTCACCTATGCCAATGATACTGCCCTACTATTCCACCGAGACTCCTCGGAGCTGGTGTTCCAGCATGCACATTCCGGACTCAACGTTGTCACCAACTGGTTGGCTCAAAACCTGCTTACTTTAAATGCTGACAAAATCAATTACCTAACCTTTTCTTTTACTGCCGCTGGAAAACCTCCTTCCTCTCCTTATTCCTTGAGTGCCCACTCATGTATTTCACCTCACCTCACAGTTTGTAATTGCCCCTGCCTTTCTCATACCAATTTGTAAAAAATTCGCAAAAATTTAAATATGTGTACAAATTGATGATTGCCTGTCATTCTCTACACACATAAATACAGTCACCTCACGACTGCGCAGGTTGATCTACATTTTTAAGTCCCTACGTCACGCTGCGGATCCTACGGTTCTAAGACTTGTTTATCTCGCCCTCTGCCAATCGCTTATACAATATTGCATAATTACTTGGGGGGGATCAGCAAAAACTCACATGCTGAAATTGGAACGTGCTCAAAGGGCACTTCCGAAGGTTGGATGGCGGTTACCTTATCATTTTCCTACCATCGATCTTTATAAAACATGTACTGTTTTCTCTGTTCGTAAATTATTTATTCTTTGTTTTAACCACACACTCTCAAACTCCCTACGTTCCGAACAAATTTATCTCCCAACGACGTAAACATACTATCTGTCCCTCCATCCGCACATATTGTCGTTCGGTGCAACGTAGTTTCCCTTTCCTCAGTAGTTACGTCTACAATAAGGTTAATAAAATTTTAAATATACACCCTATGTGCAAATCAAAATTTAAAAAAACTATTACGAAATGGCTACTTGAATTGGATTATGCAGAGACTGAAAGTATTCTAACTATTTTAAAATCATTTCGACTACCAGTAATATTCACTTACCTACTCAAATTAATCTTTATCGCGTTTCACCTTGTTAACCACACACAGACACACACACACTCTCGGGCAAATAGGTGCTCGCGCGCAGTGCCCTTCGTGGGTGCTGGGTGCGAGGACTTATATTGCACTCACGGGCACACAACACTCCCCAAAGACACACATAGCACATCTCCTTTTGTTTTTGTAATGCGTTATTTCCCTTCCTCTCAGTTAGTACGTAAGTGCAATTTAATGTTGTAATTTTTAGGGTGTGAGCCTGGAGATCTGTCATACAGGTCCCGAACCCGTATAGACTCCAGCTCTCACAAAGGTTTGAATCTGCCTGTAACCTAGACATGTACCAAATATGTACCTTTTTGAAAGAAATAAATAAATTACTTACTTACCTAATAATAATATCATTTACCTCTTCCAGAAGGTAGTTTAATTTTTTAGCTCGATAAAAATTACAAATCCCAGTTACCTGTCAAGAACTAGGCAGTTTATCAATAAATACATCCCCAATCAGCAGTCACAGAGAAAGTTCCAAGCTTACTGGAAATCACTTCTTCACGGGACGAATAAAATTAAAACAGATTCAATCTCATTAGCACTCGGCTTATTTAGTAGCTAGGCTAGAGAACTACGCCATTCATCATCTCGTTTGCGTTGAATAAAGACATCTTTTTAGTAATGGAACGTTTGATAAAAGAGGTTCTTATTATTAGGTGTCACTGATAATATTTTTGATAGATTTGGCCTGCGGCTGATATGATTGGTAATGTAAAAGTATCTGTACACAATTTTAGTGGCATCGTAAGAATTGACACATTGCACAGTCAAGATATGGCAATAAATAACTATTAATAAAATCTATACTTTTGCACGTCGTCGGTGAAATTAATTGTTATTTAGAATTATGAATTTTGCCAACCTTAAACATAAGACACACCTTGGTAATTAATAATTACATAGAGCATGATGATGAATACCAAGCAGACAAGCACAATATACACAACTGCATAATGGTAGGTACTCAACGAGTTAAATCAAACTGCCTGGTTACATATTTCTTTATTTTTAGGTACTAAAATCAATTGCTGTTCGTTAGTCTCGCTAAAACTCGAGAACGGCTGGACCGATTTGGATAATTCTTTTTTTGTTGTTTGTTATTCTCAAGGCAAGGTTTGTACGTAAGTAGGTGTAGGTAGGGTAGGTAGGTAGGTAGAGTAGGGTAGGTAGGGTAGGTAGGTAGGGTAGGTACTTAGTGCTACCCGTGCGAAGCCGGGGCAGGGTCGCTAGTGTTAGATAATTTTAATACTAGGTATTTCTTATAATGTACTTTTAAGTATTCAAAAACTTATCTAATACATAAATGTCTTCTTTGAATAATGACCTTTGCAGTGTTTTTTGCCTACACATCGATAAGCATAACAAAGCTCGCAGTACTTTAAAAGTTAACTTCCTGAAAACAGGTAGATACATTAAACATTTTAACGGCCCACCGTAAAGCAATAAAGAGCTACAGAATGGCCCAGAGACCAACTATAAAATATAATTACCAGGACGCTTGCCAACGGAAAAATCGTGTCAACACTGAGTTATGTTATCGTTTTCTTATACTTATCATTTTTATAATTCTGTTTACAAGAACGAGTGAGCTCACTTACAAACACAACTTATCAAAAGGCTGCTAAAATTAACTAGAATTACTAGCACGATTGGTAAATTCATAGTTAATTGTTGTATGTGATCTGTGCCGGCGTCGTTTTGTACTTTTTTATTTTACTATCTCTACCTCAACACGTTGTTTTATAAATTATGTATTTGTAGCCACTACTCATCACACCACGTTTTTGACCTTCTGATACCAAGAAACTCGGATCATAACAGTTCTCAAAAGAACTTTGGGCATAGCACGTTTTTGACACTCTGAACCAGAAACTGGGAAACTGTTAGAGGAAGCACAGAACTGGAACTGTCGACGCCACACGCCACCAGACGTACTCCGGGCTTCGCCCCTGGTTTCTGCCGCACGCGCGCACTACACTCACACCATCATTTGACAACGCCGCCTCGATGAATGCCGGTGCGCGTGTGTCACATATATTTATAACCGCGGTGTCAGAGCGCGACGAGATGTGCGCGCGCGTCTATGGCGACACCGTGCGGATCAAACAGTCAACAACGTGCTGTAATCTGATTGGTCAAATCTTTTGTAAATATATGTAGTCTTATTAGTTAGTTGATAGTTGTAAATAGTACATAAGCAGGAACATTATTTAAATAAAGCATTCTTCATTATTCTGTTCAAATCTGGAGTCCGCGCATTATTTCCACAACCAAGAAGCCGACCTTCAAATATTAACCATAACTTATGATACTTAGTTATTATTGCCTAATAGTGTTTCAACGTCCGGGCAAACCTATTGAGGTTTTGAGATGTTTCTGTTTATATTTTGTTTTGTTATATAGTAAAACAAGGTATTTAGCACCACCCAGTAACGTAACTACAGTACATTTATGTACGTAACTTTTATACTGAAGGAAATTGAAAAGCAGAAAGATCTGCATTTCACGTTTTATTATCTTGAGAGTCACTGCTTTCGGAGCAGCACCTACTTATTAGCTACCTATCTTTATTGAGAGCTAGTTCCTTGACCTCTACATATCTATGATGTAAGTAGATGCCTCGTTTTATCTGTACCACTTTATCTTGGAACTGTAGCCCTAACACAACGAAACGTTATCTAGTCATACTAAATAAGCATGCAATTTGTTTCTGACCTTTTAAAATAACCTAAGCAGGCCTTTTTCGGCATGGAAGGCATAAAATAATTATTGTTTTGTATGACAGGAGTGCCAAAACTGTATTACAGTCATTAAATTTAATTGTTAAAGAAACTGACAGCCTGCGTCAATATACCTACCGTGGTATAACCATTTCATACAAATGTCAAAGAATGTCGGTTCTGATTTATTTTAATTTAAGGACAATTTCATTTAGGTTACTAGCCAATTTGCTTAAAAATTAATTCCTCTGGCTTTACCTTACAAAAACAAATACTCTGCTTAATCCACACCCTACTCAACACTTCACGCTTTTGGTTTACATAAAAAGCGACTAATTCCAACCTATTAGGTACTTGTTATGTTACGTGATGTTGAAGTATACCATTAACTTTGTGATTTCTCCATTCCGATAGTGTAACTTAATTAATCAATTAGTGTTCTCAAGTTTACACTTCAATAAGTCCCTAGGTAATAACATACTTTAATGATATTAGTCACGTGAGAGTTATTAACATCGAATAATCAGCTTGTTTTAGGGTTCCGTACCCAAAGGGTAAAACGGGACCCTATTACTAAGACTCCGCTGTCCGCCCGTCTGTCTGTCACCAGGCTGTATCTCATGAACCGTGATAGTTAGACTAGTTGAAATTTTCACAGATGATGTATTTCTTTTCCCGCTATAACAACAAATACTAAAAAACAGAATTAAATAAATATTTAAGGGATACAACAAACGTGATTTTTTGGCCGTTTTTGTAGAAAATGGTACGGAACCCTTCGTGCGCGAGTCCGACTCGCACTTGGCCGGTTTTTTGGTAAATGCTCTGATAAGCAAATAATAGAAGATTTTCAAATGATAAATGATTTTATTTCTGTAAGTAGGTTTTATACAAACACACGAACATGTCTGCCTAACTCGTTGGTCTAGCGGTTGAAAGCGCTACTGCTGAGCATGAGGTCTTGGGTTGGTTTCCAGGTCGGTCAAATTTTTATTGCGTTATTCCACCGGGAATTTCTCAGTAGCAGCCCGGAGTCTGGATTTGTGCCCGGTCGATGGCAATAGGCTCGCCCCATGCTCGCCCCCTATTTTATGAGACTTTAAAATCAAAATCAAAATATTTTATTTCACATAAGCCTACATGGGCACTTATGAAACATCAGAAGCTAGATGCACGGTTCCAATTGGTCGTTTCCTATGGAGAAGAGCCGGCAGGAAACTCCACGGTTTCTTTTTTTTAAATAATTGGCTTTTACAATATTTTCAAATTACAGTGTTAGTAGGCATGGGAGGACAATGTAGGCTTTTCAGCAAGTACCATATACTTTACAAAATAGATGAGAGATGTTCAACAAATCTACAGTTCACTAAGCCTTCAATGTTCTCACATTCACAAAATAGAAAAGAATCTATATAAAAGATAAATAATCAAAAATTAATAAAAAAAAAAAAAAACATAACTGACGAAAAGTGGGTATACTATAGGTACACCTCTGCCTAACCCTTCGGGGAAACAAGGCGTGATGTTATGTTATGTTTTACACGCCAACAATAAATTAGGCTTTAAAACTAGATGAGTTCGGTGTTTCTTATCTGACTACTCTGAGAAGAAAGACAGAAACAAACTCAGAGGTCACAGTCTCTTTTAAAGTCCAGACAGATCAAAGTCAGATTATGTGAGGACCATGTGTCCGTAATGGTCTTTTGAGAAAAGAACTGGTTATTCCTCAATAGACCATTTAGTGTGGACCTGTCCAGTCAGTGCAAGCAATTGTCAGTAATCGTATAGCTCCACTCAATTAAGTTGAGGTACATAGGTATGTGTAGGTGTGTATGGTTCATCTTTATGTTGAAACCACTGGACCGTTTTCGTTTAATGTGGGCCTCTCTAGGACAAATTAATTCCTGTCTAGAGGACTCGTTAGGTCAAAACGACTGTTATTGCTTTTTCAATCGACTGAGTTTAAAATTACGATGACTCTATTATTTTATTTTATGATTACTAAACATACCTAAAATTATTGGTTTCTATAAATTATTGTGAACCTGCTTTAAATAATGAAGATATTAAAATCATCTATGTAGGTATGAATTTTTATAAATAGTTTAAAATTGGTAAACAAAGTTTTAAAAAAATTGTTCATATCAATCGTTCTTTTCATAATTTAGAACAGACTCAAGATGACTACTTAATGTAATTTCCATATTAAACGTTTACGAACCTATCAAGTGAAGCATGAACAAGAAAATCTTATTTTTATTTCACAAAGAAAAAAGCACGTCTCCATTTGATTGGCCCACATCAAGGGTCCAAACTTGACTTTTCAACAGAAAGATAACCGAAAAAAGATCTATACCGTCGATCATCAGAGCTTGTTAAAAGTTGTCCTAGACTGACAGAAAAGTTTTAATGGCCTGCAGATAGGCAAAAGCGATCAAAAAAATGTTTAAATGTTTATTTGTAAATATAGAGGTGTAGAAGTTTATGTAACGAATGTTCTTCTATAAACAAAGAATTTTATGAAAATACGCCATCTTTTTTTGGTAAATATATTCATGGTTTATTTTGTATTTGGACGAGTGATACCTAGTAATCATAATCTGTTTTATTTATTTTTAGAAACATCTAGAATCTATGTCAATATTAGTCAGCATTTTAGCGGTCCATCTTTCTACACGGCTTTCATAAAAAATGTAATGATTATGTAAACGTAAGGCCGATTTTCTACGACATTAAAACTTATCCCAACAACAATAAAATGTAATAGCAAAGTGCTCAGTCAATTAGATAACTACCAATAACTCAAACGTACCCCACTTTACGACTCCGAATAACCTTCTGATAGCCCTTCGCTTACTTTTCTTTTATTCCCCAATCAACGTCCTACAATCCCCCACTGGGATCCCTTACATAATACCTACATTATAAACGTCCGTCTCAAGATCTAAGGGTCAATTAAACGTACCTTAAATTAGATCCACTGAGTTACGTTTTTTCCTTCCCGATATTAAAGAGGGAGTGTGCCGTGTTTCTGTATAAACCTCGTCGCTGAGTAATGCGGGCCATTACTCTGGCAGGCCTTCTTTCTTTATGAGGGAATGTGTTTTATTAAAATTTATAAACATAATTCTGTAGTGTTGGCTGCTTATCGCCTGTGGGAATGGGGTTTCAGATTCATATAATAGGGAAAGACGGCAGTTATTTTTTGTTGTGATAAGCCCGAGTAGTCACAGGTTAGTGTGAAGTTATTGCTCGTGCAGTGAACCCAATGAGAGTTTCAAATGCACCACAATTGATCACAACAGTGCAACTGACTATGAGAGACAAAATAGGAAAATCATTTTTAAAACCAGATCAACATAGTATTTACCTGCACTTTAATTCTGCATATGAAACCACTAGGTTTCTCCTACAGAAACATTATAGAACCATTACAATACAGAATCTAGGTATAGGTGGTATAGGGTTCAATAATTAGCGCACCGTAGTGTTAAGATCTTATTTAACATGGAGCTTCATTCTTCGAGATCTAAAATTGATCACAATATACAACCTGTACATACAACGTGTTTTTTTATATCATAATATCATATATATAATTAGGTATCTCAAAGTTTAGATGTGTCTATCTAAATTTCATTGATAGATACGAATAAATCATTTTCATTCAAACCAATCATTCATATTTAAAGCTAAGAAAATGCGACGTTGTCATTTTTTTTAATGGACTTAATAGGTTTTTTTTTTAAATCTCACTTTTTACTTGTGGGAGTGTTTTACGTAAATAATCGTGACTTTATCTTTCTCTTTTTTAAAGAAAAATGATTAAAAAAAAGGTTTCAGTTGATTCTTTGACATGGTCTCATTAATACCTTACAGTTATAGGATTCCAAAAAAAAACACGTTGTATACAGAGAACGTATCCTTTTCAGTATGCTTATAATTATCTGTTCAAAGCATTCATCACCCCCACGCAAGCTCACTGCGTGTTGGTAAATTGACTCCATTAACACTAGTTTTACCCACATTATTTTCCTTACCTGTAAGTCAAAGGTATCATAAATGAACTTACAAACATACAAATACGAGTACAATACAAATATTTTAGTATTAGATTGTTGATAGTATTTAATATTTTTGTGAAAAGAATGAATAATTAAGGATTTTAAGTATATTAATAACCACATTGGGAATTGAAGCTGTTAGTTCCTTCATAATATAAAACTCACAAACAATGAAAATATCTTGAGTCTAAACGATATATTCATAAATCTATCTATACGTATATATTCTTTATCTTATATTATATATCCGTACATATTATAAAACAAAGTCCTCCGCCGCGTCTGTTTGTTGTTCTGTACGCGATTAACTCTAAACTAAACTCTAAAACTACTGCACCGATTTTCATGCTTTTTTCACCAATGGATAGATTGGTTCTCGAGTAAGGTTTTAGTATATATTAACCGACATCCGCACGGGCGAAGTCGCGGGCCTCAGCTAGTATAATATATACATATATATATTTTAATTATTATTTTAATATATAAAACAAAGTCGGGTTTGTTCAAGCACTTATAAACTCGATACTGCGGGACCGATTTTAATGTTCTTTGATTTGTGGGATTTGTCTCCGCCCAGAATAGCAGAATAACTATAAAAACATCGGAAAAACTGACGAAAAAGAAATGTGAAGGAAATTCATTTTCTCATACATACTGTATGAAATGGCTTTTTTGATGATATCTCCGTAGATAGGTAGGTATGTAGGGTAGGGTAGGGTAGGTAGGTAGGCAGGGTAGGTAGGTAGGGTAGGTAGGTAGGGAGAGTAGGATATGTAGGTAGGGTAGGTAGGTAGGGAAGGGTAGGTAGGTAGGTAGGTAGGTAGGGTAGATAGGTAGGGCAGGGTAGGTAGGTAAGGGTAGGTGCGCCGTAGAAAAGTACTTAGTGCTACCCGTGCGAAGCTAGTATATAATAATAATAAGACCAACCTTTAACTGTCCCACTGCCGGGCAAAGGCCTCCTCTCATACAGAGATGGCATGGCTAAAAATAAAAACCAACGTAGAAATCACAAACCATCAGGGAAATAGATCGTATAACAAATTGTCTATTAATTTTTCCGTATCATTCAGACCACAAAAGACTGTCATTCTTTCTCAGTCGTATTAGGTTATAATGGTGGAATCCCACGATCGGCAATATTGCAGACGGACACGCACGGCAGACGACCACAGACCGCCACGCACCTCGCACCGAGGCGCTTCCGATGTCTGCGATACAACAAACGCACGTACAACAAATACTAAAAAATAGAATAAAATAAATATTTAAGGGGGTTTGTATAGATAATGGTACGGAACCCTACGTATGAACGCATCACATATAATTATATAATTCATGTACTTATACAAAATATTGTAAACATTTTTGAAAAGAGTAACGGTGGAGTTTCTTGCCCATTCTTCTCCATACGAAAGCTACCTTTTGGAATGGGCAACTAGAATCAATTCTATTTCTTTGTTTTTCATTGACGTTCAAAAGTGCCTTTTATGTGCCTATTTGAAATAAAATATTTGACTTTGACTTTGACTTATGCGAGTCCGACTCGCACTTGACCGGTTTTATTATTTATACACGCTTTTCTATTTCATATCCAACAATGGTAGAATTGTCGACATCGGCACCAATCGCCACGTAGAAAAAGTAGAACAGAAGATTGTAGTCAATTGGATAACCAATTAATTTCTCTGACTGTACATCATAGGAACTTGTTTCCCAGCTAACTTAAACCGTGAAAAAACTTAATTAGAAGTAACAACAGACATTTATGTACCGTATCACGAATATAATTATGGGTATCTATGGGTTCAGCATCCCCCTGTTCAAACGCCGAGAGTCCATGTACTATGCTAATACCACAGAAATAGAATTACAGTATCTCCAAACATCTTCATAGGCACCATCAGGCATTCAGGTCCGCCTGCCCACCAGCTGTGGCCACCTGTTAGACGCTTCCCGCATCGCAATGAGCTGCGATCTGCATCCAGAATGATTGATGATCTCAAGACATGTCTGGAGAAATGTTCTGTCTTTGGAACATGTGTCTCGGATTATACTGTTGTGGCGGGTTTTAAGTTATGCCGTCACTTTGTGTTTACGTTGAAAAAGAAATACGGTATGCAAATTAGTTTTTGATGTTCTTGTTTAGAAACAGTAACTGAAAACTGTATTCAGAATGTTGGTAAAATTACTTCGGTTATTAATCTGAACATAACTCACAACATATTCCAGAACATTGACTGGAAAACCAGGGGTATAAAAATAAACAACTCCAATTTCAATCATCTCAGTTTCGCTGACAACATAGTTGTACTATCCGATACATCGAAGGATCTACAAGAAATGTTATGCTCACTTGATCAAGCAAGCTCGAGGGTGGGATTAGAAATGAATGCTATTAAAATCAAGATAGTGACAAACAGTTTAAAATTACCTATCACCGTAGAAGAAAACAGAATAGAATATGTTGACACCTACAGCTACGTGGGTAAACAGATATCATTTAACAAATCAAATAACGAAGATGAAGTTGAAATAAGAACAAATATAACCTGGAAGAAATTTTGGTCACTCAAGGAAATCCTAAAAGGCGACTACTCGATTAATGAAGAAAATTGTAATTGATATCTGTTTATTGCCATGTTTGTTGTATGGTTGTCAAACATGGGTATTCACGACAAGAGCTAAACTAAAGATCAGAGCAACACAAAAAGCGATGGAGAGAAGCATATTAAATATAAGGAAAATGCACAAAGTTAAAAGTGGGAACATAAGACAAAAAACAATATCACTGACGCACTCACCAAAGCCCTAAAACTGAAATGGCAATGGTCCGGTCATATAACACGATAGACAGACAGCAGGTGGATAGTCAGAACTACGCTTTGGAAGGAACCAACAGGAAAAAGAAGTGTCGGCAGGCCGAAAAGAAGGTGGGCTGATGACATAATAGAAATAGCAGGGAAAGACTGGCAGACTATTAGCAAATACAGAGACACATGGAAGAAGATGGAGGAGGCCTTCACCCGATCACCCGACGGTCCATACCCAACAAAATAACTAACCTGTACTAACATCTAGAAAATAACTCAAACTACTAACAATAAAATAATAAAATACTAAAAACATTTGCAATGTAACTTATGGGTATGGAAATAAAAGGCTTTTTACCCGACTGCCCCAGAAGGAGGGTAATGTTTTTTGAGAGTATGTATGTATGTCTATTTCTTTGGCACGCTCTACAGAGCGTAGACTACAGTCTAAACGGCTTGATTGATTTTAACATACAAGGTGTCGTTAAGTTCGTCGTAATTGTGGGAGTGATATAGGCTATATTTTTTTTATATATTTCATCTGAAAATACAAAAAAAAAAAGGAGGGTAAAGTTTTTTCTTAAAATAAATTACTCCAATATTGGTATCAAATAAAAGGTAGTAATGAGTTAATTCCAAATATTTATATTAATAAAACTAAAAGGCTTGAAATAAAACAAATTATTTAAAAAACTAATATAATCTAATATAATAAAAAAAATTTTTAAACCAAAAAACCCGACTGCAAATACCTATAACCAAAAAGAGAAAAACAAGCATTAAACTTTGTTTTTGCTAAGGTATTGCAGGTTGGGACGAACTAAAGTTACGTCATATTTCAGGTTATTGGTTTGTCCGGTCCGTGGATGGGTGACCATCTTTACATACCGAGACTCCTCCGTGCCTCGGAAAGCACGTTAAGCCGTTGGTCCCGGCTGTCATTTGTGGATCTTTGACAGTCGTTACGGGTCGTCAGAAACCCGAAAGTCTGACAACCAGTCTTACCAAGGGGTATCGTATTACCCAGTTACTGGGTTGTGGAGGTCAGATAGGCAGTCGCTCCATGTAAAATACTGGTATTCAGCTGCATCCGGTTAGACTGGAAGCCGACCCCAACATAGTTGGGAAAAGGCTAGACAGATGATGATGGTTTGTCCGCGCCTGCAATACCTACCTTACAAAAAACAAAGTTCAATGCTTGTTTTTCTCTTTTCGGTTATAGGATTTTGCAGTCAGGTTTTTTGATTAAAAAAAAAATGTTTATTATATTAGATTTTTTATATTAATTTGAACTACAAATTATCATGAGAGTAGAGAGAGAAAAGTTTGAAAGATCCCGCTGCCGACGACTACGGCTTTATAGTGGGTTACAATTTATAAAGATAATGTCATTTATTGTGACGAAAGCTCTATAAAATTAACTTCGTATTAAATTTGCATTCCTTTTTTCATTTCAGTCTGACACAGTAACCTATTTACCGTTCGTTCCTCCTTCCAAGATCATAACTGACACTCTTTATGACTATGTTTTCCTCTTCGCAAATCAGCACGAAATGCTACCTGCATCTTTGTTGTTTTATTGTTTTTATTTTGTTTGAAATTTCTTATAAAAATTATAATGTTTGTGTGTTTTGAAAAATTTGTTAATTTTTTAAGTAAATATCTTATTGTCTATTATAACGTGAAATAAAAAGAAAATGTCTAACTGGTTGTTTAAATAATAACTTTTATGGCAATCTACTACTACTACCTAGGCAAAATGTTTCGTAGTTTACGTAAATTATTCCTGGAAATACATCCCCTGTAAATCTATGAAGTAAATTTTCAGCATCATAAACGTAAATTAGGTTATTAAATTGTTTGACCGAATAAATATTCAGTGACGGCACAGGTTGAGAGTCAAAACTATCACTACTGTTATACAAATTCGTCGAAAAAATATTTTATCTCGGAAAGATTTTCCCGCTTCATTTTATCTTGTATTTTGTTACATATTATTTTTACCGTTAATTTCGGACAAAACCTTAGCATAACATAAAATAAAGCCGCCGGTGAGAACCCCGTTATCCCCGTATATATTAATATTGCCAAACAACAAGTTGACAACCTTCCAAAAAATATATATTTCGTTTGTTTTCGTTCCCAAGTTGAACGCTACGCAAACAAAACCTGCGTTTCTCGATGGTGGGACACGGGTTGAATCATACATAATATAAATAAAATTCCTCAAGAATGAATCAAGTTTACGTCTTATTATATTTCTTCAGGAACTATAAATAACAGCGAGATAAAAACAAAAGGTCCAGCGGACTGACAACGTAAATAATGCGTTATCAGTACACACGGAAGGCATCGTACACACGCGCCGGTCGAACCGGCCGATACGGACGAAGACACGATGATTTATTTAAAGCAACGCGAAGATCTCTTATCTGCCACCTAGCGTTATCTTATTGCGTGTTTCCTAAATAATTAATGCAATATAGGGCATCGATTGTGAGGTGACGGGCGGGCGCGGGGCGGGGACGAGAGCGCGGGGGTGCGCGCGGCGCACGCACGCGATTGGCTGTCAAGCCTGCGTGAGTGCGTACCTCCCCGCGTGCGTATGCCTTCGCCCGCCCGTGTTTCAGTCTTCTTCTGAACTCCGTGCGAGACAGACGTGCCGCTCCGCGTTACAAGTGACGTACGAAAGCCGCGACCGCGCGTCCATCCGCTCCCTCCCATCAATTACCTTCACCAAGTTTAATTTACAACTGTGACAATTTCATCTGTCCATATGGTTCACCTCGTAGATATATTTCGTTCGGCGAAAGTTGAATATCCGCCGCCTGTTATTGTGAGTAAACATCTAATTTGTATTATAAAAATATTTTTAAGTAAAATTTTTTGTTTGGTTTTGTTTGTTTTCATTTATTTTTATTTTTCTTTGCAGGTTAAGGTATTCCGGCATTATTTTATGGCTGTTTGAAAGTCGAGTTTTTAACTTATTCTGTGCGGCTTAAACACAAGTCATGTGTTTGTTGTTTGTTTTGTTTAAGTAATGTTTACGCCAATTCGTGTCTATATTGTAAACTAACCGAAAAAACAAATTATACTAACCCCAATTTATATAACTGAAGAGAAAAATATAAATGTTCAATAAGTCTGTGATTGTTATTTTTGAAAATTCGTTTTTAAAAACATCCATCGTACCTATTTGAATAAAATTGGATTTATCAAAAGTGCTCTAACCTAGTAATGACTAGTTTTAATAAAAGTGGTGAAATAGTTGAAATTGTTTTTGTCCATATATATTTTTTTTAACATAATTCTTATAACCGAAATTGATTTCATGAAAAAAACGGCCAAAGTCCAAACAGCATATTTTCCGAATTAATCTCCTAAATCAATAAACTTGTGCAAGTTGGAGTTAAAACAATTGCCTCTCGTCTTGTCAATGTTCTAATATTTATTACTTCAAAGATCAAAGTGATAACGTTTAAGACGCTCCGTCATTAGGGACCTGATAGGCTACTTTACTTTTATTGCAAAAAGATTTAAATTGAGGGCATAATACGATGCATATAAAAAGAAAAATGTTTTAATAGCGTTATTCAGAAACTGAGTAAATGATCATTATCTTTATTGACTTTCAGAGTTGACAGAACTAAAAAGAATTGAAGTAGAATTTAAAATTCGAATGAAATATTTTTTATTGTTTTTTTTTTCAGCGGAAATTTATAACATTAGTGGAAAAAGCTAACTTAAAAAAATTACAGTTCTCGCATTCGTTTCCGAAAAGTGATGTAAAATGTTTTTCTTTCATTAAAAATGACCAAGTAGTGTTTAAAATCCCACCCGTTTGTTTTAATAAGCAGTTACTCATGATATTAGTGAAAATTACAGTGTGAGAATATTCCTCGCTTTTCGGTATCTTAATTGACCCAGGGAGGGCAGCGATAAATATTTTATTAGGTACAAGGAATACCACCTATTACTTAAATAAGTTCTTTCAATTCCTTCTACATTTGTTTGTAAAAAGAAAACATTGCCGTTGTTATTTTCCATGGAATAACAGATTTTTTTAAACCTTGTTAAAAAACGCCTTCAACTACCTAGGATAAAGCACTTTTAGCGCAAAACTTTAAAAAATCCAATGACAACATTTTCATTCAGTATCTGCGAACAGTAATATAACACCCCTAACTCAAAAAAACGCAACAGCCATTATATAACGCAGTTATTTTTCGAATTTAATCAGTGCTACTTGTATACAACTTTTACCCTTCTAAGAAGAAATATGAGACGTGATGTGTGTAAAATGTAATCAGGGACAAATTAATGCAATTTTACACTGTCCTTGCATGCTGACTGAATTAATATTCAGTTCATGCGTGCAGTTGGGAGGCTCTATCAGCACGGCTTCATGTGTTGACCGTGTCCTTAATTTTGTATTGTGGAACAAATGTAGAGGGACGTGGGGCTTTGAGGAAAATTCGCCTCGAATGTGACTTTCATCTCCGTATGTTTGTGTGAATTGTATTCATTTGCGTGCGGGATTTTTAATGTAAAGTGTATAGTGAAGGAAGATTAGTTTGTTGGTTTCACTATATTAATAAGCAGTTTGATTTACAGATAGTGCTAAATTGATGCTGCCTGTAGTAGTTAGGAGAAATCTTGATAGATTCAGAATAATTTGCCTCTTGGACCTTTCGATTTTCACCGTATGGTATAAGCAGTGAAAGCAACTCCCTAATGAAGGAGTCTTAAAATTAACCGCTACTACTTTAAAATTCTATATCAGTGTAAAAAATATGCTCAAAACATCTTAAAAAGCAGCTTCTCCTAAAACCACAGATAACATCAATAAACCAATAATAAACAAAAGAACAGTGATCTAAAACAAAAACACAGCAGCATCTTCGCAGGTCATAACTCTACTTAACTCCAACTCCACTCCGTATATTCTCATACTGCCTTACGACCGACAACGCGTTATGGATTCCAAACTGTACAATATCACATAAGCAGAACATAAAAAGTTTTATTAGGGGCCCGAGCAGTAGCCTCCCAAAACTTACAGATAAAAGATAAATATATCCTTTCTACGCCCCATTACCTCACTCCGTTATGTCGGGCAAGCTTCATTTTTTGCCCAAGTTTCGGGTTAACGATTTGACCAGTAGTCATTGAATTGTGTCATTTAGCAATGTTTCTAGGTTACTAGAGATAGGCTGCAAAAAGTTTAGGAATGTTCTTTTACGAGTTATATTTCAAAAATGACATGATTAGGTGAGACGACCCTTGAACTTAGGGTCCTGGTTTTGATCACAGTGTGTGACGTGCAGTGTTAAAAATAACCGGTGAAATATGGGTACTGATACTTAACTCTTCTTTCTAAATACAAACGAAATTGCTGTACATACTCCCATCTCAGTTTCGGTGTCTACTCATTGACGGGTATAGGTTTCGGGCATGCCTCGTAGCTAATGTAGCCTATCTTGGCTGTGAAGGTACGTGCACAGTGCGGACAAGTTAGAATACTATTTTGGAAATTGCTATAATCATCTCTTATCTCAACTCATCATATAACTACTAGGTTGCTAAGTAGATGAAGTGGTTGACTCCATTCAGCTATTCACAGCGGATAGAAGGACTCTGGTACATTATCCTATCAGCGTGATCTCTAAGTTGTGCTTTTACGACTCACTTGAGGACTATTTGATACTTTCTTCGCCGAGATCCATACCGAATTGACTAAAGTAGCACCTGCCACAAAGTTTGTTAACTTTTAACGCGGACCTGAACTCTACAATAAGATAAACAAAGAATTAGGCATTTTTAAATTCAATAAATCTAAATGTAAACGTATATTGACTAACTGGCTACTAAAATTAAACTACAAAAAAACAGGAGCTACTAGTCGTAAAAAGGTAACAAAAACCATTCGTCAAAATAGTTGGACATGAACCTACTGACATACCCTCTCATCACTACACACACACAAACAGACACACACGCTCACACACACACACACACTCAAACACAAAATACATCACACCCTCACCCTCATCCCACATGCACCTTGAATTTCACTACACTTCATACAATTTTTATTTCATTTTTAAGTTGATTTTTCTTCTCTTCCAACAAATGGTTTGCCTTTTAATTTATTAATGTTTTTGATGATATTTTTACCTGTAGGGGGGAGTCCCTGGTGTCCTGAAATAAAAGTCACGGCTTAGTTTAGGCACCAGTCTCCCACAAATGAACATTGTCCTCATCACAATTATTATTTTTTCCATTTTTAAGTTTTAGTCAATAAGTGTTATTTGTGGAAGAAAAATAAAACACTGTTTATTATTTTATTAAATAAATTATGAATGTAATACTCTGACATGAATCATGCAAGTAAAGTCATAGAACTGAAGGCCAATTCTCGTACCTACTTAAAATCGTTCAAGTCGCAGTCTGATATCAGCTACAAACAATGTCAAAAACGTCAAAAATATTACAGGTAATTTGACGATTGAGACTGAGATTAGAATGCAAACGACTGATTTACTAAATTCGTAGAAGCACACAATTTGAAGTCTATTGTGAAGGCCTCAAGGGTACAATAAAGTAAGTGAGTTGGGCGATAGATAGTATTCTCTACATTTAATTGTGGCGGTCAGCAACAAAGGTTAATTTTAATCAGCAAACATTCACGAGAAATTATATTACAGAGGTATTTAATTTCACAATCATACACCAAAAAAGATTACATGAAAATGTAAATACCTAACTCTGTAGACTGTGCCTTTGGCGAGGCCTCTGAAACGAAGTACCTACGTCGACTCGAACCAGATATTTTATTAAATTACCTATTTAACAAATTCTGTTTAAGTTCTCAGATTGGAAAACTTACGATCGGTTTTAACTGTGTACACACGGCTACATATCAAGCTTAACATTTTCAGTTTATGCTGATCTCGCATTGTATAGGATTTCCGTATAATGCGAGGTCAGCTTATACTGGAAATATATAGCTTGATGTGTAGCAGCCGTGTGTACCACCGCAAAAGCTAATAAAACCCTTTTGGAATTTTCTCAGTGTTAACCGCATCTATAGGAATAATTAACCGACTTCCAAAAAGGAGTAGGTTCTTTGTTCGACTTTATGTATGTTCATCGATATTTTCGTCAATTGTGGACCGATTTTGAAAATTCTTTTTTCATTTGGTAGAGGAAAATGCGCTGTGGTCCTTTATAAATTAAATTAACTCTGTTCAGGCACTTTTTGAGTTAGCTTCATTAATACTTTTTTTTCCCACTTGGTCTATATGGATGATATTTTAAGTTCGTGTCCCTGATCTCCGAAATTTTGTGGGGTAGGGACCACAACTAAAAGGTGAAAAAAAAAACTACTGGGTAACACGATACCCCTTGGTAAGACTGGTTATCAAACTTTCGGGCTTCTGACAACCCGTAACAACTGTCAAAGATCTACAAATGACAGCCGGGACCAACGGCTTAACGTGCTTTCCGAGGCACAGAGGGGATTTGGTATGTAAAGATTGTCAGCCATCCACGGACCAACCGCGGCAAACGTAGCTTAACCTGATCGAACAACCCGTGCGGCTGTTATTACTTAGCCACAAGCCTCTCTCTGAATGATAAAAAACATAAAGTATGCTGGGAATCTGTTCGCTTCTCATTATTAAAAAAACTGAGTAGGTAATTAAATGAGGGGTAATGTGGTTATAATAATTTTACTTGTTAATATTTCAGTTATGTTTCTATTAAATAATTATTTGTTTTGTGCTTGCCTTGCCTGTGGGAAAACCAAACAAAATAAAAGTACTCTACTCATTTAATTATTTTTACGATATCTGTTCTGTGTCAAATATTAATTAATAAGCCATAATTAATTTTGTCAATAAGTCAAATCTTATCATTATTTTTACTACCGTCTGCCACTACCAACACAATTTTTTAGTAATCACTAGTCAATATTTGATCGAATATAATTCAAATGCCCCAAAAACATTATTACCCACTTTTACTAACGAGACATCATGAATAAAACACGACTTTTCTTTTATCGTCACTTAATAGTCGCATCCATTAGATGGTCGAAAATAATCTTTAGATTCATTTGCGTTTGTTGTCGCCCTGTTGCTAAGCAACAAGGTGTCATCATGACAATATGTCAGTGGACATTGACAGCTGCCCACGTGACCACTGAATTTATTCAAGCCGACATTCACTGACAATGAAATGTTTTCCTGAGAACGATTTTGTGCCGAGCAGTTTTATTTGAGAAATCGAGTTGTATTTTCTGTGCCGGTTGGATTTCGTTAACAAATTATTGTAGGACGTCACTGATGTTTGTTTAATTTAATCATTGTTCCTGACGTGAAGTGTTTATTTAATTTCTGATTTATTGCCGTTGCAGTGTTTGCTTGCAGAGTATTATTTTACGGGTCTCTTTAAAATGTCAATAGGTCTTTTATGACCAGATGTATGATCGTAAACGAAGTAAAAGGAGTATTTTAAGATCGTAGCAGGTGGCTTTCTGTAGCTTCTGCCTACCACCATGAACTCAAACTCAAACTCAAAGCATTTATTTCAAATAAAACAATTACAGGCACTTTTGAATTGTCAAGGGGTCGGTCAGTCAGAAAGATGAAGCTAGTTGCCCATTCCAAAGCGTAGGTTCCTATGGAGAAGAACGGGCAAGAAACTCCACGGACACTCTTTTGAATCAGAATATTGTTACAATATATTGGTTACATCATTCATGTTGAAATTATACATGTGAGTACAATGTCCGTCCGTAAAAAGATAAAAAAGAAACAAAACAATTCAAAAATTAAAATAAATTAAAATAAGCCGTGGCAGCTAAAAGATGACCAGTCCCTACTGATGGCGCCCGTTCACGAACATGACGCATGGATCAGCACCATTTAGCTCAAACATTTTGAGGGGAACTTAATGATCCAACACACACGCCACCACCAGCGAGACATTAAAGTGAGACGAAGGTATGAGTCTTTTATGCTAGGTGGATTTACGTAAGGAAATCACCTGCACCTATTTGCAGCTACAAGAATAACTTACTTAAAAAATAAATTAGTTTTAAATATAAGCCGTTGCAACTTAACATTTTGTAATAACAACACAAACTAAAAGCTTCAAATTATCGCCCTATTGTACCAGTGGCAAATTATTCGTGGGCGGATAGGCATCTAGACACTGGTGACTAGGGCTAATTGTGCTTGTTGTGTGACGACCTGTCTATACCTAACAGAGAGCAGTCACGCAACCAAGGCTCGGAACCGGTTTAAAAAATACCGGTTAATACCGGTGTATATCGGTATTCCTCCAAACTTTTCTAAAGAACACGAACATTTAGAGAACTTTCTTTTCACCTAAATTAATGTATTTGACGAGCGGCATTTTTGGTAATGCCTTGCAACTTGTGACTACTTGTGAGGATGCCGCGCTGAATAAAAACTAAAGTATTATCCGGTTTTTTTGCTCTAAACCGGTAAATCCGAAAAAACCTTTATATAATACTTTTCCAAATATGCGAACGAAACCGAATGTAAAGTACATCATACCGGTTTGAAAATTTAACCGGTATCCGAGCCTTGCACTCTGCCATGGACAAATAGTTGGGTTTTAGATATGTGGACCTTCATGCTACGGATTTGGGTTGTGATGTTGTGGTGATCTGGAGATTTGTTTGTCTTAAATAATTTTATTCTACTTTGGCAAACATTTCAAATGAACGTATTTTTAGCCTAAAGGTGGCCAAACTAGGGCTCAGTTTAGGGCTATTTATTGAGATCAGAAACAGAAGCTAATGTTAGTACATTAGATTCTGTAATTTATAAATGAATATCTTCTATACTATTAGAAATACTCCATTAGCTAGTGCTAACGGAGTATTTCTAATGGAGTAGATATTCATTTATAAATTGATGCATTTATACTTATTGAATCTTGGAAGTTTTGTGTATTGAATCTTGGGACAGTTTAGTACGACTTTGACAACCACAAGCAAAGTCATTATTACATTAAACATTAATTTCTACCTACATTTATATCTGTACTAGCTGCTCCCCGCGGTTTCACCCCCATAAGTCTCAATCCCGTAGAAATGTCGGAATAAAAGGTATCCTATGTCCTTCTCCAGGTTATGGTCTACCCACGTGACATATTTCACCCAAATCCCATAAGCCAATTTAGCGTGAAAGCGTAACAAACAAACAAACTCACTTTCGCATTTGTAGTATTATAGTTAGGATAGGATTTTTATAGTGTTCATAGTAAAGAGTTTTCTATTCCATTGTAGTCTCATTTACACGATAAGTTTCTTGCCATCAATAAAATGGAAGCAACGCGGCAATCGACACGTGGGGCAGGTAACAGCCCCGAACTAAAATTTTAAGCAGTGATATTTGTTTTTTATCGCTGCTAAAATAAATCAAACTAAAATGTCAATCGCCACCATTGTCTCATGAATGCATGTTGACATCATCAGTGAACACCGTTCGACCTAATGACGACCACACTTTTAAGGCACGATAAACTTTGAAGGCTATTACGTCTTCCATTGTGTTTGGATATATAGATGTTATCCATAGAGTTATTACTGTAGAGCACCCTAAATTATAGTGCCTGATGGAGGGACAGACAATGGACATCGTAAAGTTTAGAGCTAGTGTGTTGTTTAGTATTTTTTTTTTATTGATAATGGTGATGGGTGATCATGGTCACTTTTCATAAATAAGCTTGTCGCTGAATTATGTGAAAAAGTATTGTAAAAGAAAGAAAGTATACTTTACTAGCTTCAATGTTTGCTATTTAAACATATAACTTCATTGAATAGCGAAATATTTACACAAAGCACTTAGGATGAATTGAAGCTGACAATTTTACTTGGCTAGTTTTTATCAGCAAGCCAACATTTTAGAAGAGTAAGATATGTTGGCCTTACAATAAAGAAACGGTAACTTGCGCATAACATATAGAATAAAGATATAAATATGCCTAAATAGACAGTCAAAGCTGCGAATTCGTCGAAAATAAAAGAAAATAACGTCCAACTGTTGGCTGCTAATACACGCACACTAGAAAAGCACAATAACAGCACAATGACGTGGCGCGAGTGTAAGATGTAGCTGTCACGCACACCAGCATAACTAAGTTGCCCTGTTTGTTTTAGTTCTTTTGCAGTGCAATACTATAGACATAGAAATTATCAAAGATAAAGAAGATAAGTTGATAAGCCAAATATAACAGAACTTCTATGTAAAATCTAGCCAAGTAACATTTTTAGCTTCAATTCATCCTAAGTGCTTTCTGTAAATAATTCTACTATTCAATGAAGTTATATTTCAATATAGTAAACATTGTTATAGCAGAAAAAACAAGAAAATTTGTTTTAAATATATTTTAGAATGTTGTATGTTCTTTATAAATTTCAGGATTGTCTATAGAACTTGTCACCCATTTAGATCTCAATTCTTTTGTCGGCGAAGTCGACAACCACGCTTATTCTTAATATTGTATTTGGCTCCCATTTTCACATTTATGCGATATGCTTTACTAGCTACGCCCCGCGGTTTCACCCGCATAAGTCTCGATCCCGTAAGAATATCGGGATCTAAATTATCCTATGTCCTAAGCCAGGTCATGGTTTACCCATGTGCCAAATTTCATCCAAATCCGTTCAGCCGTTTTAGCGTGAAAGCGTGACAAACAAACAAACCAACAAACAAACTCACTTTTCGTTTAATACCTTGCGTAGTATCTGTTGTCTATTGTTGTCTTACGAGGGCCTGGCCGGCCTCTTGCTGAGCCTTAGCTGACAGGCCCCCAAGACTGCCACGTGCTACCAAGGACGGTACCCTTCTTGTTTATGTGTGACTAGCTTCTGCCCGCGGCTTTGCCCGCGCGGTATGTCGATAAAAAGTAGCCTGTTCCTCAGGGTGCCGTATAACTCGTTGCCAATTTTTTTCGATTTCCGTTCCGTTTTCAGGCGTAAAAAGGTAACATACCTACAGACAGACAGGCAGAGTTAATTTCGAATTTATAATATTAGTAAGGATAGTGCTCGAAACAGAAACAGTGTGACCTTACCCGCGACCTAGCTCTGGACATCTATACTGTGTTAACCTATCCAGCTAGTCTAAATCATCTCTTACCCTAACTAAAGGTTACGGCCTGTGCAGCCTACCTGCAAAGCCCTAGCCGTTTTTTTTTTTTTCACTAGATTATATCCACTTATCCAGTCAACAATTTTAGCTAATTTATTACTGATTGTAAATTACTTTTGAATTTTGCTGTCTTTAAAATGGGACCTACATATTTAATACCAACCCACTTTTATTTAAAAAAAATATACTCAGAAAAATCTGCAAGAATACACAGCCACACCGTACTAAATTAAAACCTTTTCCCAGCACAACATGTTAACTTACTTCCAACTCTCAAAGCAGAACAAAACAAAACAAAAAACTTAACCCAATTAAATTTAAAAATAAGGCTCGTGTCCGTCCATACCTAAAGTTATAGAGGCGTTGAGCACAAAGCCCCGCCCACTGCATAGCGCATATAATTTCGTCTCTTTCCCACATCGTTCCACTTGCTAATTCACAGTATAAACGTTCACTTTAATATACCTAAAGGCCATTAGAATAGTTTTACATACACTACATTTGAAATTTAAAATCTTTTTGAGTACTCCACTTGGGTAATACGTTTTCTACGATGCATGTTGGAATGGTCGTAACTTAGTTATATAGTCCAGAGCTAGTTATGATGCAGAGTAGTTATTGGTTCCGTAACTGGGAGTGGGTCAATAATATAGAAGTGGCTCGCGAAATTTTACATAAGTGAGAGCTGGAATTAAAAATGTATGAGGTACGGTCAGCAGCTAAAAATAACCTGTCCCATCCCTTTTCGGAGGTGTGTCAGACGTGTCCGTGTCTATAATATTGTGTTATGGAAAACTTGTTCCTGTGAAACTCAGACTCTTACTAGACAGATGATCATACAATTCAGACGTCGTTGCCTCATGCCTCCAGACATTATTGGTTAGGCAATGGCGACTTCCAAACTTGCCCCGTCATGAGCTAATGATTAGCGCCTGCGACTGTATGAAAATTTCGAACAGGTTAAAGGTTTTCAAGACACCGATCTGTATATACTGAAGGTAAGCTAGACTATTTACCTTTTACACCTGAAGATATATTTATTACACTTAATGAAAATCGAAATGCTAATAAATAAACAGTGTCCATATAGATTACCATGATATAATCACATACGAGTATATCTTCTTACGAGTGTAAAAAGCGTCTTATTATGTGAAAGAATGATGATACAACATCATTCTAGCGTTCTTTAACAAACAATTGCTATAGACTATCTCTACGCGAACCTTGGTGATTGTGATGGTCTTATTATTCATTAAAGAGATTTATGTTCATGCAGAGCCGAAGACAAAAACATGAATCAGTGCATTTGACGTGAATACGTCTTTAAATTTGCTTCCATAGTGGGAGGCAATTCAAAAAACTGATGACAACAAAAGCGTGGTACACAGTTCGATGCTGCAGCTACGTATCTATCATCTACATCCAAAATTTTATAACACCACTCGATCAAAGAATTCGTCTCTAAGAAAATATTACTCGTAACGTACAAGTAATCACGAAAAACACACGGCTGTGTCCACGACACAGCTACACCCTATTTATTTTTCCAGAATTATGAATCAAAATACATTTTAATTCAGCAGAATCCTCATAAGAAAATATAATGAATCTCTTTAAACTCAAAACGGAGTCACAAAGGGAGAAGTAATTCGTATTATGTCAAGTGATCCTTCACTCGCCTTATAGATTCAGAGCGCGACCCCCCAAGTATTATAAATGTAAGTGGCCGTAAAAACAGTTCCCCGAATGGAAATGTAAATAAATGGCGAGAACAGAGTGTTGGCGGATGACTGGACTTTGTATTGTAATTAATAGATAGAGAATATGAAGAAATTTGAATTTCTTCGTCTTAAAAATATATCATAGAAGCAATTAAATCTTGTCTTTCTTTTAAATATGTCGTGGCCAGCACCCTAATTGCGTAATACGCGATCAATATGAATTGGAATCAGTTCGAAACAAATGTTTAATCCATTGGTTCATAAGTTCGTAAGTTACGTTGTTGAGCAGATTTTTTTACGAACTTATGAAGCGGTTAGACATTTGTTTCAAACCGACTCCAGTTCTGACCAATCGTGCATCACGCAATTAGGGCACTAATCTTAGAATTGATAATTTAAAGAAGTGTTCGACCAGTTCATGAAATAGAACATTGACCGCTGCGGTCACATCATGGCATCTGGCCAGATCATTGAATACTCAACGTTTGACGATATGAACAGTTAAACGCACGACTACTTCATGATGTGGCCACACATTTGTCATCAAACCGTAAAATAGTTTTATAATTATCCACCGGTAGAGGCGTTGATGTCGCTTTGTTTTTGTTTTGCATCATGGTGGCGGCATACAACAAATCAAACAGAGTAGGGTGACTTTTATTGGATTTCCAAATATGATATTATGGAAAGCGACCAACGTGGAAGAAGCGCCGCCGGCCGCTTGTGCCACCCCAACCAAATGGGTTAGGTTAGGTTAGAACTGAGACCATAAGCGCGCGAGCCGAGCGAGCGAAGCGAGCGGTACCGCGGCAGCGGCCGGCGTGAGAATATCGGGATAAAAAGTATCCTATGTCCTATTCCAGGTCAAGGTCTAATCCTGTGCCAAATTGCATTTAAATCCGTTCAGTAGTTTTAGCGTGAAAGCGTAACAAACAAATAAACAAACAAACTCACTTGAAGTGTCTGTTCGTAATGTCAAAATAACAGCTTTTTACTAAATTCATATGAAAGTATACTTATACGGTACTTATGACAAAAAACAATCTTTAAAATGTTTGTCTGTCATTCTGTCTGTTCGTTCCGGCTAATCTCCGAAACGGCAGCTATAAGGTAAGGTTAAAAAGAATAAACCGGCCAAGTGCGAGTCGGACTCGCGCACGAACGGCTCCGTACCATTATCTACAAAAACGGCAAAAAAATCAAGTTTGTTGTATGGGAGCCCCTTTAAATATTTATTTTATTCTGTTTTTTAGTATTTGTTTTTATAGCGGCAACAGAAATACATCATCTGTGGAAATTTCAAATGTCTAACTATCACGGTTCATGAGATACAGCCTGATGACAGACGGACGGACAGCAGAGTCTTAGTAATAGGGTCCCGTTTTACCCTTTGGGTACGGAACCCTAAAAAGAAGTATTTAAAATTAGACTTCTAAAGATTTTCAATTGAACCAAAACTGCTCAAACTAAACACCACCATGACTCAAAACCCACTTACAGACCAACTAATACAAATGACAGCGGAAAAAGAATCAAAAGCTCTCTGTTAATGTACTAATGTGAGGACTGTAGTTATAAAACCAAACAGTCGCCAGTCCTTCTCTGCCGCTACACTGCATTGCAATGCTTTGCGCTTTACAAATAACGCTGAATACAAGCGCCGAATATTCCATGGGCGAATTCGCGTGTCCTGCATGTACGCTACAAAAGTTTATGTGAAAAACATTGGTGTATCTGTTTGCAGTTTTGCACTTTGGTGTAAAGAATTTTGAATGTTAGTTACAATCAAATATTGAACATACAAGTGAAAATTAAGGTTTGACTATTAAATATCGAATTATGATATTTTTTCTGTTCCTATCGTTTCTAGACAAATTTTTACTCAACCCAAATATTTTTAATAAGAACAAAAGAAGAAATATCGTGCAATATTTTTATCCGTTTCTCTTTTTTTTTCTGGATGTATGTTCCGAATTCATGCAAAAACGGCCGAACGGATTTGGTACACAAATAATTAATAACCTGGTTTAACAGATAGGTTACTTGATAACCCAGTTCTTTGGTCCCTGACCGTAGAATGTATGAACAATATTGTCAAACTTTCTTTTTTAATTGGTTAAATATGAGGCTTTTGGCTACTTTTATTTAAGTGTATTTTATGTCTTTTTTTATTGAGTGTGCGTTTTGTTTATGCAGAATAAACATATTTTTTTTATTTCCTTTCAGTAGTACGTTTTCATGGGATATTTTTCGAGAACCGCGCAGGTAAAGCCGCGGATAAAAGCTTTTAAATAAATAAAACACAGTCCCTTTACAATATTAATTAAAATATAATTAGTTAGATTATGAAGAAAAGCGAAAAAGGTAAAATGCATCAAATTCCCGTCTACATAATCCGATGCAATTAAGAGTAGGCTGGTAGCCGTAAGCTTGCATTCAGTATCCGGTTAATTATGCGAGCCCGTCAACACGGCCGTTTATTTTAGAATACATTAACGCAAAATTAACATTTATTGGAATAAAACACAATGCAGACGCGGTAATGGTGATGGAATTATCACTAACTACGACTATTGTGGGCTGTTTCTAATGCTGTGTGCTTAGTTGATGATTGATTGACGGATTATGTTCATATTTTGGTATACTATTTATTTATTATATCACGAGTATTTTTGTATTATTAAACTTATTTTAATATACATCAGGAAAATAAACATATTTTGTATCTGAATCATCATCTGCCTTTTTTCCACTATGTTGGAGTCGGCTTCTAGTCTGAATTTGTAACTGAATATAATTAAAATGTAACCTAAATCACTATAATAACATATACATTTAAAAACGAAAAAAAATTTTTTTTACTGTCGGGTCTCCGATAGTAACCCACTAGGCTTATTCTTCATTCCAACTATGTTGGAATGGAATGAACCAAAGTTATTCTCTTCCACGTCATTTATTTGTATGATATCAAAATACCCGTGAAATTCGGATTAATATTTTTATTTTATTCATTCATATTCTTTATGGCACCTTTTAAGGTCATGAGCTATCCGAATATCATGTCAAATTTATTCGCTGTTATAATGTATATATAATAGGTAGAGAGACTAGGTATTAATATATTTTTTGTTTTATTTCAGATGAACAGGGCGATACAGGTGAAACCGGCGGACAGCGAAAATAGAGGAGGTAGATACCATTCTCATTTATTTCTATATTTTAATCTGTAATGTAGTTATGCTATGTATTCTTAAAATATTATCTTTTATCAAAATGTGCACATTATTAACGAAAGATGTATTAAGAAAAGTGTTATTTACAATGTAAATTTTGTGTTACGATCTCCACATACTCATTAAAAGGCAGGTACACGAGTATGAGAATAGTTAGTTACAACCATTCGTTATCGTTCAGGTTCTGCTTAACTTATAAAGTGTTCTTCACGTCTAACTCTTATGGATCTTAGTGATTTGTTTATTATGCCATACCTTTTTTTTTTTTTTTATTGTGGTATATCACCGAATGACTTCTCCCGCTCTGGGCGGAGCGGGAGTGTCAGACTTTACTGACTAAAACTCATCCATGTTCCTTCAGTTGCCTGTTGCCAAGGGTCCCGGTATCTCTTTCGGATTTTCGCGCAAATTATGCCATCCCTGAATTTTGAAACAAAAATTACAGCCATTATATTAAAGGTGGCCGGTGTGTCTTTGCATCTCATAGCGACGCTGCTGATTGCAAGCTAAAACACGGGGAAATATAAAATATAAGTTGAATTTTAATCTAGATTAAACAAACCTCAATAAAGACTGAGTGCGATATGTTAGGCTGAAATGAAACAAAATCTAAATAAATAAAATCTTAACTGCACCTAAAAATAATTGTAAGATAATACAGGGCTAAGGCCCACTTGCACGTTTAGTCAGATTAATTAAATAAATGTAGAGTTTGTAAACACAGAGTTAAGTATTAACATTTTAACGCTTATTACGCGTTGCACCAATAAAAAGGTTAGTTAACCTGACATTTGTGTTTCTTTAGTTGGGAACATGCAATTCAGAATAATTGCAATGTCTGTGCCGGATATTTAATCCGACCAAAAATGAATGATCGATCAATGAACGGAAATTGTATACCCATCGCTTTTACTCTACATTATGATACGTAACACTTTCTTGTGTTCGAATTCTACTATAATTATTCATTTTAATTTTAATCGTATCGTATGTGGTTTCCACGGAGATTTAGTTTATTGATTGACAAAAATATCAGATATGGAAATATATTTTAAGTTTTTTTAATAATTTGTATTTATTTCGTAATGAGTTCATGAACATAATTATTGCCTGTTGGTATGGTACCGAATTTTCACTTACAATAACGTCGATCAATATAAAAAACGTTACAAAATAAGGTAGCAGCGGTAGGTACCTCATAACATCTTTTTTAAACTTACATTAACCCAGAGTTAAACGACTTAACTCGACATAGATTGGTTAAATATTTTGAAATTTAACCCTAGGTTTACCTCTAACTCTTGGCGCATATGAATTATTTGATTAACCCCAAATTAGCTGTTAACTCCGAGTTATTTAGGATAACCCATCAACATGGAAGAGGGCCTAAGATTCATTACTTACTAGGTTTGATTTATGTCCTAGTACTTTGAAGTAAAGGACCGTTCGATACTCCGATCCGTCTCCGATCCGACGCGGGCGCCGTGATGGGATCCGTTTCAAGCGATTAACTTCATGAAATACGAACTAAAAATTTATGAAGTAAAGCTTTTTAATCGCGACTTCGCCATTATCGAGGTCAGTAATCCGCTTTCTGTTTTAAATGGCATTGTTTGCCTTTTAATGAAGACTGGCCGTTACTATCTGCTGTGAAAACAGCTTAAAAAAATAATTATATGTTTTCCTCTCCGTGGTCAGATTTTTGGTGTAACAACAAAGACTGTCTGAAAGCTTAAATTGATATTTTTCCTGTTTTTCATTAAAATCCATCTGCCTAGCCTTTTCCCAACTTTATTGGGGTCGGCTTCCAGTCTAACCGGATGCAGCTGAATACCAGTATTTTACATGGAGTGACTGCCTATCTGACCTCCACAACCCAGTAACTGGGTACTACGATACCCCTTGGTAAGACTGGTTGTCAGACTTTCGGGCTTCTGACGACCCGCAACGACTGTCAAAGATCAACGAATGACAGCCGGAACCAACGGCTTAACGTGCTTTCCGAGGCACGGAGGAGTCTCGATATTATGTAAAGATGGTCACCCATCCACGGACCAACCCCGGCAAGCGTAGCTTAACCTGACGGATCCACCCATGCGGCTGTTATTACTTAGCCACGAGCTCCACATTAATGAAAAGCAATAGAAATTGTTTGAAGAAATTATTCGTAATTATGATTTTGTGGTCTGAAAAGTTCTAGATTATTTTTTCAAAGCAAATACTAATCTCCATCTGTCTTTGGTCATGTCAATTTACAAAAACGATACATTCAGAAACGTACCTATTCATCTATTCATGAAATAAATATTTCCCAAAACCGTTGAGTTTTAGTTCCTTCCGAAATCTATATATCGAAAACCATCTAAATCAATTTCGGAATAAATTTTAAATTACTCAGTTATTTTCACTTAACATTTCAAGGGGCCATATTACGTCATGAAATTATTATTTGGCACGTCAAAATGAATGACAGCTACGCCGATGTCGGGAGGTCGTCGGCTTTAAAAATGTATGGATGATATAATGCTCTCACCTTTTCCCGGAACAATTAGGGCCAAATTGACGGCTCCTTTACGAAATACGCCGAATTACGTTTTTTTTCTATTTTGGGGTTCAGGATTTTTCAGGACAAAGTTTATGGGCATTAGTCGCCATGCTTATTTCTGCTTGTAAATGTATGGGGTGGGGAAAACACTTGAATTGATTGTGTTGTATCTATGTTTAATTATTCTACATAGTTATGCAACGAAAAATAGAATCCCATCAAAAACATAACATGTAAAAAAATGCAGATTAATTTATCAGGGAAGTAATAAAATGCATTCATAATGATATTACACTATTTTTTTTATATCTAAAAATACAAGAGCTTTGCTTATTTTATAGGTACCTAAATTTTAGAAATAAATTTGCTAGATGAAAAACAAAATCTAAATAGTTTTCACGAACATTTATAACAGCTTCTTAAATTATGATAACATGCTTCACACATCCGCCTAAACCCACAAGTGACTAAGATAGTGCCATCTCTAGTAATTCAATCCTTATATCTAAATGATCCGAAGAGGTTGGGTTCAGTTAATAATTCACAGTCGGTAGCCATCGTGAAATACACTATAATCCCCCAGGAAATTATCGAAACTTAAACACGGAATGAGTTAGCGACGGCTTGAGTGATTCCAACTCGAATGCTATCGATTCGGATTATATTCGAAGATAGTGATGTATGCGGACATATCCAAAACTGTTATGTGTTTATAATTATGTGTTAACTGCTTGTGTGGGGACTAATTACTTGTTAATGGGTGTGTGACAGAAACTAAGGGAGTTGGAATGTTGATGAGTTGATTAGGATGAGCTTGGCAGAGTAAGCAGCGGAGTGTTGGTGACTTAATCTACGTTTTCATCATACGAGTAGGTGTGAGGATACATTGGTTTTTTTTACAAACATTTGCAAAAAGGCCTTAATAAAACATGAGACTTGTAAACTGTTCGTTTCTTTCAGTTCAGAAGAGTAGCGGAGTCTGTTTGCGTACCGAGCGGCTTTCTCGTAAAAATGAACAATTCCGCTGTTATTTGTTAAATGAAGCATTGTCAGAAAAGTAACCATTTTGGTCACAAAGAGTTCCTTTCTAGTATCATACATTCCTCTCTACTATTACACAGAATAATAGTAAGAAAAGACTAGGTCTTTAGGATGCTAGTACTTTAGGTCATCCCCATTTGTTAACAGAACCCAGATGTGTCTAATTTTATGGGTTTGGGATCAGACCTTATTTCGAGAAAGACTTACTTGGAGAAATGGTATTCGTGCATGTGAAGTATGTGATTATTTTTGATTTTGATGAATACCTATGTTAATTTATTTTTTATAGTGATTGCGTGTGACTTTCTTGAATAACTTAGTTTTTGGCTTCCAATATTAAACTCAGCTGTTGTATCTAGATTACTGCAATCTTTATTACGTAATGTAATGTAAGTGATTTGTTTCTCTGACCATCTGATCACATGTATATCTATATTAACCAAGTCATGTTTACCTTTACTTACATCCATATGCTTATCATCACCCTGTTAACGTTAAGTTTTCCAAGAACTACCATTCACTAACAACTTACCACTCTAATATCCACATCAACACCTTTACTAATAAATTAACACAGCTAATACGTTTCATACAACTAAATGGCATAATCCACTAAAGTAAAAGTAAAAACAATTAGGTAAACATCACGTAACATTTTCCGATTCGTATCTACGAAATTTAATTTACCTAACATCGTATTAATCCAAAATAGGTGGATACAGAAGGCCGACTCCAGACTACGAGCCAAAACAGGCGTCCGTACACAAATCCTGAGATCGTAATTTAGTTTCGAAACATGTAAACAAATATTTTTTTGGAAAAATAAGTAAAGCCATAAAGTTCAATTTACGCTACAACTTCAAACATTTTTATGACGTTTTCAATAGTAACAGTCATTCTAAAATTAACTTCATTTACACTATTGTAAAATATAAAGATGATATTTGTTTAAATGAGAATTGCATCACTACACATACAATATTTACACTTGTAAATATGATATTTAGTAACATCAATTGGATTCATCATAAGGATTCGAAAAGAATAAATACGCGATGTGCCTACAGGGATCTCAAACTGTCGCAAACAATGAACTGTCCCGAGTGCGCTTGCGCGCGCTGTAAGTACCTACGTGAAGCGTGTGTGTTTGCTCGTTGTATGGAGCCGGCCTTCTGGTCCTTCTTATTCTGTGGTGTAAACGTGAGCAGTACGGGAATTGCTGACGACAAATATAACTAATTGATGTCGCCACTCATTAGAATTAAGTTGTTAATATGGCGCACGCGACACGATCCTATGAACTGCTGAAATGGTTAATATTTTTGGGGTGAAACGTGTTTTCAAAGAGTGAGTTTTTGCTGTGCTTATTGTGTCTGTAATATTTCTATCTATTTTGATTTCCAGTTACAAATGGTATAAGATGTCTTAGCAACTTTATTTTACTGTGTGACAAACATAAAATATTTATGTGAATAAACATCTTTAGACATTGAAACTTCTAAAATAGCTCCCCTCGTTTTATCCGAATCTATAAATAGCCATCCGTCGTGCATAATTTTCATTATGTACAGAAAAGATAATATTTTTGCTCTTATCACTCGTTCACTGCGTTTCGACGTACCTATTTTACAAATACTTAAGAAGCAAACCATAAAGATTTATGTTTGCAAAATACTCCGAACAAGATTCCAGACTTCACTATCAGATTGCAAAGTCGTAGAAATTGTAAAGTTCCCCTTTAACTTTCTGCGAAAATCATCTTTTCCATTCAACATTTTCGTTTTACACTCCAAAAACTTTCTCTCATATTCGTTTAACATCACACAAAGCGAAACATGATTAATTTGAGACTCGAATCTTTGTAAAACCGACACTCGCGCATTGAAAACAAACCGAAATATATTTCAAATGAATGCACCGAGAGTGAGCTAGATAGAGCTTTACAGATGTAGTGGAACAGAAAGAGACAGGTGTAGACGGACACGGTATGGAATCAGCACGGTTTCCATTCGGAAGGCTGGTTCGGTTGAGAAGGCCTTAAAATTAAGGTCAGCGTCGATTGGAAGACTGTAAACGTGCGTCTTTTTATTACGATTTCTGTTCTACCTATAAAAATTTTTGGATTTAAAATTTGCAGATTTTGCAATTTCGATATTTTCAAACTATTTTAGCTCACCTGCTGAGCAGAATACTAAGTGGTTATTACACTAAGTGGCTCGCTGCCACTCTAAGATACGAGTAAGTAACATGGATTAAGGATTCTCACAATTTCTTTGAGTTCCATTTCAGAGAATTGTAAGACTTTGCAAACAGATTTCAGACAAAGATGTTTTAAATTAATTGAATAGGCACCTAAGTACAGTATTTTTGTCAGGCAAATAATAATGTTGACTGTCTTTAGGTCACTTTGGCTTTGTGTAATTTTGAGCAATGTTAGTGAATCTAAAAATGTTGTAAGTGCCTGTAGTAATAGGTACTATAAAAAAAATGCATAAAATGAAATCTGAGAACCAAGCAACTTGGTTCTATTTTCTTTCTCCTATAAGTTAGCACAAAAATATCACAGTTGAAAAATCCATACCATACCATACACACTACAACGTGTTTCAACGCTACATCTTATGCAAAGTCACAAAATCAATGACGACTAGACGTTTAGTCGTAAAATCGCAGCCATTACGTCAGTGTGGTCGTGACCTAACCGTGCTGGCGCCAGAGCCGTATTCAACTGAGCGTGCCTATTAAATGCTGCAAGCAATTAACATCTGGTGCACGTACGTGCCCTCGCCATTATTGCCCCGTTAAATAGTTATTTAAATTCAACTCTGTACAGTCTTAATGATAATAGTTTGTGCCGGATTGGCGCCAAGTGATTTTGTATATCCTGGGGTCGCAGATTTTTCTTGTTTAAAATTCTGTGCGGATTCAGGATATTGGATTATTTTTATTGGCCTAATTTGTTCGGAATGAGGTTTTATGATGCTGGGGGTGTCTGAATGAGTTTTATTAAATGGCCTATGTTCAATTTTAAGACATGTGAGTTTGAATAGTTACGATAAACGTTTTTGAGTTCCAAATAACCCAGAAAACTTAGTAAACTATTACTATTTCTGTTGATGTATGACTTTTATTATGGGATGACGGTATCTAGATTTAACTAACTGGCCTTACACTTGGTTGACCGTTGAACCTGTCATTGCCACAATGACATGTTCACTAAATCATGAATTTAAACTAAAACAAGGGTCGTAGGTATGTACTAAGGTTTCCGTTTTTTGAAGTTCCCATTAAAAATGTACCACGTAATCAATCAAAATTTACTTTGAAGCGAGCCCCCGAAGTGGGCACACACAAAATTGTGTGATCAATCATTTTGTGAATGCTTTGATTTAATTCCACTTCTGGAATATTTGTTAGGTTAGACGGGTTTTGATCTGAATTTAATTTTTTTTCGGTGAACATGCTACTTGTCCATTTTGTTTCGAGTTGATTAATTTGTAAAAAAGGTTGGCTGTGTTAATTTTATTGAAGACATTCCGTTTTACTCTTACTAGAAATTGGTACTCGAGTTGTCAATAATAAAGAGTTAGCCAACTATTGTATTGAAATACACTAAATTTTAACATAATTTTAAATAGTAAAACTACTATTATCTAGTGCCGACTTAATTACTACCTTACTGCTAAAAACAAGTTATCTGCCAACAAAAACCACCAAAACTCAAACACAGCTAAACGAGTTCCTATACGTTAATGACGTCATCATTAATTATTAAACCCTACATTTATTAACGTCGCTAATTTCCCACGAAAACGATGTTACTTCACCCCTACTTTATTAAAACTTATCAAGGAAGTGCTCTTGAATAAAATATGGAGTGTGCTCACAACAAAGTGTAACGACAACTATTTGTCTGTTCGCGTGTTCGCTGTCGTTAAATGCCACTTTATGAATCTCAGCATAATTACGAAGGCGCGTTTTAAGTAAAAAATGTATAGCCCTTAAAAGACTTATAATGTAAATGATAGCAAGGTGGGAAGGACTTGAATTATGCGGTTATGCCTGCGTTTTTATTACCTTTTTTAGTTTATGGTAATGATATATATGAAATTGATATATATGATTATTGCGCTTATTTCGCTGAGGTCTAGATAAAAATTCAGGTATCGTAGAACTATCTCCGCTAATGTCTTTTTGCCTTTGAGGATCATACGTCTTGTCTCTCATTTCTAAGTGACGTTTATTTGTAATAAAATGTACATTTTCTGTAAAGCCTTCATCTTTTTTCGTACACTGTCTTCAATGATATGTTGTATCATTCCTTTTATTTTATGAATAAGTGCACTATCAGCCTTGAAATCTCAGTAATATAATTAAACCTTTTCTATTTGAGCTCATTTCTTTGTAGCACCCGATCTATATCAATATCTGTATCACTATACATAACCTAAGCAAAGCCAGCTTTCTTTCCATGTTTCTAGTTCATTACTTATTGGTAGTCAATTACCTATTTACCTACTTAAAAATTATACTATCTCACCTCAGCCATATTTTAAAGGAGTTTCATAAATAACAGCGTGATAGATGTTCGTGGCGTGTTTTATTATCTACGAGCCGTGTTGACTGTCAGCCGGAGTGACTGTCGTCATGACGTAGATAAATTGACTGCGCACCGCCGGAAGTAATGAGATTCCAACGGTTTTAATAGCGATTGGTTTTCCTTGTGATTTTCATTAATATACCTCTTGCACCTGTGGGAGAAGATCATTATGTCGTCGAGATAGATCATTCTTTTTTTATGGTCCATATATTTTGTTCTGTCATCTGATGGCAATTTTTAGCTTCGTGTATAAATTCTTTTATAAAAATTGATGGGTTTTAGTCGTTCCGGCGTCCTTTAGAGCTAAATCTTACATAATGTTTCTAGAAAAAGATAGAAGAAAGAAAAATAAGTTTATTTGTCACAGAAACACGTGCATAGAAAAAGATAATTAACTCGAGTACCAGAACAATTAAATAAAACACAATAGATAAAGTTTTATGCTGATAGAAAGTAGGCGATTAGTCCAAGGTCTAGATGATAACCAGTCTCTCTTAACTTGGACCTAGATGATGTCCTGATCATGCTATTTTCTAATTAGCCATTGTTGTCTGGCTGCTTGCGGATGGTACATAAAATTGCAGTAAACAAAAATATTCTCAATTTTGCACAATTTTAAAATGGAAAAAGAAGTCAGCTCCTGACTCTCAATATCTACGTATTGAGAGTCAGGAGAGTCCGAAATATATGTAGTAAAATTTTCTAAGATTTTACATATTAAAGTTTATAACAAACTCGGCATCACAGTATCGGATCTCCATAAAACAAAACAAGAGAACGAACTGCCCGAAATCTTACATCACCGTACTTTTAAACAAATAAATCCACAAGGACCAAAATAAAAGAGCAAAGATAGATTATACTCTAATGCGAAACTTCCGCACTCCATCGACAAACTATAAATTCGCCATACGACTCGGCGAATTTTTCTTGTACAGCCCAAGTTCGAGTCGTAAATATTTTAAAGTAACTTCCGAAGGAAAAGTGACACCAAATGTTGACGCTTTTGCGGCAAACTTTGGAGGTGGCCATCGACAAAATAACCCTGTCGGAACTGAGAGACTGCCGAACTTGAAATATAAAAGTTTGCAACTGAAACTTTCCGAATGTGTTGTTTTCAAATGCATCTTGAGACTGCCTCTGGGGACGGCCGAAGATTCGCTTCCCTTTTGTCATCCTTTCAGATTGCAAATACAGCCTATCCGTGATTGATTGTATTTCTAACTTTAAGGTAGTTGGACTTTATCTTTTACTTGGTTTACAGTATATTCATGTTTAAAACGCTCGTCTCTATTTTTAAAGTATGGTTCTACATATTAAATCACATTATTACCAATCTTGCTAGGCTAAGGCCCACCTGCGGCTGTACAGCCTTAGATGATGATGATGATTGCCGATCTTACTTTTTACAAGGCGAAGTATATTTACATTTACCAAGGTTAGCTCGCTTCGTATTTATACGTGTACGGCCTTTGGTAGGACAAAATGATTGACCCGGAAAAATATATAGCCTTCGTGTCCAAAATCCTCTGGGTCCCATATTCCGCATATTATATCCCAATTATAATTTTGTCCGGGAGGGGCCAGCCTGCCAACCCGACCGCTTGTTATCCACTCATAAATAGCTTAGCAAGGAAAGGTTCCGTACCAATTCAATTTGGTAGGGTTCTTAATGCTTTTTAGTTCAACGTTTTTGGGACGTAAGCCTGAAACTTTTATTAGAGTGGTTCGTGTGCGCGTATCACCGCTGCATTATGTATAAACGATAGGTAATCATATTAGTTTAATTAAAGGTTTAGCCCCATCCTCGTTAAACGGATTTACGTAAGCGATATTAAATTTCATCTGGCATAATTCTATTTTCTTCCTTTAACTTTCAGCAGTGAATAGATTTATAAAATAAAACTTGCTTTTAACGTTTCAACCCACAATACTCTGTCTAATTTACCTAAAACCAAAAAGAAGCCGTTTGCCATCCAACTTCTCAAAAATTCGTCAATACAGGGCCCGAGGTTACCAAAGAGTTTCCTCAATTATTTTTTCTCGTACAGAAAAAAAAAAGAAAAGTGAAAGGCATAGCATCAAATTTATATAGACATGAGTACCTAGATACGTTAAATTATTTATCTGAGGAGCCAGCACGTGCCTCTGGACTTATGAATGTACACATTTTAGCACTTATGACCTGTTAATAAATTATAAGTGGGAATCTCCCTCTGATGGTAACGTCTCACGAAACGTGCAAGCTGTCGTCAGCACTAGAGATGTGGCCTATAGGAATGTTGCTTACATTTGGAGATCAGCCTATTTCTTTTTGGATGAATTTATTTTCGTTCTCTCGTCTTTGGATACGGAGTATCTGTTTGTTCTGTTTATTTTTAAAGTATCGGTATTAAAATGACCGTTTATTAGCTCAATAAAACGGCAAAGTATCTCTTAATTGAGTACTTATTTGTTGTTTTAAACATGAACTGGAAAATTGAACCTTGCAAAAGAATTTCGAATATGAATGTTTTTGCAGTTCAAATATATTTCAATATTCTCGTTGGTATACCAATAATTTAATTAACATTTGATATTTTCGCTTCAATATACATGGTTTACTCTTTCCTACTTCAATATTCACTCACTTAGTGTCAATTTTCATTGTTTCAGTATTGGTTTATTAATAACAGTCCACTCCACATAGGTTCACAATAATTTGGGACTGGTAATGGAATGAAATATCCTGTTTCATTTCAGGTAGTGTATTTGATCATTCGATTATTTGACTGTTAGGTCTCGCATCGGTAAGCGTAGTGCGAGTGCTCTTGCCTCAAATTCTCGAGTTATTCGTGCAAGTCACGGCACGGAGTATAAGAAGGAAACACTTTTTGCAAGTTTCCATCATTGTGTACAACGTTTTTCTCTGTAGCGGTTTGACGAAGGAGTTTCTAAGGAATGGTTTTTATGCTTTTATTGTGCTATTTTGCTTGGTGTGATGGACCAATTTTTGTAAAATAAAGTTGTTCTTGCACGGACAATTTTAAATCTTACCTATTGGATAAGTCCTTCCAATATCAGAATCTTCCTTTGAAAGCCTTACTTTATTACATAACCTGATCCGTCTCATATGGAGGCAGGCCATCTAAGCCCGAAGCTCGAATAAAGCATTATTACATGACTATTAAATCCATAATCTATGCAATGAACGAGCCGCATAATGAATAGCAGCCGATTGGATGGCATCGCATTAATTTTACGATTAATTTTCAATAGACACGTTATAAAAACCATTTTGAAAAATATGTATAGCGCTAAAAAGTTCTTTTGGCTCGTGACCAATATCGGAACGAATGCCGCCATCTTTTTTTTTTCAATACCTTCATTTCACAAAACAATGGGGAAGGCAAAACTATCAAAATGGCGTTGTAACTAATAGCTAGTTCCTAAAACAAGCTAATAATGCAAGGCGAGCGCTGGATTTTATTTATTTTTAGCCGACTTCAAAAAGGAGGAGGTTCTCAATTCGCCTGTATGTTTTTTTTTTGTATATTTGTTACGCGATTACTCCGCCAATTATGAATTGATTTTGATGACTCTTTTTTGTTTGGTAGGTCATGCTTCAAAGATGGTCCCTTATCAATTTTATTAACTTTGCTTGAGTAGTTTTTGAGTTAGCTTCAATATTACGTATTTTTCCCACTTAGTCTATACGGACGATCTTTTAAGTTACTCCATCACTGTTATTTACGTAGCAGGTAGTGGTATTCGAATTTGTTTGGGTAGGTACCACAACTAAAAAGTGAAATATAAAAACTTTTTTTTAATACCTAATTTAATTTCGGAAGTCGGTGTCTTTGGTTTTTTATTATAATTTTTTGCCCCCGACTTCCGAAATTAAAATTATTTTTCACTTTTTGTGTTTTTTTTGGAAGTAGGTTGTTTTTTTTAATAAAAAGTTTTTTCGAAAATGACTCGTTGTTGTGTTCCTAAATGCTCGGAAATTGGAGTCTGCCATTTTCCTATAGACTTAGAAGATTGCTTTAATGCTATTCGTAGAGAATTATTATTAACCCCCGACGGAAAAAGAGGGGTGTTATAAGTTTAACGTGTGCCAAACGGCTGAACCGATTTTGTTTTTTTTATTTGTTAGTTTGAAGGGTGACTTTATCGAAAGTGTTCTTAGCTATGATTCAAGAAAATCAGTTCAGCCGTTTGAAAATTATCACCTCTTTATCACCTCTTTTCAAGTTGTTGAATGGATATGAGCATCTTCCACAGGTGTAATCGATTCGAAATTTAGAATTCTGTTACTTCAATGATATGAGAAGAATATACCTACTATCTAACATTGAACTGATGCTGCAGCATCACCTGGTATTTGCAGGATACCCAACTCCCTCACCAACTTACAGCAGAGGTATCGTGTTTGGGCTCATTGGAAAGTAGTAACTAGCTTCACTGTGGCAAACAGACGTAGTTACAGCTACGCAGATTTCGGCGAGTCACGTGTCGATCGTAGCGTCTCTACTAGTAAAATAGTATAAAATTTAAAAATCTGGATTTTTTTTTTTTAAACCCTGAAATACAAAGCATCTAAAAAGTAATAAAATAATGTAGGTATTGACCCTTTAAGTTTTATATAAAATTTGTAGGTAATATTTGATCCTAGCGTCGCGGCGTCGCGTCGGGGGACGGCTTACAAAAATAAGAAATAAATTGTCGATAAATTGTCTTCGTTTGAATATGACACATTTTTATTATAATAATTTCCATGATTTTATTTGCCACTTCGAAACATTCGTCATCGGTCATCAATCTCAGCCTTTACATACAATATAATGTGTTGAGAAGTGTTCGCTTGTTCACAACATTGTGACGTCCATACCCATTACAACCGGGATTTATTGGCGCTATTAACATTAAAATAATAATTCCCAACTTTATAGACTAATAAAATCGTTTAATATCTGCTCGTTTGATAAATAATTCAATTTGCAAAGGAATTTTAGGCTACGCGGGAATTTCTACAATATTGTTGGTACCTATTTATAATGTGCCATTAAAGGTTATTAATTTTAACCAAAAAAGGTTTAGGTTTAGGGGTTTAGCTTAAAACGGTGTCTAGGTAAAAAAATAAGTCCCTACTCATATGAGTAAGTAATTTTGAAATTAAAGTTATTTTTACTTTGTAGTTTTTTTTTTGGAAGTTGGTTGTTTTTTTTTTTCTAAAAAGTTTTTATTTTTCACTTTTTAGCTGTGGTACCTTACCCACACAAATTCGGATACCACTACTTAATAAGTAAATAACAGTGAAGGGAACTTAGAACATCATCCATTTAGACCAAGTGGGAAAAATACGTATTATTAAAGCTAACTCAAACGTACCTGAACAAAGTTAACAAAATTTATATGAAAACACAGCGCAAGCTTCCTCTACCAAATGAAAAAATAAATTTCAAAATCTGTTTTCAATTGACGAAAATATCGACGAGCATAAATAAAAAAAATAAAAAAGCATACATAAAGTCGAACATAGAGCCTCCTCCTTTTTGTAAGTCGGTTAAAAATGGCAGAGTGACTACCAGCTGTTGAACAGTAAATAAGTAAATACATAGGTATACTAGCTGCTGCCCGCGGCTTCACCCGCGTGGATGTCGTGAAATATTCCACGGGAACGTACTACCGAGATTAAAAATAGTAAATCCTATGTGTTAATCCAGGTTATAAACTTATTAAACTATTTAGTTCGATAAGGATTAATAACATGATATGAATGTGTGCTGGATTCTACCCATGGTTTCATTGGCTAATTTGAACAAAAGAGGGTTATTGTGACTTAACTATAATAGTTAGTAGACACACAGCATCGCGGACTTTTTTGTGGTTTCTATAGGTGGTTGATTCTTTGACATGGTCTCATGAAAACACTAGAGTTATCGGATTAAAAAAATATACGTTGTATATTATAAGATCAGTTTAGATTAAATCTCAAGACAATCATATAAAGTTTAATGAAAACACTTCCTTGTTCACCACGTTTTATATTTCCTTGAACCTTAACCCAATTACACCAACACCCTAAAAATCCGAAATAAAGACATTCCCTTAAGGTCAGCCATGTAACACGATGTAATTAAACCATTACGGGTAACCTCTCCTCATCAGTCGGCACTTTTATCACTAATTCAAAGGGAGGTCAGTATGGCCGACGCTCCTTAATAATAGATCGTCTTTTATGACCTTTATCAAAGTTAGTAGCCGGAGTCTGAACTATAAATTACTTTGAAAGATTTGATGCATTTGAAACTGTTGAAGTAATGTGGTGTGTGGTGGAAGGTAATGTTGATCGTTTATATTGTTTAAATAATTAAAAGTACATACAAACCCCTGTATATACGATTTTTAACTATTTTCGTAGTCTCGTTTTTAAATTATAATGAAATACTCCTAACTTTAAGATCAAATTTAATCATACCTACTCCTTATTTATCAATTTGGGCAATTTAATAGTTTATTTACCGGTATGCAAAATACGCGCTTTGACGTGGAGTTGCGGATACCAGCAATTATTAGGTACCTATTACCTACCTAGTTTCTTTACATTATCATTATTTTATTTGCCTCTGGTTTCTGAAACAATCAATTTAGTATTACTTTTTTAGTTGCATGTTATTATTTTTGCAAAGCAATCAATAATGTACAGTACAGTAACTCATTAGAGGCCCTAGCACGATCACGCGACATAAATATAGCGTAAATTCTAACGATTTTTTAATCAAAATACAACTGTCCTATAAGAGTATTTGTTGAAAATTTTGCGAAAAGCTCAAATTAATATCACCCATGGATACGGATGAAGGAGTACCTTAAGGTTCTTACATACTGGCGCGACTTTTAACAAAACGATTTCTGAGAAAACTTCACGGCGAACAATGCAGCGTCAGCGCGGCGCGCGACAAGTCGCGCCTGTATGTAAGAGGCTTTACTCCTTTCTCATAATTATAATAATAATATACTAACTAGTATAGGTATTTTAAATAAAATCGTTGGAGTTTACGTTACGTTTACTCTGCGGGTTCTGGCTAGGCCCACAGAAGCTTGCTCAGTTTGAAAGGTTGGTGATCTCTGAAACTTGTTCCAATTTAAAAATACAACCCTCAAAACAAATACTCATCTACACATACGGTATCCAAAACCTAATCCCACCTACAAATGAACTAGCCGCAATCACAAATTGAGCAATTATAAAGCTAAGAACAGAAGATAGAGATACTATCGCGCCGTTAAACAATCAATGGTCGTATTAGTCGGGGTTCGAGCCCGGGCCGGTCATTATCGGCGGCTGCTTGCGGCAACACCGCCATTATGTTCGCCGTGTCGGATTAGTTATTAAATTTTAATTGTTTTTGTTTGTCGTTGTTTTTGTATTGAGAAAAAAGAGAGCGAATTATTGTAGGAATGACTTAGGGAAGAAACTGGAATCGTGCATCATTGCAACTTTGTAAGTCACTGTTATCGTATTTTACTTTTTTTATTGAAATAGAAAAGAAGAGAGTACTATCATGTGAATGTTTGAGACCCTAATTAAGATTTGAAGCGTAATGTTAATTTTAATGAAAGTACTCGTAGGTACATGATGCACCTAGGTATGTAGGCTTATGTAGGTAGGCACGCAAAACGTCAAACTCATTTATTTCTATCGGATAAATGATATCAATAGTTAATTATTTATTTTGACACTCACATATTTAAAAATAATGTTTGCAAGTTAATAAATGAACTTTAGTAATGATCACCCTATTCATACAACCTCATGAAATATAACAAGATAAATACAACATCGAGGGTTCACGGGCTATTTGTATTAAGCGACAACCAGGCCGATATTGAGTTACATATTATATGAAATGCTCAAAAAGAAATGCTAGAAACTTTGAAATGCTCTCATGTAAAGTTCCAAAAATGTCGGTTAATACAAATAGCCCGTGAACCGTCGACATAATTACAAGGTAGAACCCAACCTTGAAATTAAAGGAAACGTCGAGAACTAATGTATGCAAATAAAAAATAAAATATAAAAAAACTGCAAACAAAGGCTTATACCGAATGAATATTATAATCACCTAAATACATAGATTGTTGATTGCTTTATACAGAGATGGACAATATGGACATAACAGAGATAACATTCAATCCATAAAACAGCTTTATCTATTACAGATATTTGAGCCATTCAAGCATTGCGAATTGCTTGATTTAAAGGTGTGGGCTCAACTCGCCCCTTGGATCTTGCCCCTAATTGCCTAAGTGTATACTCGCCCCTTTGAATATGATATTAGATACCCCAAGTCACCCCCGATTGTTAGTAAGTTAAAAGTAACTGTCAGGACCCTAATTTAAATAAATATTGTTTTCTTAAAACTTCAATCAAAAACTAACAAAAAGTACTAGGCTTACATGAATTCAAAATAGTATTACAATCATTAGTAGTATCCCACTAATAAGATTTGGATGTAAGAGGCACATAAATAATTCATAACTAACAAAAAGTATAGGCTTGCATGAATTCAAAATAGTATTACAATCATTAGTAGTATCCCACTAATAAGATTTGGATGTAAGAGGCACATAAATAATTCATAACTAACAAAAAGTATAGGCTTGCATGAATTCAAGATAGTATTACAATCATTAGTACCTATTATCCCAATAGTAAGATTTGGATGAAAGGCACATAAATAGCTTATAACTAACAAAAAGTACTAGGCTTGCAAAAATTCACGTTTAGTTACACTTGGAGACAAGTACTAAACTATGTAATTAGCAAATATCGCAAAACGGGATGCGTTTTGTGATATTCAACATTATAATACGAACTTAGATAAAGAAAGCATTCATATATACGTCTCTCATACGACTCTCTCAACTAACATATTATTTTACCAAACGATGAATACGATTTAATGGACCTATGAAAAAGGTTCTTTTTGTTGTTATTCAGGTAGCAAAAACTATCACAAGTGTCACGAGATAGAGAGATTACAGATAAAGATTATTAAAGTAATCAAACATGGCGTTATTCATATTGTGTGCATTTTTCTGTCTGCCTGTAGGTACCGTTTTTGGTTAAATTTCAAAGGTATTGCCGCAAGGGGCGAATCGATACACCAAAATAATTATTTAAATGTCAATTTTCCACTCGCCCCTTCGTAAGGGGCGATTCACTACAGCAAAATAATAAAAAAGGGGGCGAGTGGAACATTTTAATCGAAAGGGACAATATCCGAGGGGCGAGCGAAGTCTACACCGATTGAAACCCTAAAAGTCATTCAATGTCAAAACTCAACAGCTGTAAAAAGCAAGAAAAAACTTTTTCAAATTACGTAACTCATCTTTCAAAAGAAATTCTAAACATTTGCTAAAATTCTTTATAATTCTTAATTTTTATTTTTTCTTTATAATTTCTTAAAAACAAAAGTTTCGTTTTCATACGAATAATTTTTATTTACCTGGCTTCACTATGACTGAGCCCTAAGTTCCAAACTTTTTTATAAATAATAACCGACCAAGTGCGTGCCGAACCACACACAATGAAGGGTTCCGTAGTTGGGTTGAATTTATCCCAAGAACAAACTTAACATTGTAGATGAAAAACTAAGTTGGCCGATTATTACTTGGTAACTTGTAGAGCCTACTGCCGTGAATTTTTTCACATACCCAAAACCAACCATTTAGCTGGCAGGGGGGGGGGCGACACTTGATTAGCACTTTAAAGCTTAATATTTCGCATAAGGATCCCTGAATCCAAAAATTGTTTTCACAAACTCACAATATTTTTAAACGGCCTTTCCAACGACGGCCCACACTCATCACCACTACGTGCCGGGGAGGTACCCTAAAAATGATATTACGATGATTTTATTTTACCTGTTTGTCGGCGTGATTTATATTTATATCAAACTTCAGCTTTCTAGTACTAAGAGGCTCTGAGCTAAGCCGCGGACAGACAGACAGACATGGCGAAACTGGAAGGGTTTATTGTTGACTACGAAACCCTTATAAAATATGTAGGTACCAATTACCCCTGCTCCAAAGCCCATCAACCAACGCACAACTTTCCAACGACACACCACACCACAAGTTCAAATAAAGCATTGCTATTTGGGATTTATATCTAAACAAACTATAAATTAAGAGTTCACGTTCACAGACAGCGCAACATTGACAGCCGGTCGGTCTTACCAGCGACGCCCCGTCACTTGGCTACCTACAGCTACCGGCTACGGTTCGTTTGAATACCCACCGAGAGCTTCTTAAATTGTGGGTACTGGAAGTGACTTGAGACAAGTAGTGATGAACTATCCTCAAAAATATGGTGTGGACGCCTCTTCTTTTGAATAATTTCCTGCTGTGATATTGCAGAGTTTAGCTGTCATATTGAAATTATCTGAAAACTCCAACCAAAAAAAAAATAGATCTAATATCACGAGTACAAAACAGAAATAGTCGGCAGTAATTGTTGGCACGTCATGACTGTGACAAGAAGATTTTCAGAGTGGTAAATAACATAAATTGATGCTAACAGCATCTTTATAAACAGAAACACAGGTTTATAGTCATGTAATTAAAAAGTGTCAAATGCTGTCGGAAATCAACGATTGAAGTCATTGCGATTATTTATGATCAATTGATCAGTGTAACCCTAATAACGAAGTAGTGCTTTGAGGGCGAATAAATATTATGTGTGTATCGCTACTGAATCGCTTCTCTAGCGCTTTGCAAATGCGGAAAACGACCAAGTTAGCGATGCAGCGAAATGCGCTACTGCAAAAAGTCACCGTGAGCGACCGCCCGATGTTACATTTCATTTGTTCCAAAACGCTAATTAGTTCTCACCATGAGACTGATACGCATCACTGTCCAAAAAATATTCAATCCCTTATCCTCCATTTCATAACTCTTCCCGCACGAGGAAGGGTCTCCTAAATTAATCAACAAGGACAGCGGTCCAATGGGTTATAAGAGCTACACTCCAAAACTTTCCTGCCTAATGATGGCTTAATGAAAATCGCTTCGACAAAATGGAACGATGACAGTTAATCACCATCGCCAGAAAATATCGGTTTAAACTGATTTATACCGAGCGCGTGTTAAGTGGAGTGGCTAGAAGTGGCATATGGTGATAAATTAATGGGTGGTTCGTGGTTTGTGGTGTAATTTCCAAGTAATTATTTCATAAGGACAACTTTTAATTTCTTATAAATTGAATAGTTTAGTAGATAGCCATGAGTAGCCCATCAACTATCTGCATCTGCAAGCAGCTATTTTTCAAATCAATTACATGACTTCTTTTGCAACACTACGGTAGTATCAATTTATTCACAATTTTATTTCCGTGGAAATAATCTAAGTGCTGTCTGTATGTTGCATGGCATCACTTCAAACATAAAAGAAACCATATTTTCTTGAAGTTCAGAACTTCCCAGTGACATACTAAGGGATTTCCTGAAACCTTCGGTTTAATGACAAAATCGAACTTTGTCTAAGTACATCCTACTCTCGCCACGCCCCCCGGCTTTGGTCGACATTCTTGTTAACTTTCAAGTTCCGGCCCAATAGTTGGGAACATCTGGAACTAATGAGTCAGTGGTTCAGCCTTTTATTATACAAAATAGAGGATGAAACGTAACGTTTGTCCATCCCTGGAACAAGTTCACTGTCTTATACTTGCACTAATAGTTCTTCAAAGGATATTACTTCATTTAGTGAAGTAAAAGAGACCGGTGATTCAGAACGTTTTGGCCAAAAATCCGACACCTCAAAGACATAATTAGTCCTATTTTTAGAATGAACTGCGGCGCGCATGCTTTGCGTACAAAAGGGTAATTTTGAAAAAAAAAATTGCTGCATACATAAATATACAATTTGCTTGAATACGTCTGTCATAATTATGATAGTAAACCATCTTCAGTAACCATTAGAAGGGCGACTGCCGTTGCAGATATTCGAAACCGCACTTTCCAACGGCCGATCCGGGAATAGCCAAAGTGGTTTTGTTTCCTTTCATTAACAGGAATTTACAGCATAATCCAAAACATACAATTTTTCCACAGCCCTGACTTAAACACTATCGACGCAATTTATGAACATGGCGGCCATGAAATGTCGGAATCAGACATACGGTGGTTAAGTTTAATAGTCATAATTGGTGGTGTCCGCTTTCCGCCGGTTTCCACCGGTTTGATCTGGTCGAGCCAAATTGAGCAAATCCAATTAATTTTATGCAAAATGGTTCGTTTTACTGTAGGGTTAGTGTTACCTGTGATTACGGTAAAAAATGAGGGTGGAAGTTATGATTTAGAAATTATTGATTCGGTTAAAAAAAACCCCGACAAAAACAAAGCGTCTAAATAATATGTAGCTTTAAGTTTAATATAAGAGTTGTAGGTAATATTTTGATCCAAGGGTTGTCGTGCCGGGGGACGGCTACACAGGAGGTTAGGTCAGATTAGAAGGTAAGTTTTTATAGGATACTAGCTTTTGGCCGCGGCTTCGCCTGCGGCTTTGCCCGCGTGGATGTCGGAAAATATCCCACTGGAACGTACTACCGGCATTAAAAGTACTCGATGTCATCCAGGTGAACAATGTATTAATTCCGCAATACATTGTTTTCATGTAACATTATTTTTCACTTTTTATTTTATTTTTATTTTGTGTTTCACGAACTGTGTCCATCATCTGCCTAGCCTTTTCCCAATCATGTTGGGGTCGGCTTCCAGTCTAACCGGATGCAGCTGAATACCGGTATTTTACATGGAGCGACTGCCTATCTGACCACCACAACCCAGTAACTGGGTAATACGATACCCCTTGGCAAGACTGGTTGTCAGACTTTCGGGCTTCTGACGACCCGTAACGACTGTCAAAGATCCACAAATGACAGCCGGGACCAACGGTTTAACGTGCTTTCCGAGGCACGGAGGAGTCTCGATATGTAAAGGTGGTCACCCATCCACAGACCAACCCCGGCAAGCGTAGCTTAACCTGATGAATCGACCTGACCTGAGACTTTGTTTCACGAACTGTGTCCAAATAAACGTTATTCTTTCTTTATTTTCTTTCTATTATTTTACGCGGCGTACGCCAGGAAAGCATGATTTTTCCGACATCTTCAACAATGTTTCATATATATCCTTACTAATTCCTTACAAATATTATAAATGCGAAAGTAGCTCTGTCTGTCTGTCTGTCGCGCTTTCACACAAAAACTACTGAACCGATTTAAATTAAATTTGGCACACAGATAGTCTAGAGCCTGAGAAAGGACAAAGGCTACTTTTTATCGACATACCACGTGGGCGAAGCCGCGGGCGGAAGCTAGTAAATATGTAATTTATAGTGATAGTAACTATTCTCTAAAGTGGGTGAAGTTTTCGGAACTGTTAAACAAGTCTTGATGAGGCTGCACACGTTACATTTCAGAAATTACACGCGTTACATTGATTACCAACTTCATGAGACATCTCTCATCAAGTCAAGACAAGTCGTAGTTTATCACCAAAAACTAACTTATAACGACAATTAATGCATAATTTCATAAACGAACTAACACAAATGTACTAACTCCAGTTTGCATAATATCAAATAATACATAGTAACTAACACACACCACATAAATACGAAACTTTACAGGAACCGTGTCAGGTTAAAATCTTTAATGAGCCACCTTTTTGTTGTTATTATAAAGCGATTTTCGTCACCGCTTATCAGATTAGTGGCTCGAGCCACTTTCTAGCCACACTCCGGCGACGCTTACTTCAGGCAGGAGATGGGACGGTAATGCGGTTTATGATACAGGATAATGTTAATTATGGTTTAGTTTTTGCTGGGCCTGCTCGGCCGTGATTTTAGGTGTATGAAAATTTGTGGTTCTATAATAGTTACATGATGGACACTACACCACAATTGGCTTTAAATCAAGTCTTAGAGGTTCATTTATAAACGTTGCTTAAAGTTAAGTAATGATTAGCGACGGTTTAACCACGTTTGACCGTCACTTAACTTAAGGCAACGTTTATAAATAAACCTGTTGGTTTCTGCACTCCTGAGACTTTGTTTTCCTTTTGCTTATGTCCATTATTTTAATAATATCAGCAATTACAAACTTAGATGCCACTTTTTTCATGCATAGGTATTTATTGTGATTACTGCTAGCCGTAATACCTCCGGCTATGACTACGAACGAAAATAACCACGGAATTTAAAATCGTAAGTTATCTTAACTGCTATGAAATCGTCCCATTACAGCACTGGCGTGGGTCTACTAAACCTTACCACGGATTAAATAAAAATATTTAAGAAAAAAATGAATTAAAAAAAAACAAAAAATAGTGAAAAATAGCTTTAATTTCGGAAGTTAAAAGTTTTTATTTTTTACTTAGTTGTGGTACATACCTCACACACATTCAAATACCTGCTATGTAAATATCAGTGACGGGAACTTAAAACCTACCAAACAAAAAAATCATACCCTTGATGTTAAAACTATTTATTTGAATAAGATTTAATATTATGTTGATAAAACTCCTTCGCAAATAATGCATTAATTTCGAACAAATTTGATTACCATAAAAAAAGGTTATAGTGAGTCAATCTTAAAAGATAGACATATGCTATCGCTGACTTTTTTTTTAGAACTTTTAAAGAGGAACAATTCCATCATACATAATATTTGCGTAACTTAAGCCGTTTACGCAGCGCACGCAACGGAAGCTCTCAAAAAGGAATAATTTTTCCCGTTTTTGCAACACTTTTCATTTATGCTCCGGTCCTATTGCTCGTAGCGTGATGTTATATAGCCTAACCTTCCTCCATAAATGGACTATCCAACACAAAACTTTTTCAATTCTAATCAGTAGTTCCTGAGATTAGCGCGTTCAAACAAACAAACTCTTCAGCTTTATAATATTAGTATAGATAATCGGCGGAGTAATCGCGTAATAAACACACAAAAAGCATACCGTCGAATTGGGAACCTCCTCCTTTTAGAAGTCGGTCAAAAAACCCACACTAATCTCTCATCTTTACCAAGGTCTCCTGCGCAAGTTTGTATCGTCCATGTCCATCACACTACTGCGTCGAACATATCTTTATCATGCATATATAATTATTATTATGACCCCACAGGTTCTCTGCTAGTCACAATAACTCAGGTTATGAATACTAACACGACTCGGAAAAACAAATCTTAATAATAATTGATGGACAGTTAATCGTCCATGACCTGTTGCATTACAGCATTGTCTGAACCCACTTAACCATTCCGCGTATTGAAAAACTCACACAAGTCTCTCTTCTTTAGCAATGTCTCCTGCCCCCGATTGTATTATCCATGTCATAACGCTACTGCGTCGAACATGTCTGCCGGTGACACGCCTGGCCTGTCTGCGAGCCATCCAGTCTGTTCCGATTAATGCTGCGATACGTTGTATTTATATTGTGGTTTTGAGTTTTAATTATTTAACTGTTTCTTTAGAAGTAGGTCTTTTTAAGCAAAATGCTAGGAAAGGAACTAAGTATTAGGGCAAGATAAGGGAATCTTACCCTTGGAGCGGCTAGTACTATACGTAGTATCAGGGCAAGATAAGGGAATCTCACCCTTGGAGCGGCTAGTACTATACGTTTTATTGAGTTCCGCTCTTCCAAGTAAAATGTCTTGTTTTTTTTAATTTTATTAATCATTGTTTTTTGGGTAATAAAGAACTAACCTTTAAAAGTCAATTATAATTAGGTTTAAAACTTATTTTAATTAATAATTATTAACTATATAACTTATTCTAAACAATGTCCTAAAAGTATCTACGTCAAACACATTAAAGACATACTTGATCGACAATGTTTTAACAAAGTATGCATAATGTTACTATAGATAATATTCTAGACTGTCAAAAATTCTAACACTTCCCAAGTTTTCAAAACTCGTAAGATGGACTAGCTCATGGCTGTCATGCCAGTGCCTGAACTAACCCAGATAGTCTCAAGTGTAGTGTTTTAGCACGTAGTAACTGCACTCCAGTGGCGCCCTCTTGCAATAAACAGGCTATATAACTTTCACATAAACTAAATAGAATCAAACTCCGGGAATTCGTCACTGGTGTGTCAAGTTGTAAGGTTGTAGCGATTTTCTTTTGTTTATTTTCATTTTGGACTACTTTCGTTACTTACTGCTCCCGATTTAAGAATTATTTCTAAATATTATTTCTAATCATCGTTTGATGAAAGCTTTTAAGATTTATAAATGACTAGCTGCGCCCCGCGTTTTCACCCGCATCAGTCTCGATCCCTTGGGAATATCGGGATAAAAGGTATCCTATGGAAGATAGAGACTTAATAATAATAATAATATATTTATTGGAACTAAAACACAAATTACAATAAATTATGTACGATAATGACTGCATTAGTTATAAACTGTGTCGCAGCCATTAGCGCCCATACAAAAAAAGGTTTATGCGTTGGTGCTCCAGCGTAGAGAAATTATACATATGTTAATTTATATTAATGAAAATTACAGATAAAAACTAATACTAAAAGAAAATAAAAATAATATTAAAACGAAAGATATGGTAAAACAAAAAAAAAACAAAAAATTAAGATAAATGAAAAGTGTGGTGTGATGTGTTGTGCGTGTGATGTGTTGTGTTGTGTGTTTGTGGTGTGTAGTGTTGTGTGTGTGTGTTTAAGTGCATGTTACGTTTTCACTAAATTCTCTAGCTCTTCATAAGTAAGAGTATGAAGCCATTTATCAACGGTGACTCGACACCCCCTCAGATTAAGTGAAAAAATATGACATACGCTATTCACTCGATTGTACAGAATAGAGCTTAGGTATCTATATTGACGTCTAACTACTTCAGTGCTGACTGGTTCGATTAAACAGACTCTAATAGACCGTCGTCTGTGCTTAATGAAGTCAGCATCAAAAGTCAGTTCAGAGTGCTTGCGTAGTACGGTGCTAAGTGCAAAAGAGTGTCTCACTCTTGGGACCCCACATAGTGCGTAGTACTTATCTCCATCGAGTATACCTGTTGCCAGAACTTAACGTCACTAGGTCGCTGTCCTGTCTGATTAATACATCTTCTCTCCCTCGTCCATCTTCTCACTCGCACCACACCAGCTCCGTCTTTGCCGTGAAGACACCTGCGCGACCTCCAATTATCAATGTAATTGGCTATTCAACTTGGCTCGATGGGAGAGTACAGCATGCCTAATTAATGAAATCAACTGAATATTGAAATTTTCGCTTCAACGGTTTTAAGCCACCTACAGCCAATTTAGAAACGAATTTATGTGAAACTGAAAGTGAGGATCAAGACCCTCACTTTCAGTTTCACATAAATTCGTGCGCTTGTGAGGCCAATGTTGAGGCCGATCCATACAGAATACAGACATATTATAAAATGAAGGTTTTTTTTGTAGACTTCCAATAGGTTTGGTTGATAAAATATTTTATGGCACATCAAATTTATGATGGCCGTAAAAACTGAGTGGTTTGGACCGTCACCTGAAAGTTTTAATTTAGTAGCTTTGAGAATCTTTATAGATAAAGAATAATAAATGATTTAAATGCTATCTTTCAGCAATGGATCAAGTGCATTTCAGGCTATTTCTATGGGCACAATAACACATAATATGGTCATGTAATGTCAGAAGATTAAAGATGTATAATAATGCAGACTGCTACATCAAAGTACCTCAAATTGCCACTTCAAAACACACCGAACCTCCTCATGCTATACACACCCGATCAATTTCCATGCCTCCAAAAATAAAACAGGAGCGGCTACCAATCAACCCGCTAATGTTGCATGAAACCTATCAATAATATGGCTACCCCTCATAAATCGACGTTAGAACGGAAATGTTATCCCTTGCAAGCAAACAATATGTTGTTATGATTGATAGGGGACGAGGCATTACGCAGAAAAGGTGCGAGGCAGGCAACGAGCGTTTTTATGTACAAGCTCCGACTGTAGTTACAAAACTTTTTACAAAAAAAAACAATAGACTTCCAAATAAATCACTAAAAAAGTGAAAAATAATGTTAATTTTGGAAGTCGGTGTCTTTGCTTATCAATTTTCGGTTTTTGCCACCGACTTCCAAAATTAAAGTAATTTTTCACTTTTTTTGTGATTTTTTTGGAAGTAGGATTATTTTTTTTAAGTTTTTTTTTTCACTTTTTAGTTGTGGTACCTACCCCACACAAATTCGAATACCACTACCTGCTATGAAAATAACAGTGACGGAGTCAAATAAGATATTATCTACATAGACTAAGTAGGAAAAATACGTAATTATTGAAGCTAACTCAAAAACTACCCAAGCTAAATTAATAAAATTTAAATGGGACCACGAATTGAGAACCTCCTTCTTTTTGAAGAAGTCTGTTAAAAATTAGATTTGTTCAGTTTGGGTAAATTGTAGGAGGGAAAGGAATGCTATGGAATGGGAACCAAAAAATCATGTGGGTGAGGAATTTGTGGTTTGTTCAGCAGATTATTGTGTTCTTGTATCTACATAACATAACTGCTTCCTGCTTACTTAGAACGCGCCTTAACTACATATAAGCATATTGAGATGGGTTATCAGGGGGCCTAAAACGGCCACATTAAGCAATTCCTCTAAAAGCAATTCATTTCCTGATTTCTCAGCAGAACATCATCATGAGATTCTAATGACCATTAGCAATTCTTCTAATTTTCGAAATATGGTGACACATATTAGCTGAGTCATAGGTATTCAATTCAATTCATATTCGAATCAGATTCGGTGTAAATATTATTGCATGAAAATGACGTTATTAATAAAATTACCGTAATTTTAATTAATTAATTTTAATTGTACATTAAACTTCAGTAAAGTAATTCATAATTTGTGGACCAATTTATGAATCTCCATACAAAACTGTCAAATAGATTAATTGCGTAATACGAATTACGCGCAGCTAATATTTATTATGAATTGTCAGTTTGTGAAATCTATTAACCTATTATAATTCTGCCAAAGTCGCCGTTTTAGGCCCGCAGTTCTCATTGCCTACTTATCCAAAAAAATAGCCAGTTCGGGGACTGCGAACCAAAGTGAAAATTTAAAACTATAAGTAACGGTGATCAATAGCAACAGATAGACTGTGAACATTTGCAAGTCGGTGACGCGAAGTCATAAGATTTTCCTCTACCAAATATCGCTCAACGCGCCTAAAGAAGTTATCGCCTCAAAAATTATCCATTTATAATTATTATTTCAGGAACGTGACTCTACGAATAGTCCCAAAGTCTTTAGATTCACAGACTTTTGGAATTCCAGTAATGTTAAGGTCCAATAAGTTATTGGCTGAGTGTCAAGACTTTATCAATAAACCTAGCGTCTCTTCTTGACCTTAATTTTAGTATCCTTGTGACAATTTCGCGGACTATTTTGTCTTAAGATTGTTGTTTTACTTACTTCCAAGTTTACATAAATTATACAGCCAGAGAAATTTATTGTTTATCAAATTGACACACTGCGCCAATTTGCTGTGTTTCCATTTCATGCTTTTTCATAAAAGATTGCATCAAGTTTTGAAAACAATAATTGTATTGTTGTAGATAAACAATAAACCCTGAATTTACATAATGACGAATTGTGTAATAAGATTTTTACATGATGTGTAAACAAAGTTAATTTGTCCGCAAATACCAACTATTCATGAACAAACATCTGACCGCATTTACAACATAAACTCAAAAGCTCAAAACCACAATTACATAATAGCCGATATAATTATGTACCTAGTATTTATAGGGCTAGACATTTAGATCAAACATAACATATGTATAACGTTAACACTTACAAATACCACAAAGTCAGAACAGCATAACCGCCTTACATAACAAACCACCCACATTAATAGGTAGGTATATAATAACCAATTAAATCCCAGTACGAATCGGGGCCATTGAGCGTATAATTAGTTTATTTATCACGGCGTTAAGGGCCTCAGCTACAGTGCAGCATTAGTGCTTAATGAGGAGGCACGGCAACGGCACGGCAATGGGACGGTTACTACACGGCTACGGTAACACGACGACCTAGAGGTTTAAAGTAGCATTATTAATGATAAGGCGGTACGTCCAGGAAGGAGCTAAGCTATAGAAAGTACTTTTTTGTTGTTAATTTATAGCACATTTTGGTCGACTTAACTCGGTCAAATCTCTGACGCTTTATTACGTAGTAGATACTCTGAAATGATGTTCCAGATTTGACCAACTTTCCCTGTAACTTTACAGCTGCAAAAAATGTTTAACACAATCTTGATACTCAAATTGGTACTCATACAACCTTTTTCAAAACCCCGCTTTGTAAAATCGATTATATTATCGAACAAAAATACTTATTTCATAAATTTCCCAGTTCCCAATACACACGCAGGCTTACAATAATGCTAGGAAGTTAACCCCAAACCTTGCAAAGGCTTTACAGAATTCTCTGTCTGCTAAAATTCCAAGCCGTGCAGTCACGGGTTTCTATTTTTCTACCGAATACCGTTTCTATCCATTTTTATTAATTTCAGTAAATCTAAATTGTTATTTGTTTCATATATTACATAAAAAAAGCTAGTTACGCTAATTTATTTCTATGCGATTGTAAAAAAGTTAAAATCATTCATGTTTCATTTTTAACTCACATTTTGTTTAATTTTATTGAATTTTTGTTCACAATTTTAGTAAAAACCTATTGAAAACCAAATTCCGTCTAATCCTTTTTGTAATAATTTATTCGAGGAGCAGGTACGGACCGAATATCTAATACTTTTGACCTGTGTTTAAGAATCTCGGTTAGCTTAATCCTTAGAGACATGAATATGTTTCCAAATTAATTCGGGGATTTTATGTTTGAGAGATTTATTCTGAGGGTAATTTTAGTCTCTTAAGTCTTTGGGTATAAAGGTGATATGTATGTTATTAAACCCTTCAAAGAACCTCGTATGGGTACATAAATGTTCTTACAAATTAATATTTGTGAGAAGTTTTATGTCAGGTATTGTGTTGGTGATCTTAAATCAATATAAATAATGTAAGGATGGACATTTTAGGCCTCATTCTCGGCGGCAGCGGGAGGCGCGAAGCGGGGTGATGTGGCGTCGGCAGCGATGCGGAGGGCGACGCGTTCAAATGCTTAATTTTATATGGAACTTTTCTCGATGGCAGCGGCGCGGGAAGCGACGACAGTTCCATATAAAACTGTGCATTTGAACACGTCGCACCCTGCGTCGCTGCCGCTGCCGCTGCCGCCCCGTTGCTCGCTGCAGCCGAGAATACGACCTTTATGAGCTGGGCACAACAACAAATCAGATAATAATGTGATAAGATAATTTTACAAAAAATTCTTAGAATAGTTTTGCCTACCTACATTTATTTAAAAAATTGCTGGTAACAATTCAATCACTCACTGGCAAACAGACTAGAAATGAAATAAAAAATATCAAAACATATCGCTCCAAAAAAAATCCATGCACCTCATACATAAACCTCCCTAATCTTCCCTCCGCCACATACCACACCTAGTGCGTATGTCCGCAGCCTTATTATCAAGTCCACTGTGAAATTATCTCAATTTACGTGGTCATTAGCAGCGTCGCACGGGAGAGATATCCGGCTAGGCGCTTATAAATCTGAATTTAATGACCGTTCCCCACCGGCACTAATATTCCGAACAATGTTCAGGGACAGACGGCCGCGACTGTACGTGTAACTGTGCATTGTTTGCGAACTCCGTGAGTCCTTGCCTTTTAGTTTTGTACCTGTTTGTTAGGCTATGGCTAATTGTTGTTTTGTTGTTGTTACACGGAAGTGTGGTAATTGGGTTTAAGGGCGTATGCGTTCATAAAGTGCAGAACTATGCTCTTACTGACCAACTGCAGGGCAATTGCTTCTTCTTATACAAAATAAAACTAGCCACTATGCACATAGTATATTCCTCTCGCTTTCATAGAATTTGTGGGAGTGATTTCGTGAAAAGGGACGGAAGTGTGTAACAGGAAGCCAGGGAAGCGCGTGCTATTTGATTTGACCAATGAACGCGCCTGGTGCTAGGTTTGGTCGTCCGATGGTACCAACCTATTTTCCGAAAGGTGGGTCCTGTCAGCCAAGATGTCAGATTTTACACATCATATGCGACTACTGTAAGGCTCGCTCGTTTTTTTTCTCGTAATTGATGCTTTATAACATAACATAACATCACGCTTGTATTCCCCGCAGAGTTAAGCAGAGGTGTACCTATAGTACACAGAATAGTACCTGTAGTGCTATATATATGCCGAAAAGAAACCGCACCAGCAGTATTGCAGGGGCATTGAAATAAAATATTATCCTGCGAGCGCTACTTTTGCGTAGCACTACGCTGCACCGTACGTTTTTCGATTTAATAGGATTTTGGAGTAGATAGATAAGCTACTCTAAAATCTTATTAAATCGAAAAAAGTATAAATTACTTAAACAATTAAGTACCTCGTTTTACTTCCAGCAAATACCAGCCACCGATAAAGAATGTTAGCGTTTAATTTTGTCTCAAAAAGCAATTTTAACTAGAAAAAGAGCTCAATAGTGTTCGAAGTGTTGGATTCGGTTCGAAATAAGATGCTGAGTTTTCGAAATGTTTTATAAAAGTAAATTTAGTTTAATTTCTATTCTAATAGGGAAACGAAAGGAAAATATTATGTTTCGGTGGTTTTAAGAATATCGATACGCATTTTGTAATACAGGTCGGCCAGTTGTTACGGGTAGTCAGAAGCCCGAAAATCTGACAACCAGTCTCAACAAGAGCTATCATGTTACTCAGTAAAGCAGGTCGTGGAGGTCAGAAAGGCACTTGCTCCATGTAAAATACTGGTATTCAACTGGATCCGGTTAGACTGCCCCCCGTTCACAACATAGTGTGGGAAAGGGCTCAGGAGATACTGAGGATTTTGTAATACAGGTTAACAGGTAGCAGAACAACTTTTCTACAAACATGACTCTCTTATGATACCAGCTTGATGTATTTTATTTGCTGTTTTGTAGTTACTGACATAACCGCTTATTTCGCATGAAACAGTACGCGTGATATTTTTTTTGTGGTTTTATTGTATTTTTAAAGATCATGCGTGTGTCATGTTTCTTGTTGTTTCGCTATAAGATAATATTTGGAGACGTCACGCCGTTTTACTCTTATCTTTTGGGCACAATTTTATTGATCAATTTTAAAATTACTTCTCTATTGTATCATACGCACCGTTAGCTAATGTCAGACCTATACAATATACCTACCTATTTTGTCAAAAAATTGATTGAACAGTCTCCATTAATTTCAGAAATTCTTTTACATTTTGTTCATGATAACTCTTTTAGACACTTAAAAATATACAGAATACATTTTACGTTTAAGCTTGCAAGCGGTACAACCAAGCGGTCACCCTTTAAAATATTATTATTATTAAGACATTATTTAATTAGGTATTATTAATCTGTACCTACATAAGCCCTGTTCATGTGTAAGCTGCGGAATACATTAGACAGTATATCCTTTTCGATTTGTACGGCAGGAATACCGATGTTGACAACTTTATTGAATTGGTTACTCGTATTCCTTACAAATACAATGAGTTACAATGTGGAGCGGTGGAGTAAGCGTGTGTAGCATGTTCTTGTGTTCCAGGGGGCGAGGGGAGACGACGCGCATAGGCGGACACAGGTAGCGTTTGTTGTGCGTGCCCTAGGCTGTACTGTTGTCACTGTCTGTCAAATAGCGCGCGAAGTGAGCGAATTTCCACGTCTAACCTTGCCGAGTACGCCTTGCCGACTCTGTTCTGTTCCATTGTAGCTTCATGTTTCTGATCTGTCACTTTAAAAAAAAGGAATATTATTTTTTTATGTAAATGTTTGTAGTTAAAACTTTTTGCGCTTGGATAGTAAATTGGTTTCTTGTCAAGGCAAACTCGATTGGATAGCTAAAAGATTAAACGTGGAACGCAAACCCTCACTCTGCACCATTAGTTATCGTCGTGCTGTAAAAACTATTTTATTTTTTCTGTTTTCGTATTCATTTCGATGCGTAATTAGTGTGGATTTATGTTATTATGTCATTAATTTTTATTAAAAAGTTCTACTATATTGAACACCGATTTCTGTAAAGAGCCTTTTGACGCCCAAAATTGATGCCGCTCGTTTAAAAAAGAAGAAAATAATTGGGTGACGCGAACTTCTATGCTCACACAGAAGTCTTAAAGTAACAAAACCCCAGAGGGTTCCGTAGGCCCTAATCGATGTGTGACCCCTAATAATCTACGGGACCCTCGTCGATTCACCATTGCAACGTTTTAGTGTAATGTGCTAATTTTTGTGTTGATCTGAATTTGAATTTTGTTCGTTGTATTTCATTAACTAAAACTGTGTGTTTTGTGTTATCATAGAGCTGTTGTTGTTCCATCACATGTGATAGGGTATGATGACGTCACATGGTGATGCAGGTGATGGGAGCGGGCGCGTGTAGTGGCGGCTCACTCGTCACCCTGTGATAGGGCGCTGATTTGGAAGGAAACGTGGAAAACCTTTACTATGTGCATCCAGAAATTAATTTTACATAAAACATTTTTTAAATAACATCAGAAGTAAGTGATGTGTAAGTCATCTAAGAGCAATTACAGATGATACCACAAAATGTTGCCCTTGAATTTTAATCACACATGTCTCGAGTTTGACTTGTGTCCTTTAATCAGATTCAGTTTTACTATAAATTTGTGTCTCATTATATTCATAATAAGTTGTTATTTTATCAATTTCAATTTATGATTAATTCAATTAGCGTTTTAATTTGAAACTATTAGTACCAAATTGTGTCTGATACGAAAATAAATTTTATAATTATTCTAGTACCTATCCAACCGTTGAAACGGAACATTTAATTTTCATTTAGCAATTATCTCAATAAATTTCTCGATGCACCTCAAAATTTTGTAAACTCTCTCTAGGCTGTCTCTTCCTTGACTTAACATTGACAACAGTAGCAACTTAGTGCGCGCGCACACGGCGCTACAATCAGCCACGTAAATGCACATACATTCATGAAAATCACGTTCAAATGAAATCATTTCTAAAACAATAATATTTTGATACGCAATTATAAGTTTAAATAGTTACTAAATGTTTTTTTTTTGTTGTCTCTGTGGGTTGAAATCAAAATATGCGCATTTACGTCCCATACTCATTGATTTTAAATGCATTGTAATCAGACCGAAAAACAACTTATTTTAACTTGAATTATGCAAAACAAAGTATTAACCAAAATTAATAAGCTGTTTTTCCATACAAAATTAATAGGTACCGTGGTGCTAGCGGGAAACTGTCGCGCGACTGCGGTGCCACTAAATGTGGCGTTGTGTACGCGCGCCATTATCCGAATGTAACGCGCTTCAGCGCCCTGTCTGAGGCAGTCTGCACTCGCCCGGTCGCTACTTGAGAACCTGGTCCATTGGCACCGAAGTCCAGTTTAAGCCCGCCGCTCCACGCACCACCGCTAGGCTTACTGTGGTGTGCCTCTTTGTTTGACTGCGTTCTGTTGCTAGTTACGACTTGGACAAACAAAGTTGCCAAGTCTAATCCGAATCAACTGTTTGAGTTTGAGCGTCGAGAGTTGTAGCAAAGCGTAGGCCCGGCGTAGCGGCGCGCCTACGCCGTAGCGCTTTGTTGATCCGGCGTAGTAAAAATGTTTGAATCATTCAATCACGTCAGTTTTGACAGTTTTATCGTAAAGTGTACTGCGTTGAGTGTTTTCGACAACGCTGAATGATTGTTTGATATGAACTGTAAAACAAAAATAAAACTGTTTTGGTAAACAAAATGCAATCTACTTTCAACACTGAAAACTCGAACACGATCAGTATTACTTCAACAAATATACTAGCAACGGAGCGCCACTAAGCGGTACAATATCAAGGTTCTAACCGTATGTTTTTCGTCACAGATCGGAAGCTGTTCGTGGGCATGCTCAGCAAACAGCAGACTGAGGAGGATGTCCGCCAACTCTTCACGCCGTTCGGCACAATAGAAGAGTGTTCCATACTTCGTGGGCCCGACGGTGCGAGTAAAGGTCAGTCATTCATATAGACAACTCATTTTCAGCCGCAGGGACAGGGTCATTAGGAGTATTATAATTTAAACAAGTTTGAAAATCGAATTGTAAAAATATCTCAATTATGTAGACTAGCCATTTGCAGTTGTATTGACAGAGAGAATTTGTTTATTATAGTTTGAAGACAGCATAATATTTGTTATTACTTATAACAGTGATAGCTGAGCAAAGAGTATAACTCGTGTTGTGTGTATTCAATGATTTAAAATTAGACCACAAAAATGATACCTAAGATAATAAAATTTTCAAAAGGTTAAATTTTACAACCCATTTTATTTTATTTAACTTCTATTCTGGATTCAAATGGAAAATTCTTGGTAATCAAAAAAGATGTTACATTCAAATTTGGCTTTTTCAACATCGATCCACAATACAAAAAAAAAAGGTATTTTATAGCTAAAACTAATACAGAAAACAACGAACCCGCTAAAAATACTTAGCTGCTATTATGTTTGCCTCTTCTAGGCAGCCGATATACGAACTCACTATCGTCATAACAAATGCGGGTAGTCAATGAATTATTTACGTGCTGCCTACCCTCCTTCCAAGGTTTAGTGAACCACCCATATAAATAGCCACGTGGAACTGCTAAGTAGGGGACTCGGAAAACTTTACATGTCCTTGTTAGTGGTCTATCTCTTTACTTCTACCTTTTTTTCTTTGTCTCATTTATTATTTGTTTTGGATTGAATTAAACAGTATGTTGTTGTGTAGTTCGTTGTGAGGTAAGATGGTAACATGTTTTCGTTTGCCTCCATATAGACAGGATCGAGGAATGATTGCTTTATTTTTGGATATTTTAAAGTAGCGTGTAAGTTAAAGTATTACTGTGAACAAAGGTCATTACTAGACATCGGATAATATGCACTAAGTGTCAATATATGCATGCAAATGTGCATTAAAAAACGCCGAAATATGCACTAAAACTCTTCACAAAGGCCGAAATATGCGCAATCAAAAACCCATTTTTATTTTTATAAGCACGGTACAAAAATAGGTAAAATATTACTAAATTCATGCATAGTTTTTGTGCCAATATACAATTAAGTATTTTTCCAAATTTTCGAGCGCTTTGTGACATTTGTCACCCAGTATTCGTTTGTACGCCGAAAACGATCGCTTTACGTCAACTGATGTCATTGGAAAAAATTTGAAATTTGGCTCCGTTTCTGGACCACCGTTCCATTTCTGGGTATGATCTGTGTTGTTGATGTAGGCTCCCTAGACGTACTAGCTATTAAAAAATATGCACGATTGAGAAAATAGGCTAAAATATGCATTAACGCCGTAATTAGAGAGTTATATGCATTTGCATATGCAAATGCATAAAATCGATATAAGTATATAAGCCATTACGTAAACACTTTAAGGCAGCTACACGAAAATCGAATCCTCCGAATCAACATACCCATAAGCAATATACACCAAATTATTTATCGACAACATTGAAATCGTAGTATTAGTCGACCGCCTACGCTCCGTTATACGTCATATTGGGACGGGCGACAGACCGGCTCGACGTTACTCCAATTTAATTTTGCATCGACTAACAAAATTGCTAAATTTTAATTGAGTTTCAACAGTAAACTTGCGTACTACGCAGCGGTTTGTTAGTCACCTAAACAGCGCTGTCTTTATATACACATTAAGGCTTTTTACTCCCAAAGAACGTTATTATTGAACGATAAAGTTATTAACTACAGAGTACAGATGTACGGAATAGCGCTGCAAATTGTTAATTCGAGTTAATAACGAACGCCTCAGCGAAGCGATAAAGTAATTTTTTACGAGCATCGTCCGAACATTATCGTTAATGTTTTGCCGTTATAAATTAAGTGGTGTTTCGACCTCAATCTTTGGAGATTACTGAGTTTAGGAGTAATGGAATAGTCGACGATCGGCAGGTTTTAACTTTAAGTGCCTGTAATTTTTCTAATGAGGGGACTTAGTTTACTTTCTAACTAAAAAATACTTATTTTCTATGTGCTGTGTCAGTCTATCGACCCTAACCTATATTTTCCGTCTTTATAACTGTACTACTAGCCGCGCCTCGCGGTTGTCCCGCATAAGTCTCGATCCCGTGGGAATATTGGGAAAAAATGATCTTATGTCCTATCCCAGGTCATGATCTAACCATGTGCCAAATATCCTCCAAATCAACAATACAATTATCCAATACAACTATCCAATACAATTATCCACAATATAATTATACTAGCTGTTGGCGCTGTTGCCCGCGACTCCATCTGCGATCCAGGATGAAAGTAACCCATGTCCTTTTCCAGGGCATGGTCTACCCATGTGACAAATTTCATCCAAATCCGTTCTGTCGTTTTAGCGTGAAAGCGTAACAAAAAAACACACATTCACAATTATAATCCATTGGTGAAAATCGGTGCAGTAGTTTTTGAGTTTATCGCGTACAGGATGAGACAGACGCGGCGGAAGACTTCGTTTTATAATATGTAAGGACTAGCTGCGCCCCGCGGTTTCACCTGCGTAAGTCTCGATCCCGTGGGAATATCGGGATAAAAAGTATCCTATGTGTTAATCCAGGTTATAAACTGTCTGTTTGCCAAATTTCATCCAAATCCATTCAGCCACTTTTGCGTGATTGAGTAACAAACATCCAACACACAAACACATAAACACACAAACTTTCACATTTATAATATTAGTAGGATATTAGTAGGATTAGTTAGGATTCAATTAGAATTACAGTTATGTAAAAATATTACTAGATCCATAACATATCTAAATACAGTTGCCATCTGGTTTTAAAACAGCATCTCTGCCCGCCCTTTGATGAAAAAATGCTTGATAATATTCGTGATGAATACACATAAAGGTAGCGCACACATATGTGAAGCTATAATGCTATTCTATTAATGAATCAAAATACCATTACGGAGCTGAGGGCGATAAAAATGTTATTTATTACACCTCTCTTCTTGTTCTCACTTCCGTATATTTATAAAGGTCGCAGCTCGGCCCTTGGATCTTGCCCCTAATTGCCTAAGTGTATCTACTCGCCCCTTTGAATATTAGGTACCCCAAGTTGCCCCCGATTGTAAGTAAGTTAAAAGTACTGTCAGCACTAAGTTTTTTAATCCTACTATCCTACTAAGAATATTATAAATGTGAAAGTTTGTGTGTTTATGTGTTTATGTGTTTGGATGTTTGTTACTCAATCACGCAAAAATGGCTGAATGGATTTGGATGAAATTTGGCAAACAGACAGTTTATAACCTGGATTAACACATAGGATACTTTTTATCCCGATATTCCCACGGGATCGAGACTTACGCGGGGGAAACCGCGGGGCACAGCTAGTATTTAAATAAATATTGTTCTCTTAAAACTTAAATCAAAACCTATTAAAAAGTACTAGGCTTCCATGAATTCAATATAGGTAGGTAATAGGTAATACGGGCTGGTATTCGCAACTCCACGTCAAAGCGCGTATTTTGCGTACGGATTCAAGATAGTATTACAATCATTAGTATTATCCCACTAATCAGATTTGGATCAAAGGCACACAAATAGTTTATGACTAAAAAAAAGTACTAGACTTGCATGAATTCAAGATAGTATTAAAAATCTCACTAATAAGATTCGGATGAAAGGCACACAAATAGTTTATAACTAACAAAAAAGTAATAGGTTTGTATAAATTCACGTTTAGTTACACTTGGAGATAAGAACTTATCTAATTAGCAAATATCGCAAAACGCATCCCTTACACATTATAATACAAACTTAGAAAGAGAAAGCATTCATATATACTACTCTCTCAACGGCTATCATTTTACCAAACGTTTTGTTTATTGGACCTATGAAAAGATTCCTTTTGTTATTATAGGTAAGCCAGGTAGCAAAAACTATCGCAAGTGTCACGAGATGATGAGATTACAGATAGAGTTATTAAAGTAATCAAACATGGCGTTATTCCTAATATGTAATTTTTTTCTGTCTGACTGTACCTTTTTGGTTAAATTTCAAAGGAATTGCCACAAGGGGCGAATCGGTACACCAAAATAATCATTAAAAAGGTCAATTTTCCACTCGCCCCTTCGTAAGGGGCGAATCACTACACAAAAATAAAAAAAACGGGGCGAGTGGAACATTTTAATAGAAAGGGGCAAGATCCGAGGGGCGAGCGGAGCCTACAACTTTAGAAGTATAATTTGGGCATGATCTTGTTATGAATATTACCTAAAGCTTATTGGAAAATAAACAGTGACAATATTATAATACATAAGACCACGCCTGTATTCCACAAAGGCTTATATACACCTCTGGATGTATTACATATAAATATACACCCACATTTCGCCAGTTATGTTTTCTCATAACCCTCGGCCTACCCTAGGGCTTATTTATCTCTTTCAACAAATGAAAACCATTACATTTGTACCTATTACATTCTTTAGTTGTACCTATATGCTTAAGTATACATACATAAACAGACTCATACCTTTTTCCCAGTACTTATTTAACTTTTGGACCCTAAAGTAAAAAAAACCTAAATAACACAAAATATCTAAAACATTATTTTAACCACAAAGCAAAAAGGTTCTCTAACATAACATTAAAATAAATACCTAAACAAAAATGTGAAACTCATACTAGGACGTGGCCAGTATTGTAAGACACATCACAGAGGCGCTGCTTCTAGGGGAAAAAAGCCAATGTTTTGCTAATGATTTATAATAACTGTGTACTTAAATCTTGCTTTATGTGGCTTATTAGCGTTCATTGGCATGTCTGTTCCAAATACATAATTCATACTATACTGTAATATATAGTAATCTTATAAATTCGAAAGTACCTAACTCTGTCTGTCCGTTACCTTTTCACGCCTAAACCACTTAACGGATTTGGATAAAATTTGGCAAGGAGATACATCCATCCTGGGGAAGACTACTTTATTACTTAGGCTACTTTATGCCTCAAAAATAATCTTAAAAGAAGTGATATAAGGGATGAAAGTTGTATAGGAAACCTAGTATGTCTAAAATTAGGGATATGAAAATTCAAATTCAAATTCATGCTTTTGGTAAATAAGGACGCGCTCAGCGTTTTTAAAATACATGGTATAATTTCCGTGTGCCCAATAAGAAATCCCATCGGACACACGGCTTGTAATCCATAAATATTGATCTCCTTTTGAGACCTAAATCTGAACAAAAAACAAAACACGGTGTAGTACTTAGACAAAATCAATAAACCTATGTCAAACTCAGTCGGTAAAATTAGTCTGGGGACTTTAAAAAAGTCCTAGTACGTAATAAATACCTATACATAATTATGTAGATACAGGTTGTCTGTCTGCAAAGACTATAAAGAGCCTACATCCTTGGCTAATTACGAGGCTTAATTACTAGCCTTCGTTTTTGTATACAGTAATTAAGTGGAGTACGGCCGGGGAAACTCTCGCTCGCGTTACTATGATGTTATATTATGATGCTAAAGGCAAAAAAATGGTTTTAAACATGATGTAGTGTTTGAAAAATTAAAAAAACATGCGCACTTACCTATGTCCGTAACCTACTTAATTCATTCTTTCTTTCCATTTTAAAGTCATTTTATTATTTTGTTTCTAAAACACAACGTTACCTTTAAAAAGATATTTATATATTATTATCCTTCCTTCGGCACTTTAGATTTGCATAGTGCACATACTCCAGTTTCAGGTCAATACCTATTTCAAGCTGATTTCGAAATATCTCCCTGCAAAAATAAACTAAGAAAAACATGACAACCAAATGAAAGATTCAGAGCAAAGCACCGAGATGCCGAATTAAGGACACTCGAAGTACGAAACAGGCTCATCTGTATCAAAGAAAACAAAACTTAATATTAACTGCCTCAACTTTTTAACTCTCATTCCTCATCCACCGCACCAAAGAAACAATCTGTGCCTAATAAGACCACGCTCTCTGTACCTCGTTTATGAAATTTCCCGTCCCTTAAGTGACATAAAGCGTTTGCGCGACAAGAACGCAACTAAAAATCTAATTTCGCGAACAAAAAACACAATTTTCGTGTTCACCAGTTAAATATGGAATCTCATCATTCTAGGTGAAGCAACACAATCTACTAACGGTCAATAAATGTCATTTTAATTTGCAATTGGTGGCGTTATCTTCTCCGCTCACGTCAGGCGGTGTCGGGGGCCGTATTATGTGAAGCTATTATCGATAGTCGATGTCAAATAACGTTAGCGACCGCTTACGATCGCGTATTGAGGCACTAGAGAATTTTTAGTGTCCGATTTTATGTTACTTTTGAAGATGGTTGTATTAAATTTTTGTAGCGGTAAGCAGTTTTCGTGTGGCATAATTTTTTACGGTTCTTCAGATTTCTTGAAGCAAGTCAGAGTGGTCTACTGATAACGGCAAATGTTTAAAAGTATTATATAATTCACGATTCAAATGTCGACACATATCAATTTCAAAGAAAAAAAAAGTTGACAATGATCAGTATTCAGCCCTCAGTAAAGCTGAAATGATAGCATTTTCCGCAAGGGCTGTACATTTTAGATGCATGCTTCTATTGGTAATCCTGTTTAGTCTATCTCGCGTGCGACGAAACAAGTAGTTAGAATCCAAAAATGTCTCGATTATTACTGAAAACATTAAAAAATCTGTCTGTCTCGCCTGACAAGAAAAAGAACTTCCCATTAATAACAAGACCACCAAACTCCTAATTCACCTCAATCCTCCAATACATTCGGTCAGCCACCTCTAAACTGAATCGAATATTCGTCATAACTTCGGACGATCTCGTTACTCTCCATCGTTTAGCCTTGCCGTAATAAGGTCGCCGGGTCACGGGAATTCCGTCGTAAACCCGGGAACATCCCGACTCTTTACAGTCCCGGTAATGACTGACTCGTAAAATATCACCAATTTACTTCACACTTAGATACACCGGAGGTATACCGGGATTTTTATTTTGGACATTAAAGTGAGGTGAAATGTTTAGTGTGAAAGTGGTGAGATTTTTGTCCGTGAATGTTGCCAGAGTTTTGCGAATTTACGAATCCGTGTTGTCAATAAAGGACGACTAAAATCTTGTTCTTATGTTATCGAACTGCAGGATCATTATCTCATCACCACCCTCTCAAACATAAGCCATTTCACATACATGCACATACATAAACTCACGCCTTCTTCCCATGGGGGTAGGTAGAAACTATAGAAGGCCTCTGGTACGATCTTTTTGCCTCATTTACGTTCACACATCTGGTCATACACGCAGGCCGGTTGCGAGTTTTCCTTCCTGTTTTATGCCTATCAAATGCAGTAACAACTTTAAAGCCCAAGAAAATAAATAAACATCTTAACAATATTACAGTTTACTCGCTGTTTGAATAGTTTTTAATTACGACTATATAAATAAGTTGAATTTTAGGTATTACATAAACATCATAAAGAGAAAATTGGATAGCATCATACATTACTCAAAATTGCTACTGCCTGAACGTTTCAAGTTAGACGAGTTTATAGAAAGACATGCAGTTTCATAAACATGCAAGCTTCACAGAATAAAAGTCTATTACATTATATTATATCATGTAGGAATAGAAAATGAGTAACATAAGACCTGTTCCCGAGAATGAAATGAAAAATGGCGCGCAGTCACTTGTTATTTTTAACATCATTCTCTAGACACTGCTTTTTGAATAATTTGTTTGAAATATTGTTAATTTCTAAATACATAAAATACTGCCATCGTCACATGAAATACAATTTAAAGTTAATAGGAAACGATTTTCAAATTACCAAAACCATTTAAGTGGGTACACATTTACCTCCTCAGAAACTTTAATAGCTTAAATTACGATCAGTTCGGTAGGCAATTAAAAAACCAAGATAATCTTACTCAAAAAAATCGATAAAATATTATACCTACCTGAAACCTTTACAGATATTTAATTACTGGTATAGTAAGTAAATACACAGTACTGTTACAGTATGTAAAGTTAAGATTTACGTACCTAAAGGTAGTGTGTTTAGAATAAATCCGAATTTGAAGATTTTACGGGAATCATTTCCAGTTTTTCTTTACTTAAAAAACCTAATTTGAACGATTGGGAACATTTTAAAACGAAAAATAGCTAAATCGGTCGAGCCATTCTCAACTGATGCGATTACCAACGAACAACATTTATATGTTACCCGACTACGGCGAAGCAAAAAGGAGGGGTATGATTTTGACCGGTACTTATGTATGTCTGTATGTTCATCTGTTCCCTCATATCTTCAAAACTACTTATCAAAATTTGGCAAATGAGGTATCGTTGGACACATTAAATTGAATACGGCGCTCTCTAGAGGACATAAAGTCATGAACTTAAAAAATAATGATTTTAATGTGGCCCTGTTGGGTATAAAATGAAAGTGATTAATTAGCACATTTCAAAAATATATTATAACCCCAATTTTATTTAAATAAAAAAAGCTATAAAACTAAAACCCAACTACGAGAAAAAAAGTCAACTTTATATATTTTTAGTTGACTTTTTTTGTCATAGTTGGGTTTTAGTTTTATAACTTTCATTATTTAATTTATATGAATTAAGTTTTATGAACTACTTCCGTTTATGACACTATTTTATTAAATTCCAAAATTATCCATTCACATCTCGCAACTCACGTAACAGTAAAGTTGCGAGAGGCAGGAGAATGCAGGGATTGAAAAGGTTCCTAAAATACCGGAAAATAGAACCGGTATTTAGTGGTTCCGATACCAAGAACCCTAACCGGAACCAGGAACCGAAATTGGAACCGTTAAGAACCATTATTTTATCGGTATACCGGTAAAGAATCGGTATTTAGTGGTTCCGGTACCAAGAACCCTAACCAGAACCAGGAACCTAAATTGGAACCTTTAAGAACCCTTATTTTACCTGTTCTTTTTCAAAGCGAGTTCGAGTTCAATATGATGAAACTTACCTTTGCCATTTTATAATTTTATGAACAGTACCTAACTAAGTACTGACTTCCACTCGTCAATATCTCAAAAGCAAACTGAAAGAAATTATTTAGAACCGGTATTTTTGAACCGGTACTTTGGAACCGGTATTTTTGAACCGGCACTTTGGAACCAGTACTTTGGAACTAGAACGGAACCGTACCGAAAAGAAGAACAGAAATGAAGGACCGTACCCCAAATCCGTACCGGTTTTCAATCCCTGCTCTAATGCAATTTTCGACTTGTCTATTATTGTGATAACCGCGGCGGCAAGTTTTATACGGTTTTACGAGCTAAAAACTAAGTAGGTAGTTGTTAATTTGTTCTGTAAATCTGTATTTTTGCTGCCATCTGTATTTGTATTTCTATGTTTGAGGAGTTGTTGTTGTTGTTGCAAAAACGCACATGAGGCACTTTAACTTCGAAGCGAAATAAGTTTTGAATTAGGCAATTTTCAGTTATTTGGTGCTGTATTTTTCAGTCTGTACTGAATAAATATATTTTCTATAGTTTCTTTCTTTAGTAGCCAGGCCACTCTCCATCCGCGTGGATGGAAAGTGGCCTGGCTACTACAGCACCAACACCACCACCAGCGTCCGTCCAACCGTTTGCCAACGCAACAAAAAACAAAACCAAATTAAGTAGGTATCAGTTAAGACAGTAACACAACAATTTACATCCCAACAAAAACAACAATGAGAACCAACAAAACACGCATCCCGAACATTAAAAAACCCGTTTGATTTTATCCCCAACGTTTGATGTCTAACGAAAGAAAATGTAACTATTCAAATGTAGATCCTTTGAACGATTTCCTTAATATTGCGCGGCTTATAGAGGTCGCCAGAGCATTACGCGAAAAATTTGCGCCTATACTGTAAAAACATAATAAAAGCGAGGTACGTAAGAAAAAGCAAGCAATTCTCGTCATTGCAAACGACCACATTACGATCGTGTATGAGTCGAATAACCCGAGGACTGCCACCCAGAGATCAATACGCATGTATAAAGGGACGATATTCTCGTCGGTAGCACACACATATTTTCATATGTATTTCGAAAGAATTGTTTGGTTAGTCTGGTGTATGTAAATCGATGTTTTGTTGTTTATAAATTGGTGGGGAAAGTAAGTTTGGTTAGTTGATAAACTAATGGAAGCAAGGGCAACTGCATTTGTGGAAACAGCGACTGACCTGAAAAAAATAAAGTAAAAACAAAATTGTTTAGTAATTAACTATTTGACGTTTAGAACGTTCAGTTACATGTCGGTATGATTAAATAACAATAAAAAAGATTAGCGTAACGTCTGTTTTTATTGTGTTTCATCTATAAATATATATCGTTTATTTAATCTAGCTAGGTTCATCATCAATAATACCAGCTTTTCGAGAACCACTCTCAATAAACTCTTAGATCACGCCCGAGCCTACCAACCTTCCCGATCCAACGTCTCCTTTATACACCGATCAATCTCTTCGACACAAAAACAAACTTAACTACTTATAAAAACATTTGCAATTTAAGCCTCTGGGGTAAGCCCTTCGTAAGATTTTTATTATCAAAGCGAGTAATCCTTCTTCGCCATCGAACGAATTTGTTATTAACAAGAAATACAACATAATCTGGTAATGCCGAACCTCGGCTAATAAAATTGCCTCCTCACCAATAATCCGATTGGGCCCAGTTAGGAACAAATCCAATGTTTTGGTACTTGCCTAGGTTACGAAGGAAACTAGAATTAAGAGTTCGGAACACGTCGGTTGATTCTTTTGAACAAGAAGTAAATTACTAGGTACAAAATCATTTATCGTCGTGATTACATTATAATTAATTATCTTAGTATAAGTGAAGTGCGTGTTTTACGTAGCTGAAGACGACTGCATAATTTTTAATGACATAAACTAACTTGAATGAAATTGGAGAATTTGAAATTTCTCTGAATTTGAAAGTTATTGACGATAAAGTTGACCTTATCTTTTATTCGATCCTCCCCTTAGCTTACTCCGCTAGATCAATTTGCCTAAAGTTATTTTACTTCCGTTTATAAGAACCACGATTCATTATTATACAATACTAGCTGCACCCCGCGGTTTCACCCACGTAAGTCTCGATCCCGTGGGAATATCGGGATAAAAAGTATCCTATGTGTTAATCCAAGTAATAAACTGTCTGTTTGCCAAATTTCATCCAAATCCATTCAGCCATTTTTGCGTGATTGAGTAACAAACATTCAAACACACAAACACACAAACTTTCACATTTATAATATTAGTAGGATGTAAAAAATACGCTTTCATCATCTGCCTAGCCTTTTCCCAACCATGTTGGGGTCGGCTTCCAGTCTAACCGGATGCAGCTTAAATAAAACCCTGTCCGATCCGAAAAGGGCACATAGGTAATACAATAAAAAGAAAAGAAAAAAAAAAAAAAGTTACTGCAATTTGAAATTCATGTTTTTTCCAAAAGTGACTTGTAGACACCCACTAAGCGACGGCTGCCTGCACCCTATGTAATTAAGCGGAAAAATTCCCCACAAAAAAAACATAGGTGAATTTTTTTTTTTACTTTTTCCAAAATCAAAACCACATAAATAGACTCTCAGTATATGATTCTTAACAACACCCTCACGGATCGGACAGGGTTTTTGTTACACGCTGTATACGTAAATAGGTATTGGCTAAATAAGAAAAAATAATAATGTTGATTTAATTAAAATATTCAGTCTATTCTAATCGACGAGTCTCACATGACCCAAAAATTGAATAAATGAACGCCACATCGAATTAACCTTGAAAACTCCCAAAAAGGCCCTTCATCCCTAATGGCTATATGATATAAAATATGCGTAGGAGTACAGCGTTAGTGGAGGCACGGCTATTTTTTATCACGCCAAAGAGGCCTTCGCTTAGTGCGAAACACTGTAGTGGCTCACCAGACTCATCTAGTTCATATCCAAAGTGAAATATGAGCGTTTCAAAATATTCCGCGCGGAATATAATAATATGTATATGGAAAATGTCGCTTGGATAGACATTGTGATAGTGTTTTAGAGAATTTTTGCGTAAAGGTGCATGATTTGTGAAAATATCTTAAAAGACATTGTCAAAAATGGCCTATGAATCAACACGTATGAAACCTTTACAATAATTAATAGTTTTTTACCCGACTACGCCGAAGAAAAAAGGAGGGATATGATTTTGAACGGTATGTATGTATGTATGTATCTAAGTATGTTCATCTGTTCCCTCCTATCTTCTAAACCACTCATCAAAATTAGATAAATGAGGTATCGTTGGAAGCGTCTTGATCGTCCGCTGGTTAAAGGCTATGTGACGTTACATTAAAAAATGGCGCCCTCTAGAGGACATAAAGACAGGAACTAAAAAAAAAAAATTGTTTAATCGTACCATGTTGGGTGTCAAATGAAAGGGCTTAATGAGAACATTTCAAAAATATATCCTACTAATATTATAAATGTGAAAGTTTGTGTTTTTATGTGTTTGGATGTTTGTTACTCAATCACGCAAAAATGGCTGAATGGATTTGGATGAAATTTGGCAAACAGATAGTTTATGACCTGGATTAACACATAGGATACTTTTTATCCCGATATTCCCACGGGATCGACACTTACGCGGCTGAAACCGCGGGGCGTAGCTAGTATATTATAAAACCAAAAGAATTAAAAAAAATAAAGTAATAAAAACTAAAACCCAACTACGACTAAAAAGGTATAAACAAGACACCATAGACAGATAAATTAAAAATTCGGAGTCACACGTAATTTATTCGATTTATGCCCAACACGTGTGACTCCGGATTTTTAATTTGTCTGTCTGTGGTGTCTTGTTTATACCTTTTTAGTCGTAGTTGGGTTTGATTTATAATTTACATTACAATTATTGCAATAAAACGGACACTTCATAATTTCGAAAACATTTAAAAAAGTAATTGCCTTCCGTCTTATTTCCCGGCGCCATTAAGTACTTTCTGTTTCAATTCGACGTTTTGAATAGGCTCTCTTAGCGCTTGATCTACTCGTATGATTATGGTTTTTAGTTACAAACAGAATAAAGCGATTAAATGCGTTGTGTGAAACGAGCAACATCGACACTGACAGTCGATGATTCGACAGACGACATGACACTTTGTCATTTGATAGTAATGACAGTGTCAATATTTTGTCACTCAGAGTACATTTATAAATTGATCTTAACTACAAATAAATTAGTAAGATAGGATCTGAGTATCTAATCCTTACAAATTATAAAACAAAGTCCTCCACCGTGTCTGTCTGTCGTCCTGTACGCAATAAACTCAAAAACTACTTCACCCATTTTCATGCAGTTTTCACTAATGGATAGAGTGGTTCTCGAGTAAGGTTTTAGTATATAATAACCGACTTTCCACGTGGGCGAAGTCGCGTGTATCAGCTAGTAGTACATAAATATAATGAAACTTTGAAGATAAAATCAAATCTACTTATTTTCACTAATAAACGCTAAGTTAATTTGTTTCTATCGGTCTAATTAAAACACCAAAATAACTTTCGGATTTTAAATTTTTTACAATTCTCAGGAGTGTCCGTGATTTTAATTTAGTTTCAATCGAATGCATGCACTATTTAGAACACAGAAAAGGAATTCACGTCTCTGTTGGTTCTTAGGCGCACGATATATGGACGCCGAACAATGACCTTTATCACTTTAACAATAGGTATAAGATACTGGTTTTGTTGTGAAACTTTTTAACTAAGAGTTTTCATACGATTCACTATTTTCCCATGCGAAAAATTCCAATAAGATAATTTTATTTTTATCAATAGAAATGGAAATGTTGTCAACATTACAATGATATTTGACTTCATCGAAATAGTTCAATGAGATCTGACGCATATTCTCTGAACCCCGTCAACCCTAACACACGCTCACAAAAAACTCCACGTCATGCAAATCCAGAAAGCCAAAAAGCGACTAACGGAATTGAAATATCATTGGACACGGGTCCGTGACGCAACGGATCGCGGTATTTACTGCCGACACCTTATCTCCCATACTTTACGAGTCCATATTTCAGAAGGCCGAAGTCAGAGGGCCCGGCAGCAAGTCGTGATTTTCGACAACCCTACTATAAAATGACAGCCCAAGTGTTGTGAATGCGGACACCGATTTAGTTTTTATTAGTCCGCAATTTTGAAAATTTGCTGTCGGTGAGAAAGAAAGCGAATGTATAATTGGCCGTGGAAAGGCTTTTCTTAAAGCTAGAGGGAGAAAATGAAACTATTTCTGTGTGACTGAAACCTTAAACAAAAGTACGTCTCGCTTAGTTAAAGAGCCGAATAGCATTATTATCCATCTTCCTTTTATAATGTAAACAGAGCCACATGTGACGTCATATCTATTGCAAATGTGCTGACCATGGCAGTACACATCCATCGTCCATGGATCTCATAATAAAACATTTCCCTCAATCGCTTCCTTTTATTTGCGACCCGGAATAAGCAGCCAAAATATTATATTCTTGTGTCGATATCAGACCAGAAAAATATTTCCTTGCCATTCAACAGTTACAGGATATTTATTTTTTATTTAATAAAATAACTCTGCAACAGATCAAATAAATATATTCTCTTCAGTTGTAAATATTTATTATCACTTGAATCATAAATATTTACTGCCAATTTCCAGAATTTATGAAAAGTCTACAGATTTAATATCAAAACTTCACGCGTAAAATCTTTACGCGAAGCCATCTTATGAATTAAGAAAAAGGTTGATGTCAAAGTAAAAAAGAAATTAATAAATTCAAAACTAACGTTCGTATTTTTAAATGAAAATGTTTTTTTTTTTAAATCACTTGACTGGTGTTCTCACTTTTTGAAAAAGGAAAAAGGTTCAGTAAACGCGGGGCGGCCGAGCACGGCGCACCGCATGTTATTTCGGTGCGGTCGATCTGCGGTTGGTGGCCGCAGCGCAAACGTCACGCGGCGTGACGGGCACGTGTTGCGGCCGTGTCACGTGACAGCGACGGAATTGCGTCCTGCAACTAATGAGCGCTTTGACGTCTTTCTGCGGCGGACCTTCGTTATGAGAAATGGGTCATGGTTTCTGTTAATATAATTTTGTGATGGAAACGCTGTTCTGCTTTGTTGATGATATTATTGTGTTTGGGAGGTGAATTATTACAACATTTTACCCTTTTCTGATTTATACTTCGAAAATAAAATAAAAATGTATCCTTGAATGTATACACTTACACGTATACGTGGAAGTGTGAATACATTTTAGTGTATGTACATTAAGCCACGTTTTTCTACAAATCAATATTTTTTATCATATTTTGATCCATCCCTGATCAAAGTAAGCTAGCGATTCACTGACACAGGCCTTAAAATATCGCCGCCTATCTATCTTCATAAGCATCTCATCTTAGGTCCATTCTGAAGCTACGCTTAGGAAAATCTTCCTTTCCATTAGCTCTAAGAAAACGGTGATAATATTGACTATAAATCAATATTTCAGTTACTCATTTTCGCAATCACTTTTCTTTAATGTTAGAAAATAATATTACTTAAGACTTTCTTCCGAATAATCGTAGGATATATCAATTACATTAGGTATAAAAGTTGGGAAGAAATTACTAAATTTTCCTTGGTCCTTTATCATTCCCCTGGCCGTATTCACTATGGGTATCTGAGCTACGCTTGTAACATGAAACATTTGGCCCGAGCCAGGAGATGCTCAACAATGTGGAAAAAAGAATTTCTGTGCTGTGTGCCCCCAGATCCTTAGATATGAAATACGTATTTAATTAAGCTTATTGTAGGGAAACGAAATTGAATGATAAAATTAGTGAAAGGCTACGGGGATTTGGAATACTTTGTTGGTTTGATACTTTGCGGTCAAGTTGCTGACTGAGATTGGACGAGAGAATCGTAGAAAAGATTTTCATATTATACGGGTTCTTTTTCCCCTCTTTTCTTAAGATTTAGTTATTGTATGACTCCAGAGAACATTATCATACACTTAAACTTACAGCTGACGGAAAGCCGCCAGCAAATGGAAAAAACACAATTCAACCCATAATAGACCTCGTCCTTCACAGTCAGTATGATAAATGGCTTAATTAAGCACTTAATAGAAAAAGCCTCCGTTAGAACAATAGGCCTAAGCGAATGAACCGGACAATGATATAGCCGCCTGGCACTAATTGTACCGTTCAAATTAAGCGTAGTTTTCAGAATTAATTACACAAAGTAGTCTTTACACTACACAAGATGAAAAGTTTCAAAAGGAATGGAGCATTTGAAAGTGATTATACAGGTCCAAGTCGAAATTATTAGAGATTTTGCTTTGAATATTACAGGAAAGTATTTCAAATCTAAATTACCTGCTTAATTGCTCAACCGATTTCGTTTGATGAATAAAAGGAGAAGTCTGTTAAATGATATCATCATTTGAACATAAATTGCTAGACAGAAGAAATGCTACTCGCCCCCAAAAATAAAATTGTAATTTATCGTTATAACAATTTGAAAAAGCTGAAAATAAATAACAAACGTACGTAGTAAAACAAAATTAAAAAATACACTAAAACATAAACAAACAAATGGCCGACACGTGTAAACAAACATTTTAAACATAAACGTTGTGTCCCAGTGGATACGCGAAAGCGATTTATTATCAGTCATTACTAGCAATATCGTGGTAATGATGACGCTGTATCTAGTGCGACCGTAATAGACCTACAGGGGTGAGGCAGGGGAATGAGGTGGGCCGAGAATAGAATAGCCTTTAACACCGACGACTTCAGTAAAAAAACACGAGATCTATTTTTAAAGTCTTGAGCATGTCCTCTAAACGACTCTGTGTAAAAAGGTTTGTAGAGTAATATGCGGAGTAATTACCCAGCAGATTACAAACAATGACAATTGATCGTAATGGGTTTCATTTTGACAGTTCAGGTACGTTCATTGCGATATTTACGTTGTTGAGCAGAAGAATTGTTCAAACCTATGAAGTAATGGATTAACTATATATCCTTAAAAACTCTCGGATTTTGATTGAAAGTGTTTTACCCAATTAGGGTGCTAAGTGATAACGTATGAACTAGTGTTCTGACATATTAGTAGGTAGCTAATAGTAAGAGCGTCATTAAACGTTGCTTTGAATTTCACTTCCAAAATTAAAACCTTTTCGCTGAATTCGATTGTTCCCAAAAGTAAACTTTATCTCTACCCTAAAGCTGCAAACAAAAAGCAAATGTTTTCCTTATTTCGTCATAAAGTGCAGCGTCTTTGTTCTCAAAGGCGAATACACTTGACGTACATCCTCAATCAACATCCAATTGCCTCTCCAATGCCTTGAGTACACTCGAAGACAATTATACACTTCATTTAAAAAGAAACGCCAACAATGAGCGCGTCAAAAGAAATGATTCACATTAATCGTACCCTCTTTAAAACACAAAACAACGCGACTGCCGGGTGCTTAAGCCTCTTTCACGCGAAAAACGTCTGCCGATTAATTCACGTCAGCGCGTGTTCGGCGTAAACGGCCGAGAACGCCCGAGCGCGCCCGATTCAGCTGCGTCACAATGACGCGAATAAACGTCAGGGTATAAGCCAAGTCACCGCCTATTTGAATTGATGGACGCAAAATACCGATATATTGGTTTTATTGAATTATTATTATTTATTGATGATGTTTTCATAATTTTATTTTCGTTTCATAGTGGCGTGCAATGAACAAGTCAATTTTATTCTATTTGCTTTTTGCAAGATTTTCGGAATCAAGATTAGGTAAATCTTGTTTCTTATTTTTAGGGTTCCGTACCCAAAGGGTAAAACGGGATCCTATTACTATGGCTCCGCTGTCTGTCTGTCCGTCTGTCACCAACCGTGATAGTTAGACAGTTGAATTTTCACAGATGTATTTCTGTTGCCGCTATAACAACCAATACTAAAAAACATAATAAAATAAATATTTAAGGGGGCTCCCATACAACAAACGTGATTTTTTTGCTCTTTTTTGCTCGATGTTTATAACGGCAACAGGTAGACGCTTGAAATATTCACAAAATATTTAGTTATATATTCACTTTAAAACAAAATAATTAAATTAAAATAAAACAAATATTTAAGGGACCTCCCATATAACAAACATGTTTTTTTTTGCCGTTTTTATAGATAATCGTACGGAACCCTTCGTGCGCGAGTCCGACTCGTACTTGGCCGATTTTTTTATATTTTATTACCCTACGGCTTTCCAGCGCTATAGGCACCCTATGGCAATTTCAAAGTTATCATTAAGTCAAGATCATATTTGACTCCTAGAAAATAATATATCATTTCAAGCTTTCAAGTTCCCATTACTATCATATTTCAAGCTCATAAAACGCACAACGTACAATTTACTAGCAAACTTGCAATAACTTCATACTCGTATGTACCACAGTGAGACGCTCTTGTGACGTCACACGGCGTCGTGACGCTAACCATGTATTTTATTTATTACACCCGAGGATTCTCCCCTTTAAATTTAATGAGCGTCTTTATTAAACAACGTTACATTTAACTAAAAATTTACGTTTGTATGGAGGTTGTTAGAGTCAAATTGAGCTGCATTGTTTTAAGTAGGTGACGATTTAAATAATCGGGCTAGGAAAAGAGAATATTGTGAAACACGTTTAAAGAAGGAGAATTGTATAAGTATTCATTCCGTATATTTATTTTCTTAGCAGCGTCATTTGATTTTTAAAAAAACTTGCGTCTTATGTATAAGACACACAGCTGATATTTTTTTCGCGATTACGTTGTTCCTCTAGAGAAAGCTGTTCAGTTTGATAGTCTGCACAACACCCTTAAATATGATAACGCCTGTCTGATAGATACCTACTATATAGGGTGACTTTAAAATTTAAACACGTGACTTTACTCATCATTAACAACTTTAACGTAAATGTAGGGAACAGCTGATATTTTTTTCCGCAATTTCAGGTTTCGTCCAATAGTCAAAGAGTTGTTCATAATGATGAGTAAAGTCACGTGTATAAGTATCGGTCACTAATTAACAGTCACCCTATATGTGTGCATAGAAAATAAAGTAATCCACTTAAAAAAACTTGTCATGGCATTGTCTTTTAATACGAAACTTCGGTCCTCAATATCTACCGATATCGAATACAGCAACAATTTTGAACTTAGTTCACAATTGAGTAACTGTGTGGACTAACTTAACTCATCGCCTGCCGGCACGATTGAAAATCTTACAACTAAGAAACTCCAAACTATTACTCTATCGGCGTCACTATCATTATCCTGGCTCCGAGCATTTAGGGATTAGCTTGTAATCTAACAAGAAGTGGTTCAGGCTGAGCCTGTACTTCCGCATCATTGTATAATAAAGTAATACTTGTTCCGATTGTACTGATGCCCCATTTTTTTTCTTTTTATGGGTGGGAAATTATGGTAATTATCAAATAACTTCGTGCGTGTCAGACTCTTACTCACTAAAACCCACCCGTGTTCCTTCAGTTGCCTATGTGTTGCCAGAGGCCACGGTAACCCTTTCGGACTTTCCTGCGACCCTGGCAGGCATTGGCTCTAGCGAACCCCGTCATTCAGTTGTGCTGACATCTCCTTGAGGCGCGCGTGGAACACAACGCGCCGTCGACCCTGGCCTGGGCCTTATTGGATGGTGAGCTACCCATTGCTCACCGTCCGCAAGCCCGCGCCTACTTTGGGCGGGAATCGCAGGCCGACGGTACTGATGGCCATTTTTTTTTTTTTTTTGAGGGTGGGAAATCATCCTATGACTTCTCCCGCTCTGGGCGGAGCGGAAGGGCGTGTCAGACTTTTACTGACTAAAACCCACCCGTGTTCCTTCATTTGCCTGTTGCCAAGGTCCCGGTATCCCTTTCGGACTTTCCCGCAACCCTGGCAGGCATCGGTCCTAGCGGACCCCGCCAATTGTGCTGACATCTCTTTGAGGTGCGCGTAGAACACGACGCGCCATCGACCCGGGCCTGGTCCTTATCGAACGGCGAGCTGCCCGTTGCTCGCCGTCCGCAAGCCCGCGCCTATGGTGGCCGGGAATCCGCCTGGGATTCCCGACGCCCAGGGCGTCTCCAACGGCGGCGGTTAGGGGCGTGAGGGCGCAAACTTTGCCTTTCCCTCACGCGTTCCGCCTCCTCCTTCGCGAGCATTACTGCTTCGCAGAAGGAGGTGACGGCTTCCCATGCCCTCTCGCTCCGTACCATGGCCTGGACCAGGGCCGGACGCGAGAGGTCACTGCCGCCAATCGCCTCCGCGAGGACACGGCGGTGCTCCGCCCAAGCAGGGCGGATACCTCAACCGTATGCTCCACCGTGTCCTCCGGGCGATCTGCACAGTGGTGACACCCGGGCGTTTCCTCCCGCCTAATCCTAAACAGGAACCTCCCGAAGCTGCCATATCCGGTGAGGACCTGTGTCAGGCAGAAGGTGAGGACGCCGTGGCGCCTCTCTAGCCACTCCTCAAAGAGGGGACTTATCGCCGCTATTGTGGCGTGCCCAGTACTGATGGCCCTGGGGTTCAAATCCGGGCAAGTGCCAATACGATATTTTCAATTCATATATGTACTTTCTACGGTTTTCTTGGAAATTTCTGGCATCGGTGAAGGAAAAACATCGTGAGGAAACCTGGACTTAATATAGTAAATATTAAGTCTGAAATCGCCAACCCGTCTTGAGCAAGTGTGGTGATTAATGCTCGACAGAGAAGGCTCGAGCCTTCTCTGTATGAGGAGAAGCCTTCGCCTTGCAGTGGGATAGTAATAAGCTGGTATTATTATTGTTCCGATTGTCAGAATTGCTTGCCATCGACTTTAGTTATAACTACTTCAAATTTCATAACAATTCAGTATGATCATAAAACAAGCTTATCATTAACTACATATGCACTACTTCAGATACTATCATAAACTAAATCTAGTTTCCTAACTAGTTCTAAACAAAGCACATGAACTAGCGTTATTCGTACGGATTCGCGAACGAACGTTTATAAACGTCGCGTTGCCGTCAGCGATCCGTCTCGGCACACCTCGTTCACTTGATCACCTCTTAGTTTACTGCCGTATTACGCACCTGTGTAGGGTTGACCCAAAATGTAATCCACAATTAAAAATGCCTTATTTTTTTAAGTGCCTTTCTAGTTGTACTTATAAAAAAGGCTCTACTTCTTCTCACAATGACACTTTGGAAGGAGCTGATGAAATCAGTGAATCATCAGAAAAACGAATTAAATGTATATCCTATAATTGTCTCCGAACGTTAATCTAATTTATTGAAAATTCATTTCAGAATGGTTTTTAGGTACCTATTCAATGACAATACAAACAAAAATCCTTATATAACGTAAATATGTAGAATTATTCTTGGCAAATTACACATCCAAAAAAAACTCCTACATAACTTTAATGCTTGCGGTAAATCCCAACCCTACAGCATCATACGCCTCGCAATACGGCATTTCTGCTCATTAACTCGACGACGAGACGAAATCATGACGTGTCGTGCACGAACAATTTGTTTCGACGAGTTCCAACTGACTGTCACGCTTAATTATTGAAAGCCATTTTGTAATGGTTTACAGGGAAACACGTGTTTTACGTTTCGTTAATGTACGTTAGTGTAATAAGGGCTAGGTGACCGTTGCTGTGGGAGGGTTAGACGTCATAATCAACTTTAAAGATATTTCGGAATTTGATTTCAAATAATGTTATGGTAAAATAGAAAATTGATCTAAACAGTAATTTATTTTGGTGATTTCAGACACAGGTTTATAATTTTGCAATTTTTTATTTTTATTTAAATTATTTGTAAAAAAATCCTGTTCAAATAAAATTCCGTACCGCTTTTCAAATCTGTCCATAATGTGATATTGATAAGTTAGAATCCCTTTATTAAAAACCCTTTTGATATTATTACAATTCTATTATTCCCAATTTTGCTTTAATACTTTTATTTGGCTTCTCCTTCGTCTATTTCTAAATATACTAACCTATCTAATAAAATCTTTATTACAACCAAAACCCAAACACAACCAAATGGCAAATAAGACGTCCAAATAAAATCAAAAATCCCTGACCGAAACGGCGAATCATAAACGGAGGTTAGGAAATATACCCTCAAAAAGTAAATTCAATACACCTTTTTGACTAAGAATATTGAATGAACGACCCCAGTGAACCGTAGTGGAAATTAATTAAGTTCCCCCATAGCTGTGTCGAATCAAGAAAAATCGGAAGCACGAGATTGGGGCCAAGAGTTTTAATAAAGCAGGGTCACGTAAACATTGACGGTCTGCCCGTCGTCCCTCCTCTTAAAGAAATGAAACACTATGCTTGGTACTTTCCGTAACGAAATGGAACACGATGGCTGGTCCTCTCCGTGATGAAATGGAACAATGAACATGCTAGTGGTGGACCTTATTATCTTTCAGTTCACCTACATAATTAAAGTTTGTGGTACGGTATAAGATATTATTCAGAAAAGAAAATTTAAAAACGAATAACTTTAACCATGTTGATGACTTAAGCAGAGCGTTAGTAATGAAAATAAGAAACTTGTATCCGAACATTAGGTACTAAAACAGTATTTCTACTAAACTGATAAATGGCCATGACATATAGAATAAATTAATACTATAATCTTGTTATTAAAAATAGCATAAGCATAATCAGCCTATACTGTTCCCACAGCTGGGACACAGGCCTCCTCTCCGTGAGAGGGAACGGGCCGTATTCTACCACACGGCTCCAGTGCGGTTGGTAAATTTCACATGTCCTCGGAAGTTTTTGTTCCAGGACGTTCCGGTTTTCTCACGATGTTCTTCATCGTTCACCGGTTTCTTCACCGTTTTGAGATCAGTGGTGATGAAATTATTTACACAAAGTAAAGCGTCTGTCAGGGTTCGAACCTATGACCTATAATAACTCGGTAAGTCGCGGCCATTACCACTGGGCTAACACTGACTGCTCTCTTTTTAAAATAGAATGAGTCCTTTTAAATGTTTAAATCTAAAATTAACACATTATATTCTTAGGTAACAAATTTTAACCGGTTATATCACTATATGTTATAAAACAAAGTCCTCCGCCGCGTCTGTCTGTCTGTTCGCGAAAAAACTCTTAAAACTACTGCACCTATTTTCATGCTGTTTTTACTAATGGATAGAGTGGTTCTCGAGGAAGGTTTTAGTATATAATAACCGACATCCACGCGGGCGAAGCCGCGGGCATTAGCTAGTTATTATATAAACTAAATTATATAATAATCTGATTGTAGACCACGTGCAGCGTTTAGTTTCACGTCCAAACGACTCGGCTTTAAGAAAATAGCTGCATTATTAAAATATAAACATTGTATAAAGGTGAACTAAAGTTTTGAAATAATAACCTGCCTTTGAGCTCAGTTAAGGTTAGCAGTCAACGATGCTCCACTGTGTATTACGGTGTTCGTATCTCTAACGTAATAACTTATAACTTTAAATTGTACTCTTTGTGGGTCTTCCGTTTCAGCTAATCAAGAAATAAGATTAAACGTGGAAGATTGCTTTTCAGGGGATGAAGAATTTATTCATCTGAGTCTCTAAGTAGTATTCTTTTAGTAGATTTTAGTCCGGCGCATCCTCGATGGTTAGTCTCGCTACCAACTCTGCTGGCTAACTAATGTTTTTCACCACGGAGCTGTTCTCATAGTAGGGCTCTTAATCTAAAATCTTCCTCGCTGAAGCCAACGGTTATGTGTTCTTGGGTCCAGCAATGAAGATTTTGGGTTGAGATCCTCTCACCTCAAAAACTAGGCCTCCTTGCCTGAAACCACCCTGTTTTTCACATCCCCGAAGTATCTGCACGTCTGTGGTAACAACATCAGCATAAGCTGGTCTGTTATGCTATTGAAACTTCCTACTACACTAGGCCAGATCACCGCGACCACCGACGTGGTCGACCTAAAATACCCAATTTTCGTAAATATGTAGTGTTTTTCATGATTTCATGAAATCTCGACATTTGAGACTTTCATGAACTTAGAGAGTTGTATTGCTGATTCTAATGTTTATAATTCTGTAAATCCATATTTGTTACGTGCGCAAATCATATTTAGATCAACATACAATCTATCACCGACCTGCAAATTGCTAAAAACGTAAGAAAATTTGAATTTCGCGGGCTACCCTGGCGCATCCACCTTAATTACTATTATAACTTACTTAACTAACTTACTAATATATTATTTATTACGTACATCCAAAAATTAAACGGTCTATTATTAGACAAGGTTACCTTCATCTTAAACACGTATCTACAAAATAATTATTATTCAGTTCGAAGAATGTAGTGAGAGGGATGTTATTAATTGGGTCGGCTATTGTTAACCCCACAGGCTATGGTATTGTTTTCCATGGCCAGTGATTAACTATAGCCTTTTTGTGTAGCCGGCCTATTGTTGGAGACGCGTGTGGACTACTGATAAACGTGCAATAGCTGTTGTTTGTTTTTACGCACTTGCATGTGTGTTTATTGGAGTGTTCTTTACTTATTTACGTATTTCATGTAACTATATATAACTATTTATTTATATAAGGTGTTTCTTTTCATACCCGAAATCTCTTAAGGGGTCATTGTACTCATCATTATGAACAACTTTCACTTTGGGACCAAACATGAAATCGCGAAAAAAAATCTGCTGTTCCCTACATTTATGTTCGCATACCTCGTCAAAATGTAGGCAACAGCTGATTTTTTTTTCGGTATTTTAGGTTTGTTCCCATGTTTTTACATATTTTCATTAATATTATCTTTTTTCATTTTTTTCTGGTAATGTTATTGCAGTAGCTATGTGCCCCTTTCAGATCGGACAGGTTTTTTTTTTTACACATGCAGTTACAGTTTTATTTATAACTAGCTGCGCCCCGCGGTTTCACCCGCGTAAGTCTCGATCCCGTGGGAATATTGGGATAAAAAGTATCCTATGTGTTAATCCAGGTCATAAACTATCTGTTTGCCAAATTTCATCCAAATCCAATCAGCCGTTTTTGCGTGATTGAGTAACAAACATCCAAACACACAAACACACAAACACACAAACACACAAACTTTCACATTTATAATATTAGTAGGATAATTTCTTAGTTAGGAGTTGTTTGTTTAGATGCTGTCCACGAAACCTACATTGTAGATAAATAAAATATATTAGTAGTTCTACGAACAGTAGATCTCGCGAGCACAAACTTTTTGGCAAAAATTATCCTTTAGCTAGTCGCGCCAAAATAATCACACTGTTAGTCACGTGGGGTCTGTGCGGATCCCAGAGTTTATTTGTAAATCAAGGTAGATACGGGTCCGTTCGAAAGTAATTCTAAACTTTGGAGTGACCCTACACCCGATTAATTGGGCGTACATTAAGCGGCAATCGTGTGCGGCTGCCGCGCTGTATTTGGACGACTACCGCGCGCGAGCGCTTCTGTCTACCTGCCGCGCACAAACATTTCCAGCAAACATTCGTCAGTAATTGTGTTTGGACGAATTATAAGCAGAGCTATGACACACGCAATCGCTTTCATGCCAACTGAAGTGCGCGGCAAAAATGTGTCCTGGACAAGCCGCGTGTTGCTGCCGCGTTCTTACCGCTTAAAAATTACAAAAAATCGTTTTTCGCCCAGATTGGTTGTAAAATACGACCTTTAGACGAGTACGTTTTGTAAATGTGAGTACCATGGGGCCGTTTCATATGATATCACGTTGTATGTTGACTTGAAAGAGCCTGGCAGATGAGAGTATGTCATACTCACTTAAATGTCTCGCTGATGGTGGCGCGTGTGTTGGATCATTCGGTTCCCTACAAAATGGTTGAGCTGGATGGTGCTGATCCACGTGTCATGTTCGTGAACGGGCGCCGTCAGTTGAGACTGGTCATCTCTTATCTGCCAGGGCTTATTTTTAATCTTATATTTTGAATTCTTTTTGATTATTTTTCGTTTGACATTGTTCTCACATATAGAAGCACGAAGAATACTGTACCCAGGATTTTGTAATATCTATATTCATTTTTAAAAGAGTGTCCTTGGAGTTTCTTGCCCGTTCTTCTCCATAGAGATCTACGAATTTGAATGGGCAACTAGCTTCAACTTTTTAACTAACTGACCGACTCTTTGACAATTCAAAAGTGCCTGTAAATGGTTTAATTGAAATAAATGCTTTGAGTTTGAGTTTGAGTTTTACGTACTAACTGACAAACTCGCAAATTTTGCCAGACTTGCTGCAGAGACGCTTCGCTCGCTCGGTCAATTATGTTACCTCTACATATCCAGTGCATTTTGAAAAGCTAGACGGGAAACTTTATTTCAACTACAAAACAGTCAGTCAAAACGTAAAAAATAAACAGTTCCAATCACTCAATCATCTCGATTTCGATATAATTGACTCATGAAGCGCTGTTAAATAAAATACCGTTCCGTTACTAGTGATATGCTGACCGGTACAAGGACGCGCACAACACTAATTAATATGGTGGTGACAGGCAATGGAGTATTCACATCGATGCAGTTGGTTTTAATAAAAATGGATTTTTCAATACGAAAAATATGCTGTGAACTGATTTATGGCATACAAAAGGTTACCCAATATGAGGGTGATCTGGTTAGACTGGAAGCCGACCTCAACATAGTTGGGAAAAGGCTATGACATACTCGTATGATGAGGTAATTAATATCTCGAAATAGGGCTAGAGTTCTAGTCCACCCTTTATGCCCATGTACATACATGAGCATATAGGGAGCATATAGTGCAAAACCCTACAATGTTGCAGGTTTGACGTCTACGAATATATTCCTTACAGCACTCCTCACATTAATAGAGTCATAACTTAAAATACTGCTCCGTCACAGGTTTATCTGATACCGCTATACCGCTTTGTCACAGGTCCATTTGATACTGTACTGCTCATGACGTGTGCAGCCGTAATTAATAACGGATGGTAACTAATGACCTTTGACGGACGGTCGTCGGTAGCTTTGAGGGTATCTCTTTCATGTTGGAGAGTGATATCTTTGGGAATTTTGGTTTATAGTGGTTGAGTGATGGGTTTCTGTAAATCAGGCTCAATATAAGCTGTAACATTTTAAAAGTGTAGCTTACTAATAAAACGATTGGATCTGTTGTTAATTAATCTAAATTAATTCATTTTAACGATGAAGAAGTACATAAAGTATCTTTTGCACATGCGGTTGCCAATTTTCTAGTAAGTACTTATATAATTTCTTAAATAATCAATTTTATAACTTCAACTAATTATTATCTGAAGAATTGTTTAGATTGCTCAAATTCATGGATTTACTCCCGACCCATCGCTAGACGGTCTGATGTCTACCCCTTTCTAAATGTACTAAGTAAACACAATAACATATTCTCTACCTATTATTATTATAAATGACTATGCAGTAGTAACTAATGATCTGTTACAAACTGAGCTCGAGTGACGCGTCTCCCCGGACTCGATGTGTCATCCTCGCTGCATCATTACTATGACGCATATTTGTGTATCGACCCTTAAAATACTGTAGATTATGTAGTTAAACTATAACACACAGTTTCATGTATCACTGAAAATAATCAAAGAAAATTCTCACGTCATAAGTTATCCGCCGTACTATTACGCCGTCAGACTCGTTGGTGTAGTGGCGTCAAGCGCTACTGCTGAGCATGAGGTCCTGGGTTCGGGTCTTGGGTCGAACAAAGTGTTGTCGGGTTTTCCCATCTGGAATTTCTCAGTAGCAAGCCGGAATTTGGACATGTGCCCGGTTGATGGCAATAGGCTCGCCCGCAATTACTTGGGATTAAAATATAACTGGTAAAATGTGGGTGTGCTATTGGTACAGCTCTGCCCAACCCTTCGGGAAATACAGGCGTGATGTTATGTTTATGTTATGTGCTGTCCCATTATGATAGTAATGGTAAATTGTCGACATACTTTTTAATGTACAATCATTAGAATCCATAAAAGGCTAAATCAACATCAACTCAATAAAAAAAATTGTGACAGTCAGTAAATAAATTCACCCTTACCCCTCGAACCAGTACATTAAGACATCATCTAAACTCAACATCGGTACAAAACAAACAGAAAAAAGGTGCTTTATAATTTGAAACTCGACATTACCTCTACAATACAATATCTCGTCACAGAACATTTAAAAGCAACAAAGCTTCCTTAATTATCATATTGTTGTATAAAATTGTCGTTAAAAGTCAAAAAGTCGATAACATTCAACTTGGGCCATTGTAAAAACAAGCCTCTTGAGAAAGTAAATAAAGCCGGAGTTACACGAGCCTAGCACCGTGCCTCGTTTAAATCGTTACATTTTCATTAGAAAGATTTTATGCGCCTCGAAGGGTTACATCTACATGCGTACAATTTGCACCAGCTATCTAATTTTGCGTAACACATTTTTGTAAACGATTACTACTACTAATCTGTTTCATTTTGACAGTTCAACAACATTCATTGCGTTGTGAAGCAGATCTTTTTTTCGAACTTATGAAACAATGGATTACCTATCAGCAATGGATTAGCAATCTGTTTCGAAACGATTCAGATTGTGATTGATCCTGTATTACGCAATTAGGGTGCCTGTCAGGTCCGATAAGGACCAGGCCCGGGTCGATGGCGCGTAGTGTTCCACGCGCGCCTCAAAGAGATGTCAGCACAATTGGCGGGGTCCGCTAGGACCGATACCTGCCAGGGTTGCGGGAAATTCCGAAAGGGATACCGGGATACCGGGATACCGGATACCGTTAGCCACAGGCAACTGAAGGAACATGGGTAGGTTTTAGTCGGTAAAAGTCTGACACGCCCTTCCGCTCCGCCCAGACCGGGAGAAGTCATTTGACGATTTCCCAACCGCAAAAAAAAAAGGCTGCCTGTCAGGTTAAATTGTACGTTGTTTATAATACACTATTTCAATTTCAATTAATATTAAAACCAAACTTTGTAAAAAAGGGTACTATAAAATTTCAGATTATTTAGAAGACAAAAAAGCATGGGATAGAGCTGCTCGCTCTGCTAAGCATTGTGACATTTTATATTAATTATGGAAAATCCTCAAAATATACCTATCAGTTTTATATACAAATTGACATTATAGAATATTATAAACAAAATACATGATTACTATGTAAAGCATTGTATTATTTTAATTATTGTTAATGTAAGGACAATGTGGATTTTATTTTATTTTAATTTTTTTCGGTAGGTTTAACGATGGTCTGGCAATTTGAGTACTTTATACGGCCTATCCATATGTCCTTTCTTTGGTACTGTTCATCGAGTCGTTAAGCTCCTTAAGTTCTGAGTTGAGCTCCACTATTACTGACAAATGCTTGCACTGACTGGACAGGTCCACTCAAATCTGTGTGGTTCTTTCCTCAAAAGACCATTTCAGACGCTAATCTACATGGTCCTCATATGCCCTGACCAAGATTATGTCTGGACTTTAAAAGAGACTGCGACCTCTGAGTTTGTTTCGGCCTTTCTTCTCAGAGTAGTCAGATAGGAAACGCCGCCGCTGAGCTCATCTAGCTTATTTTTACTATTTTATAATAATTATGACGTGTTAAGTGATTCTAATATCCTATTTACAGAATAAACAATTTCATTTCATTTTATTTAATTTCAATTAGCACAAAATTTTTACAGAGGAAGTTTAATGACTCGGGCATGTTATTATGTTCTGTAATCCCATCTTGGGGAAAAGCAGATATTAACCTACCTTTTTCTGATTTATAACGAAGATAATTTCGAATTACTTTCAATGAAAACAAATGCATCAATCTAATCACTCGCAAAAATTTCAGCGCTAGAACCGAACGCAGCATAATATTTCATCACGACAAAAAATCTTCAGTTCGGTCACGTTGGGTCACTAATTCGCTCCCAGGGGCCGCTTCTGAAATCATGCCCGGAATTCACTATACGGACACTCATTTTAGTAAATGAGGAGTTCTGAGCATATTTATTGGTGGATGTTATGAGTATATGATGTTTGGAGAAGATAGGAATTTCATTAGATTAGCAAACATACCTTGAATTACTATAATATAATTATGTATAAGTAAATTGCTGGATGGACCTTTAAACATTTATTTGATAGCTTGAAATAACTCGTGGTTAAGTAATAACAGCCCCACGGGTCGATCCATCAGGTTAAGCTACGCTTGCCGGGGTTGGTCCGTGGATGGGTGACTATCTTTACATACCGAGAGCGCTCTGTGCCTCGGAAAACACGTTAAGCCGTTGGTCCTGGCTGTCATTAGTGGATTTTTAACAGTCATTACGTTTCGTCAGATGCCCGAAAGTCTGACAACCAGTCTTACCATTTACCAAGGGGTATCGTATTACCCAGTTACTGGGTTGTGGAGGTCAGATAGGCATTTGCTCCATGTAAAATACTGGTGTTCAGCTGCATCCGGCCAGACTGGAAGTCAACCCCAAAATAGTTGGGAAAAGGCTAGGCAGATTGAAATAGGTCAACTATCAGTTACATTTTTTTTAAATTAAACCCTCATATTTACTCGGCTAAAACATCACCAAATATATGAATGAAACGGTATAAGTAAAAAAAAATGATACCTACTACTTCGATATGTCTGTCGTCAGGTATTTTAACCATTTTCTCCGATCACAGCCGCGACATGTACCTACAAAGTACGAACAACAAAGCGGTACACAAAGCTTCTTATCTGCTTATCCCCTGATCCCTACAGGATAAGTTATTGTCAATGTAGTACAATAACAATTGAAAGAAATCGCTCTATTTTCTACTTACCTTTACTGGCTTACAAAGCGGGGTAAGCGTTTGACTTTGATTTGTTATTTAACATTTTTTCTTTGATTTTCACCTTTATAATTCGCGAATAGATAGGTGAATATATTTTTCTCAAACATACTTGGAAATTCGAACATTATTTTAACAAACTTAGAGATAAATCGAAATTGCTGTACTGGTCAAAAATAAGTGACGTTGCGGCCGGCAATGTTACTATGAAAATCATTAGCGGCCCAATAAATTACTATGAAACCTCATATCTGTCGTGTTATTTAAAAATGGAACGAACTTTTTAATTCAACACACGGCAACCAAGGAGGTAACTTATCAAAGTTTTATTTTATTTGGCTTGCAAATAGAGCTATTTAAAGTAAAGAGGAACAAATGAACATATTGGCGCGTGTAAAATTATCGTTGTCCGTCATTGATTCTTGAATTTATAATTAATTTACTCAGTTTGAATATCCGCGCATTATTTGAGAAAAGTACTATACAAGCCTTGGCCGCAATCAGGCATTGATGGACGTATTTGTGCCTCGGTTTCGCCTCGGCCCACGTTTTCACGATCGACCATCCATACGCCAATTGCAGGCCTGTATTGTACTATATCATATACCATTTAGAGTAAAAAATATTCCATTTCGTAAAGCATTGTGAAGCTTTACAATCGTAGTATCCATTTATCTCTCATTACTCGTAATTTCAATAATTTTGACAAGAACACGTATAAATATCCATTATCATTAATAACATCGCAATGAAATTAACTGCACATTATTATATGAAATGTTCAGCACATTCACAACCATTTTATAAACCTTCAAATAAACCTTCAACAGTCCGACACAATCGCGAAATGACTGTCAAACAATCGAACTGACAATAATTGAAAGTTAACAATAATTGCGTGTCGTAAACACGTGTCAGTTTAATACGTAATACGCAATGAACACCCCAATACCACCATAACGCTGAAATTATACATCCATTACATTTCACGCCATTATTTTTAACGGCACATCTGATATACGTAAAGGACACGCGGGCAGTGTGCGGCACAGGCACCCAAATAGAAACAAAAGTCGTACAGAATAAAAAAGTAGAGACAGCGTGACGTTTATAAACAAAACTCAGGTTTAAAATGATGGTCCGGTGCTTCGCATCACGCATGGCGGGGCGGGCGAGCGCGCGTAACGTTTTAATGTTCCCGAGCCCGCCCAGCCCGCCGAGCCCGCCGAGCCCGCCGAGTCAGCCCACTCATGCGCCGGTAAGCGTCTATGCCCGACGCCTAACTCCTTCCAAACGGCTCACGAATAACCCGCTTTATCCAAAGTCGTCCTCGCGAATTCCCGCTCCCTTTTTTATACGGATTGCCTTAGAAAACCCTCGGACGTTTTTGCTACCTAATTTGTGTAGTATGAAACTGTCACGCGAGGACAGCGAGAACGGTTATTAGTGTCGTCGCTAATAAGAAGTAACAGCGCTCCTTTTATCGCCGGCTTTAATTCTGCAAGTTTCAATTCTTTAATGCAAGGAATTTTCGGGGCTGACGCGACGCGCGACCGACGAGTGAAATTAGAGATACGCGATTTCAACCGGTGCGATGACAGGGGGGAGTGATAATTATGAAAAGTAGGAGGGCGGGCTCGCCCACCGCTCGCGGTCAAAGATGAGTTTGTCAGTATAAAAATATTTAATATAATATGGTGCTGCCATGCTAAGCGCTATCGGAACTGATAATCGCCGCCGAGCCTCTTTGAGCGCCTTAATGAAGTGTTCCGTAGAGGGAGATTATTATATTTTTATTAAAAGAGCCTGCGAGTTGATGAGAAAATTTATATAATACTATCTCTTCGAAAGGAGTCTTCACTAAATTATAGGGAAGTGTTCTCGAAAAGAGAAACAATTAAGGGCCGTTACGCGAACAAAGTGAGTAACAACAATAAAAACGTTGGGAACTCAATCTTACCCGACCGTTACCAGAGTTAAACGACCGATGCCGATTTCCGAACATCCGTTACAAAATTTCAATACGAGTCATTAACATAAAAAGGAAACAATAACCGTTTAAAATTTCGATTCGGTATTGCCTTTTTTTATTGGTGAAAAATCGCAATTTGCAAGAGTAGAACGTACGAAATTTAAATTTGAATTTCCGCCGGCGGTCGGCGGCGCTCGGCTCGGACCCCCGTAATTAGAGGCTAATGAGAGCAACTGTACGTCTTTCTGTCCCGCTGTGATGCTCATTTTTCTGAGCATATTTTGTACCGTTCCGCTTTTATTACGTGACGACTGCTCGTCATAATGTTCGCGAGTTTTTATACTTGTGTAGCTATAAAAAAACTCATTAACTTTTTGATCGTAACCATGAGTGAATGTATTAATATTTGTTTTTGTGCTACATATTACGATGTGATGTACAAACTTCTTCTTTGAATGTCGAGTACTTCATAATTTACTGGTGTGTTGACCTGAATATTTTTTCCATTATTGGGTTCTAACGATTGACTGTAATAGTCACTTTGAACTTTGATTATAACGGCCCTCTTCAAAGACTTGCCAATAAATAGTAAACAGTCTTGGATCTACTTTCTGCGAGCTCGTTGTGTTTGATCAGGTGAATTTATATAGGTACCCGGGCGCCCTATATTCTTAACATACTCGTATTCTCAATTGCTTTTTTCTCTTGACAAATTTTCAGTATGTGTATTGTGCCTACATACAGTCTTTGTAGTATGATTTCATCGGCCTAATTTTCCCGAATTTTCGTACTGACTTACCTACTTCACTAGCCTCGTGCCAGTAATTTGGCCTGACACTGGCAGTAATTTCGAAGAAACGCAATTTCCTTGGCAACGAAACACATTAACTACTATTCCTACAGTGGCAGCTAGCACGGATACCTCGCGGGAATTTTTGACTAATTACACCTCTCGGCGTCTCCCGCTCCTGTGATCGTTCACTCGTTCATCCGTTCATTCAGAGGCGCTCTCCCCCAGTTTTTCGTCGACAAGAAACTTTTGCCAATTAAGAGGCTGGCACAGCCGCGCAACTTCTCAGGGACTTTTGTTCGTCAACTAATTGTGACGTGTATATAAGACAAATTTTGGCTGTCTACACATTATCTCTTTTGCGTTTGTAACGTATTTTTGTATGCGTTGCGCACTTTCTTATTCGGAAGTGAAACTTAAGTTACCATATAATGTATGCGGAACCCAGTTTTAGAAATAACATTGTGAGTTTCAACCAAATGAAATTATTAGCAGTGAGCATTGCTCTGCGAATCATACTGTAATTATTCCTTTAACAGTGCCTATGGATACCTGAGCCTACGTTTTTAATTAAAAGTTTCATAAATGGCCGTCCGTGTATAAACTAAGAGGCTTTTAAAATAAACAATTGCATTTTCAGAAAAGAGTCTTTATAACTTAGGTCGTTATTTTTACCTAGAGTTAGTTATTTCAATGACAACATTCCACAATTTGACTTGGCCTTACAATAGCTAAGTACCTACTTAAGTTTCGACCTCCGGGCTCCGCGGAAAACAAATTAAACGTTGTTGTATATTATCATAACATTCGAGTCGAGAGAATATTTTTATTAAAAACGTAGAAAATGTAAAAAAGTGAAGAATGTCTAAGTTACTCGAAGTGTCAGTCAGTGTCAGTAAGTATGACTTCGTTTGAGAAAATAGTTTTAAAAAATCAATTTCAGTAGCAATTTTCATGTCTGTGAAACATGGCTGACTGAAAAGGTATCTACTAAATCGACAGAAAAACTTTTACATTTGAAATACTTCTGAATTGAGTTTTTTGTTTGTTTTGTCCCAAGAAATTAGTATGGTTGACAAAAGCTAGAAAGCATTACGTTTACGTGTAACTTTTTCATAAATTGCTAGTAGACATCTAAAAATAAATAATTATAATAACTTTAACTCCCTATCTTCTGAGCTAAAACTCACCGCCAAACAGCTACATAAGAATCTCAAAAATATGAATTTGTATTGTGAAAAACTAAAATATGAATCGAGTTAATTAGTAAAGTTAAGACAGCTGTCATAAATCACTGAGTAATGAAACAGCATCGCAGGAACACTGAAATTCAATTAATGTAATTTTAACTTTCGCTCCGAAAGGAATCCGTTCGTCTTCGTTTCTAAGTTATTTCAACTTGACATGTTACTTCCTGCTTTATTTAGGCCACAATATGTTACCAGAACATGTCTCTGAATACGTATACGAAGATATACCTAAAGACAACTGCAAGGTGCCTACCTTGTTGAATGATAAATACGATACAACTAGTTTGACGAACTCAATTTTTCACATAAAAATAAATGTTATTAATTCTTCAAGGACTTTCTAATTAAACTACAATAGTTATTGGTCCGCGCGCGGCCCGCCCCTGTAAACTACACTTACTACATCATTCTGAGATAATTGTGACTTCGACCTAGATACAGCAAAATATAAGTAGCTCAACACAATACAACTGCACTCAGACCACCACAACCTAATTTACGACTCATTTGTACCACAGAAATTACGCGTAGGTCCATTTTCAGCCTAACCACAGCACGTCAACCATACTCAATCAGCGAATAACAATCATAAACATTTTAAAATTACAGATAAAACACGGAACTGCGGTCCGCCTCATATTTAAATCAGCTATCATTCATAATAAAGGCCAAACATAAAACATCGCCTATTTTAAAGCTTTTTGTTAAAGTGCTCATTAAAAGGCGAAAATAAAACGCAAGCTATTAAGCCGTATCGGTCGACACGAAAATACATACCCGAAGTGCTTTCACTAATGATGTAGGATGCGTGTGTAATGATTACATAGATGTCACCGAATATGCTGGAAGCGCTGCTTTAAAGGTACCGAGAATAATTGGCGGAAAAGACTGAATAAATTCGGTCACAATTTTCGCTACAGCAAATTGTCCAGGTTTCCTTTTTGAATAATTAATTTAATGAAGTACTCGTAGAAGTAGAAATATCACTAGAATACTACGATTTCGATTTCATCGCATCACATCATATCTTATCTTATCGCCCTAAAATGGACGCCAATAATATCATTAACAACTAATTAGCTTTTCAATCTATATACATAATTATTTCTTCCTACAAAATATTTTATTAATTTTTCTTGAGGCCACTGGACAAAACTTGGAGAAACATTAATAACCAATAATACTGCCACATACCGTTAATATAATAATTTTGTGTTACCACAAAACTAACCAAACACAGATACACGACCATCATATAAAATCCATCAATCCCGCGTGACATATCGGACAATGCAAAACTGGAAACCGACCACAGAACATCAATTTTGTCCAATTTCCGCGTGTCGTTCCATCCAGATGCACTACAACTACTGTGCACGATGGCCACCGCTAATCCATTAGCAATACGACTTTTACACAATGGCCCACTGATGCCGGGCGAAACCCGAAAACTTTGTTTTGTTAGTGCGTTGGTAATATCAACTGTAGCTTAGACCTATTGTGGGTATCCTGTACCTATCGGGATAATCTGATTAGGGGACATAAAGATGGATTGGCGGGCAGTTATTTTGATGGTACTTATTTCAGCTAATATTAAGCTAATATTGTGCATTGAAGTTGTAGGCATTTTGTAAACAACTTTATCCGTTTTTATTTTCCTAAGCTTAACGCAGTCGCAGCTACGGATACGGATAGAAAAAATTGGTCTGTTATATTTGACTCATTTTCGAAGTCGTAAGCCTTACAACTTTAAAAAGTTGGTATATCTCCTTTTACCCAATTAAAAAAATGCTTAATCTCTTCTGTATGCAGAAAATTGGCAACGGGACTTAAAAGTACTAAAATGTCTTCTTTTTATACTCATTAGTATGACTATTGCTAACAACTATAATATTTGAAAATAAAATGTGTTGTATAAAAATACATGTAATTAACATGTTTAGATATTTGTATGCCAGTCCATGGCGATACATGTAAGATCACAACTATATAAATAAGACCTTAAATGTACCATGTTTTAAAGCAAATAAATATATTCTATTCTATCGCCACAATATGGCGGGGGTCTTCGAAAGCGAATAATTAAATTGTTAAATATAAGGCATTTTGTGGCGTCCAAATTAATTTATGTTTCATCAGCTAGGCTTTAAGTTTTTGACTTCCATTTGTACCACTTAAATCTGATTCTTAGGAATTAATATTATATTAATTTGCCATTCGAGTAAAATTTTCTTTTGCTCTGTTTTATTCTTAGCTGAGGGATAGATTTACATTGCACAACTGATTTACTCAACCATTCTTAAAATACAATAGATGTAGAAATATTAAGTAAACTTTTCCGCTTAACTATACTTAAAGAATCATAAAAAACTCTATAAGAAATCGACACGTGTTTCACCGCTCAACGAGGCATCCTCAGGATGACGATTGACTTGTCGCGAACCCGAACACAACATATTGTAACGCTAAGCGCCGGACGCAGAGTGAGTTTCTATTGTATTTTATAATGGATTTCCGTAGAGTCACGCCTGAATCAATTAACTATCTTAAGATTTCCATCATAATTTCTCTTCTGTCTTCTCTTCTTGGTCGCGTACTTCATTACTGAAGGTCGTGTTCCTGAAAAACCTTCGTGGCTTTATGTATGATGTTCTTCCACTTCGTTCGGTTCTCCGCTTCTCGCACGGCCGTCGTAACAGAGAGTCCAGCGAGGGCGGTTATTTGGTCTGACCAGCGCGGTTAGATGACCGGCCACGAGGTCTTGTCGTCCCATCTACCATCACCACCAACTTTTCAAGGTTATTTGGTTCTCGACAGGCAATATGACTAAAGTAACCAAGAATCCTTTGTTAGCAGATCGTGGAAAGTCTATCTCTTATGCGTAGTTCGAAGATAGATTTGTTCGTTCTCTTGGCAGACCAAGATATGCGGAGCATTCTTCGCCAACACCATATCTCAATCATAATTTATTTCTGCTACAACCAATCTAACACCACGAATAAACGTTCTTAAGCAAACACTCTACGATCGTGTCTCGCCCAGTCTAAACAAGTCGAACGTATTATACGCCGGTATCGGGTTCCTTACACCTCATTATACTGGATGCATACGGAGAGAAAAACATAGTTTAGCGTACTCAATGAGGATCGGGAATATAAGATTGTGTTTTGTTTTCGGTAGTACGGATGGATTTTCTATTGTTTTGTGTCTCAACGTGTATGTCTTTTGTAAACGCTTGAATATAATTTAGTACGTTAGGAGATTATAAAAAAGCACTAGCAGTGTGGTTATAGCAAAGTGGTAGGAGTGCCAACCACTAAGTACAACCGTAATACCATTCCGCTAATAGGTATGCGCTTTGCGCCATGCTTATTATGCATCTGTCTTATTATTAGACCTACCACGCTCTAAGAAGCTTGTAAATTCTATCTTATTTAACCAAGTCATTAAAATGATAAAAAACAAAATACAACACCAAACATTCAAGCTCAACGTAAACATCCAAACGTCAACAAGAATAGAAGAACAAAAATCGTAAACCGCTTTTTAAAATGACGCAGCCAAACAGAAATGCAACCGACTCGTCTCAAGACGAAAGAGAAAAAAATTCACTTCGAGGCAAAAAGTTCATACGTACTTCCAAGACACAGTAATCAGCGCAAAATATAGTCGGTCTCACGTACGAATCAGCGCGGGGGAACGCGAAATAAAGTTTTGATGTAAAAAGTTCTTTTTATTTGCCATGTTGAGAACAAACTTGGGTGGTGTGCTGTATGTGCTATATGTATGAAAGTGTAATGATTTCTTTAACATAATTTTCGTGGATTTCGTGAGCGGTTTCTCTAAATTCAAAATGGTGAGTTTAGATGTTTGTTTTGGTTGTTGTCGCTTTTGTTGATGTTTTCTTTTGGGTTTACGGTTCTGTTAAAACAAGATGGAACGTAAAAAAATTGGATTCTACTGCTATATTTACAAAATTTTACCAACAGTTTATTCACCAATAACTAAAACTCAAAGACAAAACAAAGATAAAAAAACCGATACCCAAAATTCCCAATATCAACACACCCGACAAAAGGTCAATTTTTTATTCAAATAAAAGAATCCGTTTTCTCCCATAAATTATAATTTTACGTCGCCATCGAATATCAGAGAACCCTCATTCGGCCATAAAACATCGATACGCTAATAGAATCTCCCGGTATTTAGGACCCGTCCGCGATGGAAACTTTTACCGGCCGGCACGGGCGGGTTACCTCGCGTTCGAAGGCGCGCGCTGAATACAAACGAGCGAATCTTAACCCTCAATCTGCTGGATGCATGCGAGTGGCGATAAACGCCTCACGTGAACATTGATTTTTTTAAATAAAATATTAAAGGTCGGGTTTTTTGTTGGGTTTTTTTATTGAGGTGGTTTATTATTATTTTCTTTTGTGTTACTTTTATTATAAACTATTAATAGTACACTGTGATAGGATTTTATCATGATGCAGGTTTCTTTTTAATTTCACGTCGTCGTCGTCATAAAAGCTGCTAATATAAAAAGTCACCGTAACGTTGCGGTCGCTCTATCGGTTGAAAAATCTTCTACCATAACAAATAAAGGCAATGCTTGTACAGTCCCTAATCTTTCCCATAATAGACTATGGTGATGTGTGTAAATACGACCTGAATGCAGATCTACTCAATAAACTTGACCGACTTCTAAATAACTGCATTCGATTCGTTTTCAATCTTCGTAAGTACGATCATGTGTCTGCGCACCGTTTGCTTCTAAAATAGTTACCGACAGCGCAGAGAGTTGAGGGCACTGTCTATGTTGTATTCTATACTCGACAAACCCACTTCTCCTTCTTATCTGACTTGCCATGTTCTATACCTATGCTCTGCCCACAGTAAAACTCTTCGTTCCACCAACAATCGTCTTCTACGTTGTCCTTCTCACCGCTCTGGTTTTATTCACTCTTCTTTCTTTGTCCAGGCGGTATTCCTTTAGAATGCGCTCCCTCTGAACATCAAGATGGCAACCAGTCGGTTATCTTTCAAAGTAGCGGCTCGTGAACATATTCGTGAGAAGTTGGCAGAATCATTGCGGCGCTGATTTGCTGGACTTGTTTTCTCCTCCACCTATCGTTTTTTCTCCTGACAAAGTTTATTCTGTTTATATGTATGTATGTAAGTATATATGCATACTATTTATCCTTTTTCAAGTTATCTATCCCGTATGTTGCACCTGCCATGTTTGTCTCTGCATCACCCTAAGGTTGACTGGTAGAAAATGCCTCAGGCATTAAGTCCGCCTTTGTACAGTATTTTTTTTTAACTTGTTCATAAAGTTTTAATAAATAAATTCAATCAATCTGCCTAGCCTTTCCCAACTATCCTTCCAGTCTAACCGGATGCAGCTGAATACCAGCATTTTAATAATTAAATAATATATCGTTTATTAATAAATACCTCGTTTCCAAGAAATCCCTTAAACACAAGAAAACAAGAGTGATGCTTATTAATAAAAATCTTCACAATCGCATTTTCCCTAAACACAAAAAAAAAACAAAATAATTAACCACTCCAACTCAAAACATTCAACTCAGATAAGAACGGGGAATACCCTCTAAAGGATTGTGCTTTAAAAGAGGGACGTTAGAGGCAGTCGTGAGAGGAATCCCCAACACGTCGGCGACACATGTCAGCTCAAGATCCGATCTCGATCTGCGCGAAGACTTAATAAAATGACACTCTGCAAACTTTGACGGTTGTAAGGTATGAGCGGGTAGTGGGTTATCCGAAAAACCATTCGAAATCAATTTAGAATAATATTTCATCATGATCTGCCTAGCCTGTTCCCAACTATGTTGGGGTCGGCTTCCAGTTTAGACTGGAAGCCGACCGGATGCAACTGAATACCAGTATTAGAATAATATTTAATTAGTAAAATTATAATTCTCTTTCCTTTATTACAATTTATTCGGGGTCAGCGAAACACACATTTTTCTTCCATACTTGTCTACTAGTCGTCATTTTGGTAATCAGACACTAAGTAAAAATAAATTGTTAGATACACATAGCAGTCTTTTGAGGCCAGGATAATGTAGTCCAAATAAAAACTTGAACCTACTAAAATCGTTTGTCAACTAAAAGAAGTATGAGTTGAGCTAAAATCGCTCCGTTTGAAATACATATTGTACAATGCAGAAAACATTTCAGTACCTAATGAATCATAAAATGTAACTGCTGCGTAGCAATGCTAATCTTCATTTCCCAACAGTCGAAATTGATTAACCTCTATTAAAATTTGCGAAACTGATTCGTCAGTCATTAGGAATCATCCCCGCTACCGCCTATGACTCGAGCCACAAATGAACCGTTAACATGTGCCACCGAGTCTGTCTTGTGATCCCCCAGATCTTTGTTACCCGAACATCCACATTCTATGCTTTTTTTTGTCAGCTTTATTGAGAATTCATCGGAATTCCTTCTTAACTCCTTTATGTATTTGTTTATTGTCTGATCGCTTTATCATTGTTTTCCTTCCCTTCGTATTTTTATCAAGGAAAATGATAAAAGTTTTATATGTTCATTTTGTCTCACAAGTTGTTCCAATTCATTCAATTATTTCGTAGCTAAACCTTCGTGCGGGTAGCGATCAACGACGTAGATGTATCGTAGCACTTTCGTAGCGTGCTACGAAATTACGTAGACCGTTCGTAGTCTGGTGTCTTGCCAGTAAATACATTTCTAATGTGCTCGTTGGCGGTGCATTATTAAAGATAAACTGAGCAGTTTAACATTATGTTAAGTTATATAGGGTTTGTAATTTGCTAAAGTTAAATTATCTAACCTTTTACTTAAGGTAAATTATCTGCACTTATACATAAACAAGGTCTACTAGTAACATTTATTATTTATTAAAAGAACTTTATGCATAAATAAAAATAACTGTATAAAGGCAGCCTTAATGCTTTGTTCGTAGTTGAACTTTCTCGTGGGAATATTATCACTCTGTCCTCAGTCTCATTTCCCGAAAAATTTAATTGATGTTTTGAAACAGCTTTCGATATTAAATTCAAATGCATTAAACATGTACCGGGACAACAAACTCAACCATTCGCCACCATAACGTTCTAATGCTCGACGAATGCAGTCCCAACATAATAAATATATACCGTACTGCCTAATTCCATGCCAAACGACACAATACAATTTCAATCAAACATATTGAAACTAATTGTATTGAACGGAAATGGTGTTGTGTTCGTTCAAAATGCATTCAAAATTGAGTGAACTAAATTTACATCAATGCTCTATGAAGTGAATCACTTTTTTACCAACTCAGCGCACGGTGTGGTTAGGAACGGAATTGTTAGTTTGTATTGGGAAACGAAATTTAGAATTTTGGAGACCGTTATGAAATTCATGAAGAAAAATGGTTTGGTTACTTTACTACACGTTTACGAACTCAACCATGAGTCACCTCATAATAATTCAATTAAACTTTTGCAGGCACTTTTGAATTGTCAAGGAGGAGAGATGAGGTTAGTTGCACATCCCAAAGCGTAGTAAGTACCTATGGAGATTAGAATATATCATCAGTATTGCTGACACTTTGAATTTAAATGAGGAACTTATGAAGTGCTAAAAATGTAAACCATAGTTCATTATACAGTATGTTATCTAAAGAAGGGAGTCACCGTTCCCCCAAAAAAAAATTACCATTAAAAAAATAAAGTTTAAAAAAAAAATTATAGTACTATATTCACAAAAATATTAAATTGATACGGAAAAGATACATCTGTATACGCACACTTGTTTTTCTACGTTGAAATACAAGTGTGCGTGTACAGAGTGTTTCTTTTACGTACGTAATTTAACATTTTTGTGAATATTTTAAGTTTTTTTTTGAGTGGTAATATTTTTTTTAGCATGTATGGACGCTATGCTATTGCGGGTTAGCGGAAACGCCCTTTATTAGTTAACGTACTGTATAATAAAAATATACTTAAAATAATTGTGAATATGTCTATAACAAATAATCATGCAATTTTTTTTCTGGACATTTTAAAGAGACATACATATTCATCATTTCCCAGATTTAGCCATAGGGAGTTGTTTTTTGTAACCTTTAGCCTCTAAAAAGTGCTGATTCTCAATTTAAATAAATAATTTTCAGTTTTGTTAGGTTTATTTACATAGCAACGTTTTCAGCAAAAATATACTAAAGAATCCACACAAAACACAAACTAGCCACAGCAGTAAAGCGAAAAAAATAAACTCACATGTCTACCCCAGAACGCATAGTTTAAAACATATTATGTAAAGAAAACAGCAGTAGTGTTAGTGTTTAAACAAGTTTGTTCGCGCGATGACGGCTATAACATATTTCAAACAATTTCAAAGTGTAATGTGCGAAAAATAAGGTGCTCATATCGTCTGCGCCGGTTCAGGCAACCCGGACACGGAGATAGAGATACTAGATGTAGACGTAAGTGTTATTTATTTTTTGATACGTAGTTATAATATTGAGTGTTTGGCGTCTGAACATAGAAATATAAAGAATCCGATCGAACTTCTTAGTCAATTTTTACAACAAATTAACAATTATGCTTTCAGCCATAGAGATATAATTATAATATAGAGTGCGTGCCACAAACTAGGAACAGTAGACACGGGTTTGAACAACACGACGTTCCTCACCACACTCACTCACTTGTCAGTTCGAGATTCATTCATTTGTATGTCACAGTGAAGCGGTACAAAATGTTATTTTGAGGTGTTGGGACATTCAATCATTTTGTATGGGATAGCATAGTTTTCATGCATCGTATTACACTCTCTGTTCAGCCTTCCATACAAAATTTAGAATAAAATTCACCCACCGTATCTAGGTAATCTGCATCTGCGTCCATCTGAGCTCCCCTTCTCTGTGAGAGCTAGATACAAGCTGATCCGTTTTGTTTCCTCAATGTACACTCCTGTACCCCCCTGTACCCTCCCCTGCCCCCTCCGGCATACTTCCCCCCTCTGCTACCTTGAGTATCGAGCTCACAGAAAACTTTGGAAAAATATCCTTTATTTATAAACGATATTATATCGGAAAGTTTATCGGGAACGTTTGACTAGGTTTTCATTTTTAATACTTTAGGAGCGAGTTTCGGTTCGGGAGTTTGATTTCTTGCAATTTTTGCGAACGAACTTTTGATTTCGGTTGTAGTGATAAAGAAAGGTTATTTAAAAACCATATTACTACTACCAAGTTTTCATAGCATGACTTGTCTTTTCAATATGGCGACATTTCAAAGACAAGCATACTTCGATTAGACCAACGCCGTTGAATAATACCAATAAGGAAGAAATTGTCACAACTTTAAGTACAGAGCCCACAGCTCTATAATTAATTGACAATTTCTTCCTAGCCTACCTACCAAAGACGCGAGATATTTACTACGAGAGGCAAAGTAAAGTTTCTAAGACACTACATAATTCTTAAACGCCATAACTTGCAACAAATATAGTACATTATTTGAGAAAAGTACTATACAAGCCTTGGTCGCAACCAGACATGCAGGCCACGATAGATAGATAGTTAAATCTAAACACTCTCAGCGCAGCACTCGTTAAAGCAGCGCCACTTCATAATCGCGTATGTTGCAAGAACTAATTTAGCTATAAATGAGATCTTACAGGCTTACTCTACAAAATATATGGCTACAGAAGGCCATATTCGTAAAAACGAGCGATAACCCACGCACACATAGACACGCGTCTACGTCCAGCAAGTGCGAGCGCACTCGCGACTAGCATTTATTTGAAATCGCCATACGTACGCGCTATGCGTGCGTGAGGCTATTTTAGCTCGTTACATGGAGCCGGCCTTCTGTTCCTATCTATTCTGTGTCGTAGGCTTCCGCGACACGCGCCTGTGCGCCCACAAAGCGTCGCGATATGCCTCAAACAAACTCGTTTCTGTTCTCTCGTAATTATAATAGTATGCTCGTTTGCTCTTTCTCAGATTTGTTAAGTTGTTCAAGGGGTGTCAGAGCGTGTGTTTTGTTAATCATATTCTAATATGTTTCGTCTTCATATATATATTTATTTATTTCAGATCACATGATCCATAAGTCGTTAGTAAAGGTTGTTGGTTGTTGGTTTATCCTGCGACTTGTATATTTAAATCATGAGCTAGCAGGTTCTTTAAAATTTCCCAAAATGTTCTGGTAAGTTACTTAAATCGTTTTAGATAGACACCATATATGATACTCTAGCTTTCTTATACCTTGCCAAAATTTTGCGCACATAAACTCGGAAAAATTTATAGAAATATATATCCCATTCGGAAAATAAACCCCTTATCACAGAGAGCCAAACACCAGGCCACAAAGTCAATATGATAGCCGAAGACTCATAGTTTGTCAAAAGTGCGCTCTTCAATATGTGTAGAAACATAATGTCCATAAAAGATACCGTCACTTATGATTTATCATTTATGACGAAAAACCTAAATCAATCGGATCCCTCCATATGTTCTTCCCAATCATAAAAATAATATCACCCACTCCCTTGTTACCCTGCTACCCTAGTACTCCGCTTGTCAAACACCTAATTCGTATGACACATCACCTGGGGGTTTCGACGAGATTTTACGATCTCCACAAATTGAACTTGTTCAGGTATGACTGATTAATATTTGTGTCGAGGGACCAGACTACGATGGTCGTGAGGAGGTTTGTTGGTCTGGATTAGTAGGACAGATTTGCAGACTTAAAATTATGAACAGAGATCGGCCTTTTCGTATCGTAAAATCGTAAGAAAAATTGAATTTCGCGGGCTACCTTGGCGCATCCACCTTAAACTGTGGTTAGTGAATATTTACTTAATGTTACAAAAAGTGCCATGCAATCAAAGCCAAAAAAAAAAAACACGACTGCACCCTGCCAAAAAACGAACTAAAAAAAAAAAACAAGTTGTATTTGTTGTTAATATGTATATAAAAAACTATAGGTGATTTACTCGCTGACTTAACAAATAAGTAAAATTGTCATTGCAATCGGGGGACCTCGTAGATTAAAAAGAGTTCCACAGGACGGTCCCCCGACTGCAATGACAATATAACAGTAATGACAAAATTAGTCAGCGAGTCATCAAGTTATTCCTTTAACTCTAGAGGGTATCCTAGTAGATTTCCTTTCAAGTTCATACATACATAGGTAATGAAATGCTTAGTAAGAAATGGTGGAAAGACGTAATCTTCGTCTTACTTTTTTCTTAAAGAAAGTCAGAGGTGAAACAGTTTAGAACCGAAACAAAACCCCAGTAAGGCAAGCCTTAACAATAGGTTGAGAAAAGGAGCACGTTGAAATCTACTTCCCACGCATTTCAAGTACTATTTTTATATTAAACGTGTAAAACAGTAGTATGGAAGTGTTGCCAGTTCATTTAATCGGAGTAATGCCCCGCCGTGTTTATCGGCCCCGTATTAACCGGTGATAAGTATCCGTGAAAAGTTTTCGGTGTGACCTTTCCGTTGATATTTATTGGTATCGGTGTACATATACTTTGTGGTACTTGTTTATTGAGAGTGTAGGCATTTTTACTGTTTTCATTGAAATTACAATATTGCTGGTGTCATTCGAAATGTAAAAAATGTTGATTTATTTGTGCTGACAAGGAGACTGAACTAATCAGAAGTCTGTTTGAGTCCATCCAATGCATTATATAAATAACCTTCAGTTGAAGATCCATATCCCCAAAACATTTAAGTTTTTTTGAATATTTTTATTTCAATATTGTAGTAGTCTAGACTACATAGATAGAAAATGGTTTATGTTACCTACCTACACCTAGGTTACAAATTATTATTTTCCAGTGAGCGCCAAACTAGACAAGATAGTTAGCTTGTATCTTGAAGCTCAAGGGCTAGCAAGAGCGTCTATAAGTAGACGTAAAAATCTTGAACTCGACACACGTATATGTGTCACGTGTCAGTGACTTATCAGTTAATGAAAATCCGTTAACAGTTCATAATTGGAATCGACAAACTGTAAACAACCCGAAACCCTTCGAGTATCAGTTATGATTACGTTATTAAACCTCTTCAAACTTCAAAGCGCACGAGTCTCGAGGTGAACACGTTGCCTGACTCACATCTCTAAATAAAATAGTCGGCAACATTATTCGCTCTAACGATGTAGAAGATAAATTTCGGGGATCCCTTTACAGTTTACGAGGTGTAACGTGAAAGAGTGAGTGTGTGGTTTGCACACCTTAGAATATACGAGTAGGTGAAGGTAGGAGCGCAGTGGGAATGAACCGCGTCGCGACGTCGACGTCGGTCGGTGGGATAGTTTTTTATGGGCCACACGTGGATTAAAAGAGGTCTAAAGTTAAAGTGCTGTTTGATAGACGTCGTGGGAAAATTAATGGATTGCTATGATTTATCAGAAGCTTAACAAACTGGACTAGGTGCGATTGTAAATTAATACAGTAACACATACGCTTCCCCAATACTATATACTTTTCCGAACTTATCATATAGTTAAAATTGTGGGAAATAGTTAAAATCGTAAACAAGACAATTCTAAACAAGTGTGCATCATGGTAGATCGCATTTCACTCACCTTCACATGGTGGTCAAAAGCTAGCTTAATCAACATACAAAAAAAACTCGGAACCCTAAATTAAAACACATCACCATTAGAAAAGTAAACACCAACATTACAGTCAGCAGATCAAATTCAGGTCGGTTCTTCCGTTCAATGCGCGTCTCAAGTTAACGTATGCATAGAGTAGCGAGGCACCTCGGGGACACACGACAGCCACGTAATGTAATAACATCACTGAATATTTACGAATGATCCACGATTTTTTTGTTTTCCGAATAAAGGGTACTCGAAATATGATATTCACCGTATTGTACAGCTTTTATTTCAGCGTTCCAGACATGTTGAAATATAAAATAAACGTAGGTGTCTCATTTCTGTGGATTTGTATGGTTTTATCTGACTGTGGTTTTGTTAATTAATATTGTGTTGTTTCTTTTTTTATTTATATCGTGTTTCGTAAAGCACAATCTGTTTTCATTTAGATTACGTTTTTTTTCACCCACCGTCATATTTCGTACCAATTTGCCTTTTTTGATAACTGCGTCGCGCTAGCGATTTGTTAACATTTTAATATCCTCACCACGTTACTTTCCAATTTGACTTCATCGATGCATGATATTAAAATTAAAACCACCTTTATTTTACGAATACCTTTCCCACAAAACACAGCCTATGTGACCGATTCATTGCTTTCATTACCAGCCTTTCACTGTATTCCACAATTCACAATTATAATATTTCCTGCAATATTCCTGCCAAATGTACAGTACTAGTGGTCGGTAACCACTATTACCGCCGTACATTCGACAGGCATATGATTAAAACTTTAACTTTCATACATTTTTACGTCCACACAAAACATTTATGAGTCTCTTAACTAGTAACGATTTGACACAAACCGTTGTCCGGTAATTATTCCGGTGTAGTTATAGTCACGTGATGGACGATAGAAGAACATGGATTTACTTGTGAATATATCCTAAATTAATATAAAATAGAATAACATTTTTCAATACCTAGCTACCCGCTCCTGCTTTGTACGGTTTTTACGACATAACATAACATCGAGATTTCTTATTTCTATGTAACTTCTAATAGTAACGTGAACCTTCCAGAATAAATTCCCTAAAAGATGATGAAAACATTAGGTATCAAAGTCTGTTGCGTGGTTTAGAAGAACAACGCGGACATACAGACAAATACGAAAGGCAACTGTAATTTTTAATATGTATACGAGTAGATAGGACATCAGTACAATAAAATAAGAAAAGACACGGGCAAAACGTGTTTAAAAATAATGATTGCGAGGAATATGAAGAGAATGTTCTTGATGCTGGATTTTTTACTGCTTCCCAGAATTCTAGTTTCGTAATTGCTAAACGATTCGTACCTAAGTTCGATACCTGAATATGACAGTTGCTGCGATTCTGGGTCTAATATGTCTGGGTCTAACCTTTGCGGAAGAAATCTTTAGCGTAGGACCTATTTCAACAAAGACATAATTATAGCCTTGTAATAGGTACCTACACCGATGATGATCGAGACTATTTCAAGACTTGTTACCTACGACATTCCCGCAGTCTTATTGAAATCCATTTACTTTAGCAGACAGACAGTGATTCGCAAGTAACAGTAAACCCATTCCTAAGCCCTAATCAGTTAGTCTGGCACTATTCCTAGGGCACATTTACGAGTCACTTAACGCCTAACGGCTGGACATAAAAACCGGTGTTCTCTAATCAACGGCTGACGTCACGAGCATGTCCACACGCCACTGTCGCACATCATACTTTAATTAGTTTACACTATACGGCTTTAGGGTTAAGGATTATAGAAATACATTTGGAATTATTTATTAATTTTAATAGGTGTAAAGAAGGCGTAAAACTCTAGTATGTCTTCAAAACTAAGTAAATAAAATATTTAATTAAAATTCGCACGGTTTTTACGAGTTGTGAAAACATCGAGATTTCTTAGTTATATGTTACTTTAATATTAACACCTTATACACATAAACCTTCCGGAATAAATTATCTAAACGATGGTGAAAACTGCATAAAAATCTGTTGCGTGGTTTAAAAGAACAACGTGGACATATAGCCAAACACGAAAAGCGACTTTAATGTATAATATTTATAGATTTCAAATACTGTTATACGGTAAAGGACACTGAGGGCAAAACTTATGCAGTTACAGTTTCTATCCATCCTACTGTTCTATTAAGAATCAAAATAATAAAATTGGAGTCTCTCTTTTACAAATTTATGTTTTAATGACAACGAATATACAAATAATACATAAGTTATAGCAGGCATATAATTTACTAACAATATTCGTGAAATAAAAGTTACAGAAACATTTCACGCATTTATATTTACGTTTGAGTCATTCATTAATAACCCAAATACATATTTCTAAGTAATTACTTAACAACATAAACACAACACCATATTATTTTCACAAACATATTTACATGAACGAACGTCGTTGCACTTAGCAGTAAAATTAAAACTACCAGCGGACCTATAAATATATCATTAAATTGAGTGACAGCCCTGCTCATAAAGCACGTTGGACTTAACATGGACATAGCACGCCAACAAAAAGTTAATTAAAGTAAATATTCGAGTGGTTTCTAATGTAATACATGTGACACCGGCCGCTAGGGCTGTGTCGGCTGTCCCGTTAGTATTAAAACGCCAATTACAATAATTGCCGGCAATGCACGCGCACTTTGTGGGCGAGCGCCCTGCACGTTATTGTGCGATTTCTATAGTATATGTTTATGTTTTATTTTATCGTTTTGTTTGTGTAGTTTGAATGGTTAAGCCTAAAAATTACAGGCAGTGGCCAGTTCAAAGCACGCTAATAAGATAAAGTCTACTGCAATAAATAAATCGTTCGGGATAGACAACTTCACCATGATCACTACGGTCAGCCAATTGATTGGTGAGCAGGAATATACCTATAACTTATTCGTAATACCTAATATATTATCGAGTATGCTATGTAAAAGCATGATCTATAACGTAGCTAGCAACATTGGGATAAACAATTGGGCCACTATAAATATTGTTGTGGCAGAATACTATAGTTGAAACACGTCGGTAACACAACATAAACACGGGTTCAATACAGCGGACATGTTGGTTTTGTAAATTGTGCTTGATATTCTGTTCGTCATTTTGTCCATCCGCGGCAAGTCATGAAATGTCCTATCAAATGAGGCCAATAAACAACTTATTGTTTAACATAATTATTTGGTAAAAACCGATGTTGCAGTAAAGCAAAATATTTCTAAAAGTATGTGGCAGCATTACTATAATCTCAAACTCAAACTCAAAGCACTTATTTTAATTAAACCAATTACAGGCACTTTTGAACTGCCAAGGAGTCGGTCAGTCAGTAAGATGAATCTAGTTGTCCACTCCGAAACGTATTAGGATTGTGTAGAGAAGAACGAGCAAGAAACTCCATGAACACTCTTTTACATCAAAATATTGATTACATCAATCGTGTTGAAATTATACTGTGAAACTAAAGTAATCAGCCTAAAGCAATTCATTGCTAGTAGGTCTCTCTAATAGCACATCACTAGGCACGAATAGATCTTGCCTCAACAAAACAAGGATATTTAATTTGTTTGTTTTCGTACAAGGAAGACCTATCCAGAGCTAGCCTAAGGTATTCTGAAGTTATTTAATTTTGGATAACCTAAAGTGTTTTTCCTTTAATAAATAACAGAATAAATTCGTATCAAAGAACCAAATTGTAACTTGATGTTCTTTAACGAAGCAATAAGTGGATTTGTTTTAATTAATACTAGGTTTAACACATACAAGGCTAGTGATACACAGGCGGGGCTTAATATAGCTTGGGGTGGACAGAACAAACATAATTTAATGACTATTGGAACCGATCACCCCTCACGTTGTTTTTTTCGCCCCTAAGAGTGTACATTTGTTTTTTTTGTCGTATTTTTGCTATAAATCAGGAAGTGTGTGTTTGGGAATGTTATGAGGATAATAATCCATATTATGGAGATGTTGGGTTTATTATAAATAATTCCGTACTTAGCATTTTTTCTGGACATTGCTAGGATCCGAATAAAAAGGGAGTTATTGTTCTTTTGGCGTAAGGTCCGCGGAACATTATAATAATACTATTTTTACGACTGTTAGTAGTAACGGTTTATTTTTAACACTTATGAAGCGTCCTGACTTGATTTACAAACCTACCTGCTACTTATTATTGTTTACCGTAAACCCATATGTTAAGTTCTAGGTACGTTAGAGCCGAAAATCCAACGGCACACTTGGTAGTTTACACTAGACCAATGAAGTGATAAACATTAAAATCATCAACACTAAACACGCGCAACAAACCAATTCCACCTTAACCTCTGTAGTTAATTTTGTGCAGCGAAGGGAAAATAAAAAGTAATTATAAGTTGGTCATCTCCGACGATATTATCTCTGTTCCCTGGGGCGACGCTCCTCAAATATTTGCTCTTATATTAATTTTTATTTGGTAGCTTCATCAGAATTGAGGAGGTGGGGGACACTTGGTATAATGGAAGTACTGTGATGGCAGTTATATGTATATCTTTACAGGTTATGTTTTCCAAAATAGATTATAAATTCTTCTATCTCCATTTCTTATATAGACATTATCTTACCATTCTACTTGAAAATAATACCCAAAACAAAACCAAAACCTTAAATAACTGCATCGTATCGAAGCAACAAGTCTCGCCGAAGCAAAGTGAAATAAATTATGATGATCACCAATTTATATTCATTACGTTTTGTTTTGTGTGCCGAGTAAATATAGTAAATGATACGGCGTGTCGTATACAACTTATGAATATTGTGACAACAAACTTTGTCTACTTATGAGGGAAATTTCGTATTAGATTGTCCTTTTATTTGGTTTTCTTTTGATCATATCAAGTTCTTTCCTAAGAACTTAAAAACATTGGTCCTTCTAAGATCTTGGACTGTCTAAACTGAGCATTTGTGTGTGAAATGCCTATAAAATCTCACAGACTAAGTATAACTGAACCAAGCACATGGTAAAGAATAAAATACAAAGTGCAGTCTACCTACTGGTAGACTGGGGACAGAATATGGGAAGCTTTGCTATGAGCAGTCTACCTGTAGGTAGACTGCTCATAGCAAAGCTTATATATAAGCCTATTCTGTAAGTACTTTTATTTTTCTAACACTGAACTGTGTTCTTAAAATACAAAAACCCTTCAAGGCAAACCGACGTGTACACAAATCTTTCAAGCAGAACTCCTAATTTACATTTCCCTCCACCACACCATAACATTCCCTTACTGAGAACAACATTTAACCCCACAAAACAATTTAAACTGAAAATAATAAATCCCAGTTACTGAAGATTCATTAAAACAGTCCAATTAAGCGATATTTACATTTACGCATATCGCGTTTGATGAAACTCCTTTGGAACAACAGGCGTAAACATTGGAGCGGTTTCGACTCATTGGGGGCAAGTGTTTGTATGGCGGACCAGCCGACCGGACGAACGCTGCAATGTACGAGTACTTGGAGCTGTGTGCTGGATGAGGTGCCGTGATTAGCCTGGTTCTGGTTTTGCTTGACGATGTTGGAAAATTTGGCCTTTCTAGGCTTTATGCAGGCTTACGTAAACATGCAACTAAAATATTTTCTTAAAAGCTTGAGACGTATCTTTAATTATAAGAAAGACATTTACGCCTGAAGATTTTAAGAAAATATTATAGTTATATGTTTACGTAAGTTTTATTTAGTACTTTTTAGTTCACAAATCCAACGAACCCAACACTCCGGGGCTATCTTCTAAGGTCGAGGAGTTTCTAGGGCCATGAAGGTAGTATTACCTTGGGCTATAGTCCATATCAAAACAACGCCAACGAGTCCCAAACACAATGGTGCTATCTCGTTGTGCTGAGAAGTTCCAATGGCCACTTTCCGGCTTCATCACCAGACCCTGAACACCACCTAGTGTAGGAGTGTCTGTCAAGACCAATCTAATGAAACCAAACACGACGGTCTGGATTACTTGAGAAATGCCCGCGAATACCTTCCGGCTCCATCATCAGACCCTGAACAGTACCTAGTGTCAAAGCACTTATTATTACTTGGGCTGCTGTGCAGGCCTGGGACGACAAGCAACCCCAAATGGTGAGAAAAGTGGCAGGCTGGAACAAACACGTAAGGGGCGCTTATGGGGAGGCTCGGTCTAAGTATCAAGCGTGGCTGTTTTATAATAAGCCAAAATCCGGTAGAATTTGGGAAGACATGCGACGGAGTCAGAAAATCTTTAGGAGTAGGCTTAAATGGTGCCAAAATCACCAGGATCAGATTAAGATGGACATATTGGCGACGCACCGGGCGTCTAAGAATTTCTCTGAGTTCTGGAAGTCGACCAATAAGCTGAAGGTTGGACCGGGCCGCCCTGTGAGTGTGGGGGAATGTGGTTCGCCGGAGGAAATAGCCCGCATGTTTAAGGATCGATTTATGGTATCATCTCCACTTGGGCCGGCCCAGGGGGTGATCAATGATGAGACTAGTCGTGATTATGAGCCGATCCGTTTCTCTGCCAAGCATGTAGCTGAAGTAATAAGAAGAATGGCTAAGGGAAAGTCTCCGGGTCACGACGGTCTCAGCATTGAGCACCTCAAGTGTGCGGGGGTACATTTGCCTAGAGTGCTAGCGCTGTTTTTCACGCTGTGCGTTAGCCACTCATACCTTCCACCCGATATGCTGAAGACAATAGTGGTACCAATCGTGAAAAATAAAACTGGGGATGTATCTGATAAGACGAATTACAGGCCGATATCCTTGGCCACTGTAATTGCTAAGGTGTTGGACGGTTTGCTGGACAAGGAACTTGATAAATGGATAACTGTACATGACGCACAGTTTGGGTTTCGGCCTGGACTTTCCACTGAAAGTGCGATCCTCTGTCTCAAGCAGACCGTCCAATACTATAAGGATAGAAGTACTCCGGTGTATGCCTGCTTCCTTGATCTCTCAAGGGCGTTTGACCTTGTTTCATATGATGTCCTTTGGAATAAGCTCAAGGGAGCGGGTGTACCACCGGAGTTGACGGGTCTGTTCCAGTACTGGTACTCTAGCCAGTTGAACCAAGTTCGGTGGGGAGACGTTATGTCTGAAGCGTACAGGTTGGAGTGTGGAGTGAGGCAGGGGGGGTTAACCTCACCTAAGCTCTTCAACCTTTATGTAAATGAGTTGATCGTTGAACTCAGCAGCAGACCAGTTGGATGCAAAATAGGTGGGGTTAGCGTCAATAATTTAAGCTACGCTGATGACATGGTGCTGCTGGGTCCAACGGCTGGCTCAATCAGGGACATGCTGAGCGTCTGTGAAAGGTATGCAGCAGCCCACGGCCTGGTATACAATGTGACTAAAAGTGAGTACCTGATCTTTGCTGCTTCCGGGAAACGTTTAAATTATGAGCCCTTAATATACCTCAATGGACGAACCCTTAAAAGGGTCGCTCAATTTAAATACTTAGGTCATTATGTCACCGAGGACCTGAAAGATCAGGTAGATATGGATCGCGAGCGCAGGGCACTAGCAGCCAGATGCAACATGCTGGCTCACAGATTTGCTCGTTGTAGCAACGAAGTCAAAATAACTCTGTTTAAAGCTTTTTGTCAGGGGTTCTACACAAGCAGTTTGTGGGTCAGCTATTCGCGGAGGGCTCTAGATGCCCTGCGTGTGCAATATAATAATGGCTTCAGGGTGCTATTGAGGTTGCCCAGGTTCTGCAGCGCGTCAAGCATGTTTGCTGTAGCACGAACTGATGACTTTTATGCCATTATGAGGAAAAAGACCGCATCCTTAGTAGGCAGAATGAGGGCTAGCCGCAATATTATTTTGAAAACCCTAGCTGAACAGCACGATGCACCGTTTGTAAGACACTTTGTCCGATTGCTCGTGTGGCGGGGGTGAAAAATAATGTTTGTACATGTACTTAGTTAATAAATACTAACACTTAGTTGATAAGTTTGCTTGTATACTAACCAGTGGACCAATGTTGTCAAACTAAATAAAATATATTATTATTATTATTATTATTACATGAAAAATTTGTCCAAACACGATGGTGCTATCTTTTTTGATTGAGGAGTTCCTATGGCCAACTCTCAACTCCACCATCAGACTCTGGACACCACCTAGTGTAATACCACTTATCAATACTTAATCAATGAGTTTAAATATGATGTTGCTATCTTGTTTGATTGAGGTTTTCCCATAATCACCTTCCGGCTCCATCATCAGACCCTGAACACCACCTACTGTCAAAGCACTTGTTGATACATAACCAATGACTCCAAACACGATGGTGCTATCTTGTTTGATTGAGGAGTTCGTATGGCCAATTTCTGGCTCCATCATCAGACCAGCTCAATGGTATCATTTTTTTAAATGTCTCGCTAGTTATATAAGTAGGCCAAGTTTCAGCTCAATCAGAGGCCAGGAAGTGCTTGAAAAATACATGACAATTGGAATAACCAGAAACACATACGAACCGAGCAAGCTAATGTAAAGCTTGTAATAAAAACGACTACGAACTTGCTTATTTCTCTTAAATGTAGTTATGGTTCATTAAGTCCGAGCGGTCCCTTTTCACACTATCACCTGCCGAAAATAAACACAGCAAGCGACAACGACATTATCCGGCTCGAAGGACCAAAAACGACAACACTATCCATCATCCACCGACGCATCCAGCATACTAACATCCATCCATTCGTGATCGCGAATTAAAGCCGTGTTTTTGTACAGACCCCGGATAAGTTAATGAATAGCAAACGTGTTCGCTGGACGTACAATATTTGCCCAACACGCCCTGTTTGCCCGACCCCAATAATTTAAGGAGTATATTTTGTCGTTCAATTCGCGCTGGACATCGATACATCTGTTTGTGTACGTTATTGCGTGATTAAATGTGTTATTGTTTTTTTTCGGTTGATTCTGTAGTTCGATCATCGTGTAACGATTTGTAACGTAAGAAATTGGCTATTGTTGAATTTGAATTTTGGAACTTTTTGTTTAAATTTTTTTACGAACTTCCGTCGTCGTCACTCCTACAATACCTTATGTTTAACCGTTTTCAGTAGAGTTAACGTAGAATAGAATTAAGTATAATATACCAAATGCTGTTTGCTAATAAGTCGTAAACAAGAACTAGTGCTTACATTCAGAAAAACGTCAAAGGTCCTTTACCGTAGGACCTTACTACAAAAGAAATTCCCTTATACTCGTATACTTTGCGAAAGTAGGTCTTGATTAGGCATTGCTTACCTTGGCCCGCATGCCAAACTTTCATTTGACGTAAAAAAAAGGGTCCGAAAATCTTGTCCCTTTCTGATATCAGAATCCAGATGACTTAAGCGGAAAATACTGCAGGAACTACTCTTTCATCATTTTTTTAACTTAGATGAGAAATAATATTTATTTAAGCTAAATCTAAACTTATATTTATTTTTATAGTTTCCAAATTGGGGTCTACAGAAACAACAGAAATAGTTCTCAACTTCAATTTAAAACTGTTAATCTGAGCTGTATTTCATAAAAAGAATGAAAATAAAGTCACAGATTTTCATAAAAACGAGTCTCAAACACAATTTCACTTTGTTATTTACGGACTGTAAATTGAAACTACTATTAATAACTGAAGTGAAGTAGAAAACTCGTGTTCTTATTTATTGTGTGACGAAGGAGAGAGGCAAGTCGCTCGGAGCGACTCGTGGATCCCAACTCGAGTTTGGGGGATCAAATATCAATCTGCGGGTTCGATCCCCCATGCGGGTATGATTGGGGGATACATTCCGCTCGCCTCGCTGAATACTGAATGATGAGAAAAACTTATAACGTGTCCCCGTGATCGTACCGTGAAATTTGGATTTTTGGAGGACGTATTAAAAGTATTACTGAAATTGAATATGTTTTACTTATTTTCCATTTTAAATTCTGAAATCAACGAGTACTTAATTATTATTTATTTTTGTGAAGAGATCAGTGACCCATTTCATAAACAAGCATTAAAACACCAACCCCTTTATTCATAAACGTTGCTTAAAGTTAAGTAATTATTAGCGACTGTTTAACCATACATTTTGGACGTTAAAACGTCTGTTAAATTTAATCATCGTTTATGAATAAACCCCCAAGTGTCCAAGTCGCAATAAAAAAAAACTCTAATTCCGCCTCAAAAGATAGTAATAAATCTACCGTTATTTTTAACCGACTTCTTAAAAAAAAAGGAGGCTATCAATTCGACACGTATGTATGTAATATTATTGGAACTGCAATATGTTCACATAATTATGATAATCTACTAGGGCTTCCAAACAAATATACAAAATTTCGAGACGGCCTGGCTTATTGATACGAGCTACGGGTGTAGTGTCAAAGGGAAACATCCCAAAACCTCGGTCAACCACAACTATAAAGTGATTTTTTTATTTTTTATTTATATAAAAAACAACTTACTTCCACTATATCTATCTGCCTAGCCTTTTCCCAACTATTTTGGGGTCGGCTTATACCAGTATTTTACATGGAGCGACTGCCTATCTGACCTCCACAACCCAGTAACTGGGTAATACGATACCCCTTGGTAAGACTGGTTGTCAGACTTTCGGGTTTCTGACAACCCGTAATGGCTGTCAAAGATCCACGAATGACAGCCGGGACCAACGGCTTAACGTGCTTTCCGAGGCACGGAGAAGTCTCGGTATGTAAAGATGGTCACCCATCCACCGACCAAAAGTAAGAATTAGTAAACACTTATTACTCATAGAATGTTTTTAGACAAATAACAGGTCATTATTTAAATGGACAAGAATAACGTAAGCACGACTATGTACACAGCGTGTTTTTCTTACATCCTCAAAACACATAGAATTCTCAGTGATATAATGAGGTCTCTGAATCGTAATGTTTTTTGTTCGTAAAACCTTCAGGATAGGTCTTTGGAACTCATTACTTTGTTTAAATTTGCATACTTCGTTTATGTCTGCCATATTTAATTTTATAGCAATTTGTGGCTTTTTTGAGTTCAGAAATGTATTTCTCTAAAAACCAGACTAGACTTGTAGACTTTTTTCTCTTTTTTTTGGGTTAAATATTTTTAATTTTTAAACACTAATAGTTTACCTGTGCCGCTGCAATTACCAGTTCTGCGACCTACTACATAAATTGGTCCTTCGCGTCGGTTATCAATGCCGAAGAGAAGATACTGACCCTAATTTCTAAATTGATAAAACTGCATCTTTCAGTGTCACGTTGCTACATTTCAACGTTTCAACATACATTTCATTCTAACGTTGCTACATTACATAATAACACACCTCAGAGTCCCTTTTCTTCCAGACTTAGATTACATCGCCACTCAAACTCGGTATGTCCGCATACAAACATTAGAGCTCGGCAGAAGTAAGAACTATGTTCCTATTCCTACTCCAGTGAACTACTCGCGCCCAGTACTGAACTCATACCAACTTTATCGAAGTAACACGATCAATCTTACTTTCGCTTAAGGAATAGATTTTATTTCTGCCTTTACCATTATTACCTTCGTACCTTAGTTGATTTATTGATGCCCTAGTGATGTCCATTCGACTTTCTGAGATCTTTCTACAATTTAACGATATCTTGCAGACACATTGCTGAGTTCTTCGTACCAATAATCGTATTGCTTTGTTCTTCGTAACGTTTTTTACAACTCAAGAACTTAGTAATACTCTCAAAAGTTTTGAAGATAAGACCCCAGTGTATCTTTATTGTGAAAGTTCGCGTTATTTATGTCTAGATCATTGAACTGATATGTACCTGCCTACAATAAACTACTTCAGTATGATCTCACTCACTCGTGTATACGTAGGTAAGTAATCCTTACATATTATAAAACAAAGTCCTCCGCTGCGTCTGTCTGTCTGTCTTTTCGCAATAAACTCAAAAACGACCGCTTCGATAGAGTGGTTCTCGAGGAAGGTTTTAGTATAATAACTGACATCCACGCGGGCATCAGCTAGAATAACATATAATTACTTTATTTTTTTAAATTTTTGTTTCTAAATGAAAGAGTAGTGAGTTAAACTAGGACTGAGTTCATCCAACCTCAGACTACATCTTTTAAACATGCTTTGTAATAAGAAGGTTCTTGATTAAAAGCAGCACATAAAACTGATAACTCCAGCCTCGCAATCTAGTTTGCAACCTCAAAACCGACGTAACCCTAAATATTTGATCCAAGTCCCCACTTCGTCCCCCATTCACACCTGCATACTCCACGTAAAATATTGAACACAGGTCCCCAAAGGTCGGCTCTCCCGCTACGATGCAAATTGGCTCAGGGGGCCGCCGTGCACTCCATATTATGTGACGAACGAATAGACTATTGTGTTTTATTACACATTGTGAGAAGAATACAGGTTTGTTGCAAATTCTCTGCTTACAGTTGAGAGGTATTTTGCAAATAGTGTTTTGTGATGAGGTTGAAAGGATTTAAAGTAAAATAGCTAAACGTACCTACAGAGCAGTTTTTGCCATTTATTGACTTTTTTTTTTTTTTTTGTGAAGTCACATCCAGTTATGTTGTGTAGTGTAATTAGGATGTGACCATAACTTCTTTGAGTTTTCAAAGGAGTCCTTTTCAGCATTACAAAAATAATTCAACCATCGAAATTCATCCTCTAAACTACGGAAATGCGGACTACTACCAGACCAAAAAACTACATGCCAACATTCCTTCCCAAATAATCCTAGTCTATCAAATCAACCAAAAAGCACGACAAAAAGCTTTAAATCCATTCTCAAACGTACGTGTAAGCAGGCCCAGTCATTCATGCACGTTCCCTACATCTTGTAAGATGAAAGTCTTCAATGCGTTATCGAAATCTATTTATAAGGTTGTGTCGCATCGCGCTGGTCCTCATAATGTGTTCGGGGTACATCGGAACCTTTTCACGCTCGGCTTGAGACCCAACAAGCTCGGATAAAAGGGGTAGGGGAGGGGATTAAATATAGTCGCCGAAACTCAGGTGATGGCTCGGACGTATAGTGATTGACAATACGTTTAGTGGAATACACTTTTGATGTCAAAGGGATGAATATCGGAGAAAGAGCTGCGTTTTCGGTTGTGATTAGATTTGGAAGGTTTTGTAATAGTTGCTGTTGAACTGAATTCGTAAAATAATGGGAATGTCATATCAATAATTTAGGCTTGGTTCCCATAACACACGCTTACGCAAACTGGGCAGTTTCCGTATACCGTTCACATGCAGCGCGCGCTACGCTAACGCATAAGAATCATTTCATGAATACTATTTATGTTGTCTTATTTACATAATTTTTCATCAGCAATAAGTTTGACAAACGAGTACAAAAATGTCGAAAGTTTGTCCATTTTAAAATATAACAAAAAAAAATGCTTGTACTGCAGTGGAGGCAGTAAGTCCTCGTATGTTAGTTGTTCCTAACAGATGACTGATAAAAAAATATAAACATTTATCTCTTACCAAATTATATAAATAAAAATTTTAAAACAATGTTTCCATCCGACCACAACCAGCGAACCTAACACCACAGTAATTAATACAACCATTACACAAGCTGCTCGTCAAACGTCTTGCATTACACTGCGGTGGGCGCGCGTCATTATCGGCCTTTGACACCCAATGCGTCGCGTAATTATATGCGACATATTATTTGAGTTACAACTAATGATGGCATGTGTAATAATGGAAACGAATATGTAAGTAGATGTGTGAGCTATTTGGTCAAGGTAGAATCATTGCAAAGTGAGCAATGCTGATCCCAGTCAGGCAGTGAATGGCCATTCTTAACACAGCAATGGCGGTTGACGATTGATACTAATTTCAACTTTGATGTTCTATGATTACATCCTCCTTTTCAATATACATGTACATACTTTTTTTTTTTATGTCTTTCAACTTGCTTGGTGCCGGACCTTTGGAAAGCGTACGAGGGGCCGAAGCCAACTCGCAGAGGCCCCTTAGATAAATTTAAATGGAATCAGGCACAAACCGACGGTTATTCCCGTACGCAATATGCAAGTACACCTAAGGGCAATCCCCGGTTGTAGTAGGACTATTGCAGGATAGAGAAACAAAGATATTGGATTATGGGTTTGGGTGGCTAAAGGGGACTGGTAATCTGGAACTATGGAAGGACTATGGCCCCTGCCTGATCAATGTTTTATATAATTATATACACGGATAAAATGGCAGGGGGCGACTTGCACACTTAATAATGGGCCCTCGAAAACGGTCGCTAGCACATAGTGGCGTAGCAACAAGCGGGCAACACTTCCTGAGATGCCTGAGGAGTAGAGAGGTATTCCACGGCTTTCAGAACAATCCTAGAGCCCAGAAGATGGTCAAGACACTCAACCCGGCTAATGAAGGCAAGAATAAAGTGGGAACTCTGTTCCTCGTCAGTGTTCACTCCAGCCGGCCAATAAAGGCAAGCCAGAGGTGAGGAAAAGACTTCTCCCAGGAGATAGGGTCCGTGGGGTTGCTACTGCCCAACAGCTCGCCACATGCTGCCCTGCGGGTTTCTGTATCTCTCTTCGTCTGGCTCCTCATCCTAGACCTGTCCCGGCAAAGTAAATTCTACCGACACAGACCTAGATAGAGATCGGAGCGCGCAAGCCCCACCACGACGTCAACGTAGAGATACGGCGGTGGCGTAATTATTATTATTATTTTAATACTATTAGCTCATAGTATGTTAATGTTATCTTATTCGAAAATAAAACAATTTTCTACTTATTCATTCGAGATATTATCAATCAAGTTAAGTGCAATATTAGGTACCTACGTCACATCTGCGTCGTACGTTACTGCAACCTGGCGCACCTAAACGTCATATAATCTTTTATTTTAAACCGACCCTAGGCCTCCACAGCTTTCTCTAACTAGGCCCAAAAAATATTCGAGAACATTCCAATGTAATACCCTACCAGTATCAAGACCTTCATCATCATCTGCCTAGCCTTTTCCCAACTATGTTGGGGTCGGCTTCCAGTCCAACCGGATGTAGCTGAATACCAGTATTTTACATGGAGCGCCTGCCTATTTGACCTCCACAACCCAGTAACTGGGTAATACGACACCCCTTGGCAAGACTGGTTGTCAGACTTTCGGGCTTCTGACGACGACCCGTTACGACTGTCAAAGATCCACAAATGACAGCCGGGACCAACGTGCTTTCCGAGGCACGGAGGAATAACCCATCCACGGACCAACCCCGATAAGCGTAGCTTAACCTGATGAATCGACCCATGCGGCTGTTATTACTTAGCCACGAGCTCCTCAGATACCAACCAGACTAGCACCACCAGACCAGACTAGTAGATCAAGACCTTATAAACCCTTATAAACGGTTACAAATTGTACCACTGCTTCACCAGTAGGCCAATGTGCTGTCTTGTGTTACACTGTGGTGACGAGTCATTAGCGTCCTTTGACACCGGAGCCACAGTTACGACATTATTCGCGCCATATTTTGAATTAACAACAACTAATGAGGTTTCATAATAGCAGGTTCAACTTAGCGTTCAGGTGCTTTTGTGGTCGAAGGGTGAGGGGCCTGTCTGTTTAAAGGTAGTTTAATTATGTTGAGAGTTTTTGATACAAAAAGTATTAAAATGTATTAGAAACTATGTTGGCCTGTGTAACATCCCACCTAAATGCAGTAAGCGCTGAGGTATTTATTTATTAAATATCGCAGGATTATGCTGAAATACGAGCCATTTGGCCTCGCAAAGGTCTTTTTTTTATTTTGTCAATTCGAAAACGAAATGTTAGTTTTGTCAGTTTTAAATGTTCGTTTTTTACTGTTTGTATTTCCTGTGCGTGCGTTCCTTATTTCACGCGATAAGGATATAGATAAATTATTATTAAAGTGTACTCACCAAAAATTCACACTGATGAAAAATGGTACGGCAAAAACCCGTAGCCATAAAGCGTAAGTAACTCCGCGTTTCCCATCAAACGCGTTCAACCACGTATATTGCAGTGCAGCCATTTCAAAAAGACTGCTCAACTAACCCCAGTATATTACACTGCCAAACATAAAGTATCATGTTCAATTTGCAAACATCAAAGTGTCGTTTAAAAACACAAGCGGGTAGACAGCAATAAACTGTGCGACAGTATTCGCGGGGCGCGCAATGAATTCTAACTATTTGTATTCGCACGCAACGGTCGCGTCGCGGGTCGCGTCGGTGTCGCATTTGACACACGCAAGCTTGCTATTGTACAGAATAGGGATAACAGAGATACGGTGTGAAAGCAATAATATAATATTTAGATTATATAAGAGATTATGTATCTGATTTCTGTTTTATTGGTCCAGGAAAAGAATCAAGTAAAGACGATTCTGGATACCTAAATGAATCTATATATGTGAAGAAATTGGTGCCTTGTTTTCTAATATTCCAATAAAGATATTTAGAATAGGAGGTCGTGTCGACACCATTCCTGTTTCGAATCTACCACTTACTCACTCCGTATCAGTAAACCGGATCAGTGCACAAATCGTTAGAAGTCATCTGCACGTGTATAAAGTAGCTAGCCCCCTCAGTCCAATAACTTGCACGCTATGACCTACATTTCTTTTACTGGAATACAAAACATACACAACATAGAAATGCTATATTGCTCTCTGACTCTGAAACGGACAAACACTTTTATCTGTGCGTACAATACCTTTTGCTCTTTGACCGTAACTCGGTACGGTCGACTCTCGCGCCGCCGCGCCAGCCAATAGCCACGTGTTGTATCACTGCGTTGTTTTATTCCACGCCGAATAAAAACCAGTGACCGTAAACCCAAGAGGTCGTGATACGGAGGTTACAGTCACCTCGTAAATTTTGTCCTACCGCGACACACTCCTTCACACTCGCGCTGATGTCACATTTTCAGACCAGCGGAGCGCGAAATAAGTACATTTTTGCCCACACGACGTAATATAAAAAATATAATGACATTTTTTTTAAGTAAATCCTGGAAGTGCGGTATTGACAGATGATGGAGAAAACTTCCCTTCGCACGCGCTCGTTCCTTAGGAAATGATTTTTTTGTCAATATTTCCACGTGTACTCAAGATTTGTTGGAAAAATATTGCTATCCGTAAACGTTTCTGGGAATGTTTGATATGTCGCGCTTACTTGTATTTTCTTTTCGGAAAATCGTGACAGCATATTAATTTAGGAGCATCAAACGTTGTTTAATATGTTTGCATTGAGCTATCCAGTTTGTGATATGTATGATATAATGTATAAATTACCTACTGAAATAAGACTCCCGTCCCCAATTTTGTGCCTGAAAAAGTAGAGAACAGTTTATCCATGCATAGTTATTGTGTAAGGTGACGACACTCTTTGAACTTTCACCTTCTGAAACCCTCGTCTCATATATTCGTGATACGATAGTCTTTGTCTCCGTTGACGTCGTTGCTTCCACTTCTATAATTCAGTAAATACACATCTTCCTTGCCGCTGAGCCGTCTCTTACTAACATAAACAATAGTACCGTGTCGATTCAAAACTTCTAAAACCTTGTTAGACAAACTTTCTAACAAAATTACATTAATTAAAGGACTCAAATAACCAAAAACGCTTAAGCATCATTTAAAACAATAGGCGAAAAAACATCGTTATTTACTTTCCGACCAATCTACCGCCGACTGTCATATAAATTGGACAGAATTCCTTCACAGGACAGTTTTAATGAGACCTTTACGGGCGCCGAGACTTTGATGCGATAACTTTTTTCGATATTTTTCGTCTCCCCATAGAAAAATATGTACTATCCTTTTCTTGTGTAAAGATTTCTCAATAGCTGCGTCCTTTTTGCTCGCAGTAACTGCAAACGAAGACCGCTCGAGGCATCTGCAATCAATGGAGCGTACAAATTGAAATAAGATAGCAAGATGTACCATAGCTCATAATAAGAGGCTTCGCTTCATACTGCCTTTCATCCTAAAAGATTTGCTCTGTATGTAAAACTCGCTCCCGTTAGATGCTTACGCGACTTATGAAAGTCATTCCTTGCCGTCATATGGGGATGATTGGGTCGCAAAGTAAATCAAAAGACGTTTACTAACTGCGAGGGTTTTTAGATACATGCGCCGTTTTCATGTGTTTGTGTGTTTACAATTTATTTATTATACGTTGGTTCTGACTGTAATGGTTTTCAAAGAGTAGTCACTTGTATTCAGAACTCGAGGTAGGAAGGGAGGAATAAAGTTTGTCTCGCACTTGAAGTTCTCGTAGTGTCACGAAACTTTAATTAATTAGTTCATTGATAATTTGGAGTTCAAGTGCAAAACAAAAACTTCTTTGTAGGAAACAGTAATTGAACATAATCTTTGTTTTTTCGCAGGTATGTACCAGTACAATCACAATCCGAGCTCACATCATTACACCAGAAAGCACTTCAGAAATCGTGGTAAGTGTTTCATTTCCCACCGAGCTCTATCGATGGGCTAGTTAGTGAAGTAGTAATTAAAAATGTAATGCAACAAGTCCCAGCACGAATGGTTCTGACTTCAGACATTCAGTAAATTGACGCGAACGGAAACAATTTGCCTGCAAGAATATTGAAGCCGTATTGGTTTGGTACAAACTTTAGGTGGCAAACGGTTGTAAAGTTTTGCCAATGTCACAAGCCTCGAATTGATGAGCCACTTCATTACTTGTTAGTTTTCATCGGTTAAAGTAAAATAACTATCAATTATGTTTTAATAAATTCACATTGCATTATGGATGTGAGCACAAAGATCTTTTCTCTTTGAGCACAATTACGAATCTACTTAGACATATGACACCCCCCTGCGTTTTAGGACCTACGTCGTAGCACTCGTAAGTACGTAAGTGCTACGATGTAGCGCTACGAATACTACGGCAGTCGTAGCACTCTACGCACACTGGAAGAATTAACAGAAATCTCTTTTTTATCGACATGAGACTTGATAAAGTAATTTTAATACTGAACTAAACTGTACTCGAATCACGTAGGTTAGTTTCATCTGACAAAAAATAAACAATTTTACCTGTAAATCCGCTACCGCTCATGGCACATACCACACCGCATGAAGTTAGCGCTACCGCGGGAGACTAGTAAGTTTCTCAGGGGTTTAATTAGCCTTTAACTTAATGGTGATGGTGTCCTCAAAGCGCATCGGCGTGCCTCGACTTGCACAAGTCCAGCCACGCCGATGCGCTTTTGCATGTACATGCAATGCAGGAACTTGTACAGTCGAACGACGAGATAAGTACACAGGCTAACTTTTCAACTAGGTACCTTAAAACTATTTTGTACGTTTCCAGCAAAAATAATAAATCAAAGACTAGACCACTCAGCAGCACATTTTTTTAATAATTTTAAAATAAATTACTTTGAAGATATTTAAGAAAATTGATGAAAATGGACTAATCCCCCATATCCTTTCTATTGAGCCTAAAATTTTGAAAAAAATGCAGAAAATAGTTCTATACTTATAGATTATAGGAAAACCTATAAGAAGTCTATGGTCTTAAAATACATTGTAAATTCACCCCAACTACGGAACCCTTTATTTTCCGTGGTCCGTCATGCACTTGGCCGGTTTTTTAAAGTGCCTAGTGCTTATTGTACCTACAGTTTTTTTTTATCGTTCTTGTCAACACTAACAAGATTTCCAATGCTTATCAGTTTTTACACGTGAAAAACCTGTAACTGATGTTTCTAATCCAATCCTTCTGTTACATATAGCTTTTGGTTGTCCAATACATAAATAAATAATATTTGAACAATTCGTCTGCTCGAAAACGTAAACAACAGAATCAATATTATTGAAATGTCAGATTGTGAATTTGTTACGCAATTATTCTGGTGAATTGTTAAGGCTACGTTAGTTTTTATAGGTTTAAAAGATATTTACGCCCACAGTAAAAATTATCATCGTCAGCTTAAAGAAATGACTATTGTTTCCTGGACACCTATCACTTTTGCTGACTGTACGTCAGACCCCGGACTTGCAATGGACCTGTATGTGTCGGTCCGTTGAACTAAGTTGCCGAAGTCACAGTCAAGTCGGTTTAGTGTTCCTGAGATCTTCTAATGTGATGTTGTTTTGTTCACTTTGGGTTTCTTCGGACGACTTCTTCGTTTAAGGCCCTCTCCTGACTGGTGGATACGTCAGCGGTGCGGGATCGGTATGCTCGGTACTGAAACCTTACCGAGCGCCTTTTATATATGTATAATAATTATTATAAATGCGAAAGGAGTTTGTTTGTTACGAAACGAAACGATACCGTACCGACCAGTGAGGAAAGTCTTTTTTTCTGCAATTAGTCAAGTGTTTTAAAGATGGGAATTGTGGGCGTTTAAAATTGATTGTGTGTTCAAGTCGAAACAAATCTATTACCTACTCCAGCCAATCTACACAAGCTAATTTATTATGTTCAGTAATCAACTGAGCCTATTCCAATCCAATTCCGGACAGAGATTTCTCCCAAAATTAATACAATGTATAAATTACCGAGAGCGCTATTCACTGTCATGAATACATCAGCACTAACTAAAAACTTCAGCATAATGAATACAAATAAAGCATGATCATAATTCGAAAGTGTTATTTACATTTTATATTGTAAACAAAACATGAATAATGTAAAATGTAAACAAATATTAGCACGTTCAAAACGTACCAAACTGTAATAATGTGCAAATACGAGACAATCGGTGTGCGATGAAACGTAAAATTGATGTTAAACTACATAAATATTTTATAAAAGCTACATATGAACAAATTATACCAATTTACTGCAGATTATTCACAGCTTTTAAATAGTCCTCCATTTTCATTATAGTCGAATTTAATCAGTAGATAAGCTTAGGAAAAAAACCAAAATACCCGACTGAAAAAACACTTACTTAACTGAAAAGAGATAAACAAGCATTATATTTTATAGAAATTTGGTATCGCAGGCAGGACAAACAAAAGTTACACCATATTTCAGGTTATTGGTTTGTCCCGCCTGCAATATCAAAATTCTATAAATAATAATGCTGGTTTATCTCTTTTCAGTTGAGTACGTGTTTTTACAGTCGGGTATTTTGGTTTTTTAAATTATTATTTTATTTTTAGCTTTTAGTTTACTGTAAATTTGCTTGTGCAAGGCTTCGCAGGCGATTTACGAGGTCCGACACAAACATGGCCCATTTTTACGCTATCAAAAACTTTTTAAACCAATTGATTATTCCTAATGAAATTTAAACATATAATTTATAAAATATATATTTTTGTTATCCCCTTTTAATTTCCTGTATTTTGATACCCTACTCGATTGGTTCAGTATTTTTTTATTTATTAACGTATTACTGTGTGCTCCGAAAATCCGCTATTTTTTTTCCATACACCTATAACGATACCTTTCTGTCGAAATCCATCCAACCGTTTGGAAGATACGAGGTACTAAAGAAATTTACAAACATACATACATACATACAAGATACGCGCGAAAAACATAACCCTTACATTACAGCCCTATTACCCTTATTACCAGCATTATTACCCTTTTTACATTTTAATGTAAAACTAAATTATCGATTATCACTAGTTAAACTACAAAAAATAGCGTGTCGGACCACGCACAATGACGGGTACCGTAGTTACTACTCGTTAACTTGATGGGCCTATTTAGCTGTGATAGTTTTCCTTACAATTTCGTTATATACACTACTGACATGAGTTTTTTCACATATCCAAAACTAACCATTTAACTGGTTGGGGGGCACTGGACTCTAACAAAAATTAGTACTTTAAAGCTTAATATTTCGCAAACGGATCTCTGAATTCAAAAATTTCCATTACAAACTCACTATATTTAAACGACCTTTCCAACAACACCCCACACAATCAATCAATGAAAAAAAAAATCACCAATACACGTGCACGAGATACCCAAAAAAAAATTTTTTTTCCTGGTTTTAATTTAGCACTTTGTCGGCGTGATTTATATGTATAACCATACTAAATTACAGCTTTATAGTACTAAGAGTCTCTGAGCTAAGCTGCGGACAGACAGACAGACAGACAGACAGACGGATATGACGAAACTATAAAGGTTCCTTGTTGACTACGGAAACGTAAAAACGGGCTGGCCGTGATCGGACATAAAAAATCAATCTGTTTAGCCTTTTCCCAACTATGTTGGGGTCGGCTTCCAGTCTAATCGGATGCAGCTGAATACCAGTATTTTACATGGAGCGACTGCCTATCTGACCTCCACAACCCAGTAACTGGGCAATACGATACCCCTTGGTAAGACTGGTTGTCAGACTTTCCGGTTTCTGACTACCCGTAACGACTGTCAAAGATCCACAAATGACAGCCGGGACCAACGGCTTAACGTGCTTTCCGAGGCAAAGACCAGTGCCAGTGATCGGACATAAAATTACTAAAATTAGAATTCCTCTCTTGATATGCCTCATAACCTCATTCTCCTGGCGTTTAAATTACTTTTATTAAAACTTTAATGGTTATTTAGGTTTTCAAGCTGAATATTATTTCGAAACAGCTACCTTAAATCTCGCTACAACGGTTACATACAGTTAGTCGTTTCAGCACTAAAACGAGATAAGTCAGCTTTTATGAAACTGAGTTTTCACAAAATTAAGCACATTTTTCAGTTCGTACCTTAAAAAATGCACACGTTTACAAGAACCGTTGCTGAAAACATAAAATTCTGACAAAACAACTGAAAAATTCTAAAAGAAAATAATATTTAAAAACTATTTTGCAATAAACCTTTTTCCCAAATGCGTTTCTTTTTCAACTTTGAATGTATTTAAATAAAATTCTTTAAGAGAAAAGTTTTTTATTACATCTTAAGAATTTAACCAATTGCACATTACATATAAAGTTTGTTATAGACTGTCTGAATTTGTTACTCAAATAACCCACTTATTTTATAGTATTTTTTCTTCTTTGAAAGAACTTTGACAGTAAGTGAAATTGTGCATAAATAAGAATGATAGAATTTGTTAGACTTTTAAATAAACTTTTTTGACGTTTGTCTACTCTTTGTACCTTTTCAATAAAGTTGAGAGATATTGGCAACATATTTTTAAACGCATGTGCATTTCCTTATATGTATTAAAGGTCGTTATTAGAACAATACTAGCAACTTTATGGAAAAACCGAATTACTCCACTAGAGTCAAAATCACACACTTCAAAGTAATCACAGCAGCTCGAGCCTTTATTAGAATCTCGGCCACGTATGTTTCTGATGTGTTCTGACACAAATGGATACACTGTGACGTCACAATGACTGTCCTACTACGAACGATGACCGTCTGCCTCGAATAACGCATAAACAGCACTCGCCTGACCCGAGCTTACTAAGAATATACTCGTTAGATGGCCTAAAGTGTCGTGGAAAAGTAATTTTAATTTAGGAAGGGGTTAAACTTGTGCCTCTGGTACTTTTGAGTCAGAGGACAATTATAATTTGGGAGTCACAGGGCCATTTTCGTTTTTTTTTTTTTAATACTTTTCATGTGTACGATATATATCTGGTAAAACGAAAAAAAAAATATGTCTAGTTTTTTAATTGTATTATAATATTGTAATGTTGCGTTACCCTTTGAAGCTTTTCACTACGATTTGAAAAACACACTTGGAATTTTCTCTCGCTTAAACCAAGAATTTTCTTAATGTGGCCCTTAAAAATAATCTCCGATTCACAATAGTGTGTAGTAGAGCAACAAAGCACTGCACATCCCACATTCCGGGACAATCGCGCAACCAAATTGCTCCCATAATCCTCCATGTTGGTGACCGGCTCCTTTACGGCGCTTCGGCCAGATTACATTCCACCAACGTTATATCCACCATATGAAACTTTTTATCGCTACATTAACTTCTATTTTAGGTCGTATGTGCCTGTTATTAAAGTTCTAATTCGGGTACCCTGCTGTGTTTGGTCCTAATTATGGGTTCCAACGTGTCATATTAAGACGTTTATTTCTATGGCCTGGGTGTTAAGTTGGCGGAGAGACGCCACATGCCGTCTTTATGGTTTTGATAGTGTTGTAGCCAACTTTGCTTTAATCATAGGCCATCTTTTGTTGGTTGAAAACAAAGAGAATCAGTGGTCGAATAATTTTATGATTTATTTTGTCTATTATGCGACTTTAGTTCCTAAAATTTTAAATAATTAATAACAGAAGTCTGATATAACAAACTCCATATTATGTTCAGTAGGTATATAAGTAAATATTGCTTAATTAACATTATAATAACTTTTCCTTAATATATATGTTCGCATCTATCTTCTCATATCTAATTTAGGACAGCTTAATATCAAAATTATATTCATCACTTCTGAGAATCTAGACACAAAACAAACTTAGTCTAAGTTTGGTAAATGAAAATTAGACGTAACATATCCTGAGGCTGCCAATTTATGCAAAACTAACAAAACAAAACTAATATGTCTGTATGTATATTAAGGAGATATATTCAGAGTAGGTAGTACGAACACTAGCAAATGCTAAGCAATTCCTACTCATAAAGATTGTCTTAAAATCTGCTAAATATAAGTACGGCCTCAAAGCATTTTATAGGCCAGCAGCTCCACAAATGAAGAAAGCGACGCTCTTAGACATGCTTATTCGAAGCTGTGAGTTCACGCAACAACAATATCTACGTAGAGCTAGTATAGCAAGTTCCTTCCCCCTCCGGTTAGGAAAATGAGCTTCAAACAAAATAATAAAGGTTTATTTAACCACGGAACAAAGTTTAACCGAAAACGTATAAACGGGAGACTGGGAGGCAAATAAAGAATCCGTTTTATATTTGACGGTAAGCGCCAGAGTACGGGGAACAGTAATTTGTCTACACTCCAAACATAATATTTCATCAGGTTTTTTTTGTTTATTCATTTGTTTCGCCAGCGGCTCAGCTCGCAATCACGCTTCGATAGAAATTTGGTTACAGTAATGTATGTTCCACGAATATGTCTCTCTGAAATACATCAAGTTGTCGAAATTTTTTTCTTTTACGGTTGTACAATGTACATAGATACGGGTTTTTGAGTTCCCTTTGGCATGGCGAGAAGTTGGTTCTCGATGGATTGGACGTAGCTTTTGTGACAAGAAATGCTGTTGCTATTTCCTCTTTCGGAGATACATTTTTCATCAACCTTTACATATGGGCAATAAAAACACAAAAAAAAATACTTTCCTTTCCTTAAACACTTTTTATAAAAGGCAATCATTTACACCATTTACATACAAGTTTGTGCCCATACCTCATCATCGTCTGCCCAGCCTTTTCCCAAATATGTTAGGGCCGGCTTCCAGTCTAACCGGATATAGCTGAATACCAGTGTCTTACATGGAGCGGCTGCTTATTCTGACCTCCACAAACCATACCTATTTTATACATATACATATTTACCTGAACAAGAAAACCAACAAAGTACCCTGAGAAACAAACTACATAGTAGCCTACTGATTTACTTACACCAGTCACGTTTCCACCACCCATTGATTCGGTACTTACAACGTTTATGCAAATGTTCCTTATCACTTTTATCAGCACTATCGCGCCGGAACTACCCACAAACAAGTCAGCGGTGGTCACTCGCCGTGACATTTTTATCACCGCTTGATATCACTTCTAAAATTTAAATATCAATTGCGATAACGCAAAGGTAGTCCCTGAAATAGAAACACGTAGGCAGTAGACTGTGAGCCTATTTTAAGAAATGCGTAATATACTTCTTTTTATAAACAGAAAACAATGTGTAAAGGAATACCAATTAATGAGGATAGTTTTTATGCTTAAGAAACAAACGTAGTAGAATTTTAAATTTTTACGAGCTTCTAGATTCCACTTTCTACATATAGCAACATGGTGTGTAATCTCATGCCCACCACTACAGCCAAAACAAAAGAAGGTCGAAAGAATAACTGGTTTCCTTTCATTCGAAAATGAAACTCTTTTTCATTCCTACTTCCTTAAGCAAAGCGAGCAACAAAAAATGATCACCGGCCATTCTAATAATTATAAAAGGCTGTAAGATTATCTGAATATCGCATCTCCTATAGAGATACAATCTCTACCAACTCGGTCCGTTCGGAACAGAACAGTTAGACAGTATTTATGAAGTTCCTAACTTCGCAAAATATGAACACTTTTCATTACGAAACCTCCCATAAAACCTAATGATAACTACCGACGTATATAAAAATATATTCTAAAAATCATTTACGTTTAGAGGGTAGGAGAAAGTTTTTGAAAACAATGTCGAGGGTAGTTTTCATGTAAGGTCAGGCAAATGTTGAAAGGTTTGTTAAAACTTATAAGAACTTAAAAAGTTTGTCTACGTTATTTTTTACACTCAAAATTATTTTTATAGACTTCAGTAAATTAAATTACTGTGTAGGCGTGAGACTGGACGAAAATAAACCATCTATAGGTATTTGTTTTTCAAACTTAGGCAGATTTTTTTTTGGCCTCATTTTGCCTTGAAATACTTTAGCACGGGGGAAATACTTTACTTTAACTTTACTACTCTGTATATACTCTAAATTTAGAAGCTGTCGCAAAAACTCAACACCTTTGAAAAAATATTCAACACCCGAATATTCCGTCACACCTAACAACATTCACACACCCTACTGTGCCCCCCTACTGTGGTAGACGTGGGAGGCCACGTTTACCACAAACATTTTTCTAAACATCACTCAGTGCTACCAATAACCCAGTTTACAACTCCGCCTTGTTATCTGAAACAATCGTATGTCCTGAGGCGTCCGCAATCACGGCCAACACTGAACCCTTACATTTAGATCATCGCCCGTGATAACGACTGTTTTGTACCACGAAGGCGACAAAGGGGGTGAAGCGAGGGGACCGCGGGACGCGACAAGGGACTGAGTCACAACTTCATTACCATAGCAAGTTGGAGTCAGCAACTGAAGCTAGCTGAGTAGGCAACCCACCTTTTATTTGGAGATTTAACTCACTTAACATTCTGTCGAAAACGAATTTTGTACGTCCCTTTCACTCCTAGAGCGCCTGCTCAACTAGCAGCCGGATTCTGAACCTTATTCAGGATAGTGCAGTTTTTAACACAGACTTAGTGTCCAGTGCTTCCTTCCTTTTAAGTTTTGTATAAATGGAACGGAGGCAGATCCAATCTCAGAATTATTTGCCAGTAAGGTAATAGATGGAAGGTTTTTAAATGTTTAAATTAAAGTCTTCAGCAGAAAGAGCACGGCATTCTTTGCTTTCAAGTCTTGCAAAAAGATGTAAAACTCATCAAATATAATTTCCATACAATAATCATTTAACAAATTAGATCTGACAGCCACAGCACAGACTTATTATGACTAAGCATAAAAAATTACAGAATTACGGTACAAAGTCCCATAAGCATAAAAAATTACAATACCATGTAATAGTCATCAAGCGACACCTAACGTACAAAACGCTCGTAAAATTCAAACGTCTGCGTTTCGGGCGCGTCGCGGACAGTGATCTAGCGCCCTTATAATGAGCGATGCCATCTCTCATGTAATTTCCTCATACATTCATCATGTACTCTGTATATTTTGACCGAAAACAGCGCGGTCCGCGTCACGGCGGCCATTTTAGTTCATAATGAGCAAGGTTAGTTATACTCAGTCTTTTCTAATAAACAACGTTATTTTACTCCTTCCTTTCTCTTTTCCTCTAATATTAAAGCGCTGGTTTTTACTCATGTTATTTTGAAACGTTCTCAGCTACAGAACGCAAAGCTCTATTCTGCACACATTATTATAATTTACAATTTATTAAATTCCTTTTCACATGAAGCATGTCTATAAAATTTTAATGACCACCAGAAACCTTTACATCCACATTTACCAGCCAAAGTGATTACAGAAAGATTTGTAAACAAAATTTTACGTACCGGAGGACCAATATCTCTATCGGTGTCGAGTTATTTTTGCGTTTTATGTCTTTATACGGCTCCGAACAATGGTGCTCGGTAATTTCGCGCAGGAATGAGGGCGATGTCGTAAACGACGCGAATCGCGTTCACTTGTAAGTAAACAGAACATTTATATTTTTAAGTTTACTGTCGGCTGTACCTCGTCTGTCTCCTTTGGCAAGTAATGCCGTCAATCATTGCGTTGCTTTTCCTGTTCTCAATAAAGTCATTTCCAGTTTGGTGTTTACTTTATCCCGTGATGTAATGTGTTGTAGATAACTATTACATCTATTTGGAAAGATTTGTGTTTTATTTAAGTACAAACAGGAATCCTACATGTTAATTGATGCGAAATTAAATGCTGTTATTATTTTAAAACGTACTATATTTTATTGTGTAGCTAATCGGAAACCTTATTTTGCAACGGAACTCACCACAAAAACAAAATGAAAATAAACGACATAATAATTCAACATCCCAACGTATGTTTACACACAATCACAAGAAAACTATCACACCTCGCAGTCTCGCACTAATTCACGACTCAGATTCAGACGCTCCGTCGAAAACAAACAAACGCTTATGAGAGCAGTGTCATACGCAAACGCGTTACCCATTATTTTCTGCGTATTGTCTCTGGGTCGCGTTCCCAGCCTACCGCGTACCGAAAGACCACACAGAGATACGCTAGGTGACATAATAAACATAGGTAACGCGAACGCGTGCGTTTTATCGTCTAGTTTATAATAAGCCGGTCTTATGCTATTCATAGGTAGGTAAAATGTTAGAACGTCCTTGGGGTTGTAAATTAAACTTAGTGCGAAGAAATAGAATGCGATCAGCACTTCTAAATCCCATTCAAGAGCCGTATGTGTCAATATTCCATAACAGTTATTGACGCTGACAGCTCTTAACGCGGCCAAATGAGCTGAACGCGTTCAGTTTCGTTGGTGAAATTCGCCCTTAGTAGTTATGTTATAATATCGGATGGGGTCTATTTCGACTGTGGGGTAATTCTTACTAATGAGAATAATTATACTGTATTGATACATAAGTATTTGAATTATTCTCAGTAGTTAGAATTACTCCATAGTCGAAATAGCCGCCCGACCTTACGTTAAATTTTTCTTCTAGTTTTATTTTTTGTGATGAAGACAAGGACGTTTTCCATGTCCAGTGAAGGCATGGTTTTTAGATTCCATCAACTATGCAGTTGCCTCTAGTCTATGTTCTATGACAGACGATGGTTTGACTATAGAACATAGACAAGAACTTTTCTTCTGTGAATTGACTTAATTTTGGAAAAAGAAAACTACCAACAACACTACTAGATACTCTGAATACTATAAAAGTTTATAATAGTACCTGTGAGCACCCTTAAATCTGCTTCTGCTCTTGTTTCATACTGAACGAAAAGTGTTTGTACTTCACCCTATATGGCTCTTTTATACAGTTGTTGATTAAATCGGGCTGTTATGTACAATTTCAGAACTTTATACCCCTTTATGTACCCAGTGCTTATTATTCTCTTCAGAAAGATAACCAGTTACAACTTCAATTACGACTCATGAAAAAATAACGACATCTTACTCCATTCATATAGAAGAATATTGTTCTCTAATAAGTACTTAACACAAAGAAAGTCAAAATAAACCGAAGACGTCGGTTGCGACGTTCTTGTAACAAGGCGAGTAAGACGGTATTACTTGTGTTGTAATAAAATATTACGACCACAGTCGCATTCAAACGACATTTTATTTACACGTTGTTATTAAAGTACTTATGTGTTTTGTTTATTTTTTTAAACTAAACTGCTCCATCTTCAATATTTTACTAAATCTCCCCGAAAGCATGCAAACTTGAAGTTTTACGATTGACTTAAAGTTTTTTAGTTACAAACCCCTTTTCATGAGTTTATTGTCAAAGCAACTGCAGACATCATTTCATTCTCTCAGATTTCACAATTTCACATGAACATCCAAGTCAAATTATGAAATCTGAGCCATGCATAAACCATAAAACTCCCTAAATACCTACTTCACTAAGCCCATTAACCATAACAAACACCATACATCACATTCCCTAATTACAAGTTATCAAAACAGCTCCTGAACTCGTAAGAGAGCGGGCACACGGGCGGCGCGTTAAGCGAGCGTATCAGATTATAATGTAATCCTTAATATCACGTTAGAGGTAAATAGCTCGCGATAACAGCGCACACGTCGGTGTGAACCTTGTACTACTGGCATCACGTAGCTAATAATGCCTGCAAGTTCTGTGAGACATACGGGGTGGAAGGATTGGAAGCTTGGTAGCGAGCTTTTAGGTTAGATTAAAAAGAAAATAAAAAAACGATTTTAATGCTTATAAGAGTTAATGAGAGCTTGACACTACTCAAAAACAATCCGTCTTTCTGTCGCGCTTTCACGCCAAAACTACTAAACCGATTTAAATGAAATTTGGTACACAGATAGTCAACTTTACTACTTTTTATCGACATACCACGCGGGCGAAGCTGCGGGCGGAAGCTAGTTAATTATAAGTTTCAGAATCAATAACGGACAACGATAATTTTTCACGATACATTATGATAATTTTTGTTACTTCTTTACTTTAAACAGCTCTATTTGCAAGCCAAATCAAAATTCAAATATAGTACATTACTATCGCGGCCAGCAATAAGGAGATTGAAGGACGATCGTGAAAATGTGGGCCGAGGCGTAGCCGAGAGTAACCTAGTAACCTAGCACACATACGTGAGTCCATCAATTCATGATTGCGGCCAAGGCTTGTATAGTACTTTTCTTAAATAATGCGCGGAAATTCAAACTGAGTATATTAAATTAAAATTCCAGAATCAATGACGAACAAGTATAATTTTTCATACGCCAATATGTTCATTTGTTTCTTCTTTTTTCTATTTGCAAACCAATTCATAATTTAAATAAAATCTTTGATAAATTACCTCCTTGGTTGCCGTGTTTGAAGTAAAAAGTTCGTTCCATTTTTGAATAACACGACAGATATGAGTTTTCATAGTAATTTATTTGGCCGTTAAACACGCCAGATTTGGATTTTCATAGTAACTTTGCTGGCCGCATCGTCACTTGTTTTTGACCAGTACAGCAATTTCGATTTATCTTGAAGAAGGTTGTCAAAATTATGCAAAAAAATGCCAAGCATGTTTGAGAAAAAATCGTTAAACCCTAAAAACCTGGACCAAAGCTATACTTTTAAACAAATTCAAATAAAGAATGGACAAATTTCCAAAAACTCTTCAGCCTTTGCCTTACGCCAGAAAGCTCGACAAGCACAAATATTTCAGCTAATAGCCCTCCACAGCCGTATGTAGGCCTCACTCCGCTAAGCTAAACTTGGTAACTTTAGATACCATAAAACAGTTCCAAGTGCCAGATAAAGATACATAGTGGGTTTTATAAAGGCGGCCACGACGTGGTGGCTTGATGAAGCGTACCCACTGCTAAGATTGTTCGTAGTCTGTCTTTGAATAAGTTTCAACCCCGGCCTCCGTTACCCCGATGAGTTCAAGGAATCATGTTGTAGATATGTGTTTGAATTTAAGCTTGGATTTGTAAATTGTGTGTGGAATTGTGAAGCTTAAATTAGAAAGAGGTTCTAATGAAGCCTCTTTACTTTAAGCTATAACCAGGTCAAATATGTCCTTCAAGGTTAAGAGACTCTCTGGAGACGGAAAAAGGTGAACTTACATGAATATTCAGTCACCATTCCTTGCACTTACGTGTAAAATTCTTTATCATAAACAGGAATACGACCCGCCAAATAAAATCATATAATCTTATTTCAAAAAAGTAAAAACCGCACATTCTAAATAACCCTCTAAAGTTCAATGCGGCGCGCGGCGTACGGCACCTGAAAAGAGGAATAATTCGAAAGTGATTGCGTTGCGGCCAAAAATCATAGGAATAAATTATCTTTATTCGGTTTATTTGAAAGTCACCGCATTCTGTCGAGCTGTGGTGTTGGCGGCCCGCCAAACAGTGAAAGTTTAGAAGACATTGGCCTACCAAATTTGTTTGTACACGAACGAAGCAAGGGGGCTCGAGCCAAGATTCCGTGGCTGTAGAAATCGAAAGTAGAACCTACTGTAAACATTCAAAATTTTTATGGCAGGATTTTGGAGATGAGCCAAAACTTATAGCATTTTTTCCTGATGTCTTTGTTATCGAAAACTGTTAGAGATTTATGCAGAGTAATCTGATATGTCTTTGTAACTTTTGATATAATATCCCAGATTTTATTACGTGATTTTTTTGATTTTCATATCTAAAGAAACAATAAAAGTACGACAGTCGACAGGAAGGAGCACAGTTTCTCATAATTTAAACAACAAACCCCCACATTAAACAACACAACTTAATAACCTCCACATATCATATTCAAAGCACAAACATTTTTACTCCGCCATACTACGGGGTTCATTTAACCCAAATTACATAGATCAACTAAGTAGGGCAGTACCACAATAGCTTAATATACTGATGCCCCAGGGAGACTGTGGAATGAGACGTCCATAGAACTAAACTGACACCCATGAATTTACCGACAATGTAGGCAGAGGCGCGGCTCTAAACAGAAGTTACGGTGTTAAGTAACAGCGGCCTTATACCTCCGCATTATAGGGTTATACACGCCTTTCTGCGACGCTTTATGTTCGTCGTAAAGTCGCTTGTCTGCTCGCATATGCCCACCTTAGCAATGAGATATTGGTCTATAAAAGCGTTTTTATTTTAGCCGCGTAATTATAAAGGGCAACAGTAGGCTTGGTTTCGTGTGGCGCCGCCTTAATACTGTGAATGGAATCGATCTATCATAGTCGAATTTGTATGTCTATTTTTAAATATCATTACTAGAAACGTAATTATATGCTTTTTTGGCTATTATACATTCAAAAGGATTAGCTAATTAGCAGTCAAAACTATCAAGAATAATTTTGGGATATCAACAATTATAATTCAAAGGTCACATCGGAATAGATTATCCCGTCTGACCTTATCCGTAGCTATTTCAATTCTATTAAGTGAATATTCTCTGACTAGTAGAATCAATCTCTTTTATTTTAATATTTCGAGCGTGATAAAGCTTATAAATAAGGTGCTACAGAGGAATTAATTAATACCAACCCACACCTAAAAATAATCAAACAAGAAACAATTTTTAATTTCGGATAAATGTTTAATTTCGAACTCAAGCTTTTCAACTTCCCGACTTTTCGGCATAACATGATTAAGTTGAGAGTACACTTAGCTTTAAGTGCAAAGTTAATTACTTCCGATTCTGTCCTGCCTTGTAACGGACAGAACAAACAGACGGATTTGAGCGGCTCCTATGTAAATGCCGCGGCCGGCCGGTGGGGCTTGAGAGGCCTACACACTACCGTAAGAGGAGCAACTCCTTGGGAGATGTGTGCCTATCTGTGACGTACACAGTGAACAACTTAGACTGGCGTTTGTGTATCATGGAAGTAATTGCGTAGGCCGATGTTTCAGGGTAAGATAGTTTGTGATTCATTTTGTAAATAACTGTGCCTTGCTCACATAGCTGTTTCACGGGTCCATACATAATCAGCCTACAATGTTTCTACTGCTGGGACACAGACCTCCTCTTTTTGTGAAAGGAAGTAGGCCATAATCCACCACACGGGCCCAGGGCGGGTTGTTGAAAGTCTCATGTCTTCGAATTTTTGGTTCTACTAGAACATGTCAGTTTCCTCACGATATTTTCCACCGTTTTGAGTGGTGATGAAATAATTGGATTCGACCTACGACCTACAACTCGTAAGTCACTACCGTTACCACTGAGCCACCACTGCTCTGGTCCATGCTGCGACTAATATCCATACTTAATTTAAAACAACACAATGCCAGTACAATACAGATCACGATCGTCTTTTTATTTTCATCAAAGAACAAGTTTCCTGTTTTTATCCAGAAAACTGTTATTATATCTCGATTCTACAATATTTTCGTAACTGAGTCGTTGTTCGTCCAGATTGTGTTATCCCGATTCTCTCAATATTATCGTAACACACCCGACAATATCCCTTCGATTTCTTGTCACAACAAACGTCACATAATTCGAGTATCGCTGTGCGCAACACGCGTTTTTGTCACACGAGAAAATAAAATTTTGTGTAGCACCGCAAACACATTACACCGTCGAAATGTGTGTATTTGTGCGCCAGAGATTGTGTACCTATTTATTTTTCGTCCGAGGAACCCCCCCTCTCCACGCAGCCTCGAGCCTCAAGTCCTGAAGCCTCGCATCCCCCCCCCCACATCCCCCCGCGCCCCTCACGTGACACTCGTATTATTTGCGCGACCCCCGGCTGTTTGCGCACGTGTGTGAGGGCGCAAAACGTACTACTATATTTATGTGTTCGGTGGACACAATCGAAATTATTTATGCTTTTTATATATGGAAATCTCGGCCTTTGTCCCGCCCGTGGTCGCTCGTATTTTTACCCCTAAATTGCTTTTATTCGACGACTGACTTAATAATATTTCTGTAATTAAAATCTCGTCCTGAACATTTTCAACGCGGCGGGGGTGTTATGAGCAATTTATGCGGTATTTTTTTGCCAAATGAGTATTTTTAAAAGCGGCAATTAATCGCGTTGATATTGCGGCAGGTTGCCATGTTTTTCGGACTTCCGTAGATTAATTTAGGGGTAAAAAAACGTCGTTTATTTGTCAAGTTGTGAATGTAATCTGGCTCATTTACATTGCCAGACAAACAAAACGTACGCAGACAAAGTGATGACCATTCGTTCATTTAAAATTTGTCAGAAACGAATATTGTGTGTTTTTACCCCTTCAAATAAACCTTTCACAAAGAGTCAAACTTAACCTAAAGATTTTCACTGGAAATAAAAAAAAACTATTTGTGAAATGATCCAGAAAATATTCCTTTTTTCGCTAAATACCCTCCATATAAAAGCCCCGTCATATTAACTACATACGTCTTCCGGTCGACGGGCGCGCGGGGCACATACCCGGCGGCTCTCACGTCTCATTGATAGCGGATTATCCTCTAAGATTAGACCACCGCTTGGAGTTGCGACCTCCAACTATCCGTATGAGACTCCTTTATTATACGCATACATATAAGTAGTAAGTAGGCTTTTGATTGGTTTTATATGTAAGAGGAATATTTTGTAAGTTGAAGGATTAATTTGTTTGAGGAGACGCGCTTATTCATGTGAGGGCTTTTAAAAGCCTGTGATGTGGTTATGACGTACTGATAACTATGTTATTTTAACTATGCTGTTTTAAAGGATTAAAATTTGGAAACAACTCTGATAAGAATTTGTAAAAAATCTCGAATATAAATCTACCTGTGACATCAAAAACCGACACACTCTTACTTTGCAACACACAAAAAACAACATTTAATTTCCTACCCTACTTAGGTACTCCTTAAAAATCGATTCGCCCATTACCCACCACTCTCAAACACTCAAAACCAAAAGAAATTAAGGAGGAAAAAAACCATGCAATAAAAACAAAAGAGAGAGAACTCCTCATCCGTAATCTCTTTAACTGGCGTTTGAACGAAACGTTTCAACCGCACTCAATCCTGGGCTTTTGAAAAGGTCTTTACAAGCTCAGGAAACATACGCTTGAGGCCCAAACACGGACAAACACGACTTCTAATAATTGAGCTGAGAACCATCAAAAGCTAAGCAAAGAGGTTGAAGTAAGCCTGCAGGCGTTTTGAGAAATTATAAAGGTGTTTTTCTAATTAGATCACTTTTTTGCTTGATTTATCGGTCAAGGTCACAGAGAGAACTCCTCAAACACACACTAAATGTACTTTGGGAATTATTCTCAGTCAAAGCCGTTCTCAGTCTAAAACAAAACAAAAACTGACGCAAAGATTACATCTAACTACATAATTCGAACTTCAAAATTCATGCTATTCAACCAAGTAATCATTTCGTGAATAAACTATGCCACATGAGGCAAATTTTTCTCGTTGACAACTTAAACGTGACTTATCTCCGCTTCATCCGTCGCTGCAAGTGCTTTAAGCGCTTCACCTTAGAAGATTTAGCAGAATTAGTTAGTCAATGTGACCTTTTACGCCAACAGAATATAATCTTGTTCCAAAACTTGCGCCCTTCTCGAGAAAGTGCAAAGTCATCTTACAATTACTCTTTTACGGCTGCTGTCAGATGGATAAAATCTCAATCAGGAACTCAATCTCTTTATCAATTGTTTCCTGTCCCTCTGCTTTCCGTCTGCCAGCATGTCCTATAACCCCGTACGCAAAATACGCGCTTTGACGTGGGAGGCGGATACCAGCCCGTTTTACCTATTACCTATTACCTATGTCCTATAACCAAAAATTCCAAAACATATAACATCTAAGAACCAACACGCATTGGGGCTCGCGTGGTAGATTACAGCCCACTCTTTCTCAAAGCGAGGAGGCCTGTGCGCATATAGCCTGATTATGCTCTCTGCTTTACAACCTCAATTCTCTTTTAGAATCCTCAACCAACTAACGTAGACCAACACTGAAATACATCCAATTTAGCAAAGAACTTTGGCAAAATAAAAGCCACCGTACATAAAGTCTTATCTAAAGTAATAAACCGTGATTTTAATTTTCACAGTACAAAGTTAATCGTGGAAATATACCTCGAAATGTACCATCGCCTTCAAAGAGACATTCGTCAGGTCATAAAACCGGTGAAGTCAGAGCTCCCTTACAATTGGACTCAACCCGGAACTGACAAAATAGATATGTACAGAAAGCCAGCTCCATACCGCGAGGGAAAACCGCGGAACGCACACATAGACGTGTACGTAGACATGTGTTTCTACTCTTATAATGAATTTTTAAATCATACTTTTTGACATTGTAATTAATATTCTATGCTTTTTGACATAATAATTAATATTTTGACATTACAAATAATACTATTCAATTAATCTGAATCAATATTATTGTATCAAATTAAAAATATAAATTCAAATCAATTTTATTAATTTGATATAACTTTTATTGTAATGTCTACGATTTGCATGCACTTAGCTTATTTAATTTTTCTACACCAGCAATGGTAGTATATGTGAATCAATGTTTAATTTAAGATCTCAATGTACCATATACTTAGAAATAAATATTATTGTATTCTACACACGGCTACACATCAAGCTATACATTTCCACTTTATGCTGATCTAGCATTGTATAGGATTTCCGAATAATGCGAGGTCAGCTTATACTGGAAATGTATAGCTTGATGTGTAGCCGTGTGTACAATGATCTCAAACAAACGCCAATCGCAAGTGTGCTTTAATATGCTGTACACGGAAGCATGTCTATGTGTGCATGCGTTTTCACTCGTTGTTATAAGATGAGCCTACCTTCTGTACCTACTTATTCCGTGCCCCGGAACTGACTGAGTAACCCTTCTCAATGGGCAGTTATTACAATGGCCGACTCCGCTTTCCCCGGGAAATTACTCACAAAACGTATTCTTTGTCACTGAGAAATGTTTGAGAATATTGTATGGAGTTTTCGGATATGATTGAGGGGTTCTGTTGATGATAAGGTACCTACCTAAAAGTTGGATGAGTTATTTATTGTACCTAAATGGGGTAGAGCAGTTTCCGCAGTGTCTGCAAATAAAATAAAAGAGCATTTCACTGTAACACAATTTAAATCTTCTGCGGTAACAATATCCTTGGAATCGGTTCACTAACTTTATTTGTCGCACGCACAAACAAACATCTCACCAAAAATACTTTCTTACCCTCTACATTTAGTAAAATATTTCACACTTTCTGCTTCAAAACAGCAACTTTGTGTCATTTGCACTTTCCACAAAATAGAAGAAGAACAACACAAAATACAAAAAATACCAACACAACAAAAACAAAAACTTTGTATCTTATTTCTTAGAAGACTATGTTAGGGGAACCTCACACTTTATTTCATTGGGGTCAGATAACAACGAATTTTATATACTTGTATCCTTGACAAAATTAATTATCTATTCCCCTATTTGCAAAGACTTTCGTTGCAATTGACCCAAAATATCGTTTTTACCGAAACGTAACGTCAGGCATCCTGCCAAAGGAGATGGCCGAAATGCGGAGACGATTCTCCGCCCTGGAGGCCATCGTCCTGCGCCCCCCGTTAGCGGCAAGTCAGCCGGCCCCCGGCCAGCGGGCGTCATATGCCGCTGCCGCTGCATCTGCCTCGGCGGGGCAGAACAAGGGCGGGGCGGCAAAACAGGGCGGGGCGGCTAAGCAGGTGGCTCGGGCCCCGGCCCCGGCCCCGGCTCGGGCCCCGGCTCCGGCCCCGGCTCGGGCCCCGGCCCCGGCCCCGGCCCGGCCTCACGCCCCGGCCCCGGCCCCGGCCCGGGCTCGGGCCCCAGTGGCTAAACGACCGCCCCCACCTCAGACCGCGCCCGCATCTCTTATATCTCCCCCGGCCCATGCTGAATGGCAAGTGGCCGGGGAGAAGAGGAGGGCGGGCAAGAAGGCAAGGGCGGCCAGAAAGAAAAAGGCCAGGCGGCAGCGGCACAAGGAGCGAAGCGTCGCGGCTAGGCTCCACGCCCCGAAGTCCGCAGCTGTAGTGGTCACGCTACAGCCGGAAGCGGCAGAGAAGGGCGTGTCCTATAAGGACGTCTTTGCCAAAGTGGCGGAGGTGGTGGACCTAGGGGAGCTAGGCGCCGCCGGTGGCATCCGACTGAGGGTCGCTGCCACTGGGGCCCGGATGCTGGAGTTCCCAGGCCCGGCTGGTGGCTCGGCCGCTGACGCCCTGGCTGAAAAGCTCAGGGCGTCCTTGAACGCGGATGAGGCCCGAGTGTCCAGGCCCACTAAGTGCGCTGAAATGCGCATCCAGGGCCTGGACGACTCTGTGACGCAGGCACAGGTGGTGGCCGCCGTCGTCAGGACTGGGGGGTGCTCTGCCGAGCAGGTTAAGGCGGGCACCATCGGTCCCGACTCCAGGGGTATGCAAGCCGTTACGGTGAGCTGCCCCGTCGCGGCGGCCAAGAAAATAGCCGGGGAGGGCCAAAGGCTCTTGGTGGGCTGGGTTTCCGCGCAGGTCAAACTGCTGGAACCCAGACCTCGGAGGTGCTTCCGCTGCCATGTGGGTGACCACGTGGGAGCTAAATGCACCTCCGAGGTTGACCGCAGCGATGCCTGCTACCGCTGCGGTCAGCCCGGTCACAAGGCCGGCGAATGCAAGGCCACGCCGCACTGCGTCGCATGTGCGGCCGCGGGCAAGCCGGCCGACCACCGGATCGGGGGTAGGGCCTGCGTTCCCCCCGCAAAAGCCAGGGGCAGGGGAAAGCCCTCCGCCACCGTCACGGCCACCACCGTCGTCACCGCCGCAGTCGCCGCCACTGCCACCGCCGCTGCCGCTACCACCACCGGCGTCGTCACCGCCCCAGCTGCTGCTGCGGCAGGGCCCTCACATGGGTCTCGGGAGGGGGATGAAATGGAGTGCCAATAACGGCCCCATTTCGCCTCCTCCAGGCGAACATCAACCACTGCGCCGCCGCTCAGGATCTGTTGCTCCAGAGCATGGCGCAGTGGTCGATCAATATCGCCGTGGTCGCTGAGCCGTACTTTGTCCCGCCCAGGGATGACTGGGTGGAGGACCTGAGCGGCTCAGTGACCCTTATTTCGTCGGCCGCCGCCGGTACCCCGTCCCTCGAGGCTGTCAAAAGAGGACGGGGTTGCGTGGCAGCACGGTTCGGGGAGTTTGTCGTGGTAGGGGTGTACTTCTCCCCGAACCGAACTCTCGCCGAGTTCCATAACTCCCTTGCGGAGTTGAAAGTCGTCGTCGTCGGGTTCCGTTCCCTCCCCGTGCTCGTACTGGGGGACTTCAATGCCAAGAATGTGGCTTGGGGTTCCCGGCTTACGGACACACGGGGCAGGATGGTGGAGGACTGGGCTCTGGAGACAGGCCTGGTCGTCCTAAACCGGGGTTCCGTCCCCACGTGTGTGCGGATGCGGGGTGAATCAGTGGTGGACATCTCGTTCGCCAGCCCCGCTCTGTCGCCGCGTGTCATTGACTGGCGCGTCATGGAGGGGGTGGAGACGTATTCCGACCACCGGTATATCCGGTTCGACGTCTCCGCCCAGACCTCGAGCGCGCCGGTCCGACAGGCCCCGGGTGGTCCGCGTTGGGCGCTGAAGCAGCTGGACCGGGAGCTTCTCCTGGAAGCCTCGATCGTGCAGGCCTGGGTGTCATCACCGGACAGGCCTGCCGACATCAACGACGAGGCGGAGTGGTTCCGGGAGGCCATGTCCAATATTTGTGACGTGGCAATGCCCCGGGTCCAGCCAGGACGTGCTTCGCGCCAGGTGAGCTGGTGGTCGCAGGAGCTGACAGCGCTGCGCCAGGCGTGCGTTGCTGCGCGACGCCAGTACACCAGGCACCGCAGGCTCCGTATCCGCCCTCCGGATACGGAAGCCATTCAGGCGGAGCTGTACGAGGGGTACAGAGCGGCGAAGACCGCCCTCCAGGAGGAGATCCTGCGGGCCAGGGCACTGGCCCGGGAGGAGACGCTGGAGACTCTGAACAGAGACCCGTGGGGACGCCCATACAAAATGGTGCGGGAGAAACTCCGCCCATGGGCTCCCCCGCTGACGCAGAGTCTCCGGCCTCAGCTTGTGGAGGACGTGGTGAGCGCTCTGTTCCCTTCGAGAGGGGAACATACCTCCCCGCTCATGGCTCCGCCTAATGCGGTGCTCGATGCGGACCACACCGCCGACGACGACGACGACGATGCTCCGGAGGTGACCGAGGTAGAAATGAGAGTGGCGGTACGAAGGCTGAATGCCAAGAATACCGCCCCAGGACCCGACGGCCTTCCTGGGAAGGCCTGGGTCCTGGCCATGGAGGCTCTCGGGCCTCGACTAAGAGGTCTCCTATGCGCATGCATGGAGAGGGGCCAGTTCCCACTTCGTTGGAAGACGGGGAAACTGGTCCTCATTAAGAAGCCGGGGCGCCCTGCGGACTCTCCGTCCGCTTATCGGCCCATCGTGCTGCTCGACGAGGTGGGCAAGCTCTTTGAAAGAGTCATTGCAAACCGCCTCGTCGGGCGGCTGGTGCGGGTGGGGCCGGATTTGGCGGAGAGCCAGTTTGGTTTCCGCAGAGGGCGCTCTACGGTGGATGCCATCATGCGTGTACGGGCCCTCACGACGGGGGATGCTGTGGCCCGGGGCGGGGTCGTCTTGGCGGTGTCACTAGACATCGCCAACGCCTTCAACACCCTGCCCTGGAGTTGCATAAGGGAGGCACTCCGGTACCACCGGATGCCGACCTACCTCTGTCGTGTGGTCGAGGCCTATTTGACGGACAGGGCCGTCATCTACCCCGGTCACCAGGGAATGTGGAACCGGCGAGAGATGTCGTGCGGTGTCCCACAAGGATCGGTCCTGGGGCCGCATCTGTGGGACATCGGATACGACTGGGTGCTGCGCGCCGACCTCCCTAGCGACGTCAGCGTAGTTTGCTACGCTGACGACACGCTGGTCCTGGCGCAGGGGAGGTCGCACCAGGCGGCGGCCGATCTAGCGACACGCTGGGTTGCGACAATCGTCGATAGAATCCGGCAGTTGGGACTCGAGGTGGCCTTGCACAAGTCCGAGGTCATGTGTTTTCATGGCCCTCGGAACGCGCCACCGTCGGGTTCCCAAATTACGGTAGGAGGGGTTCACATCGGCGTCGAGTCGACGATGAAGTACCTGGGACTCGTCCTCGACAGCCGGTGGAACTTCGTGGAGCATTTCCGACGTTTGGCTCCAAGGCTGGACCGGGCTGGGGCCGCCTTGAGGCGGCTCCTGCCCAATCTAGGGGGTCCAAACGCCTCCTGCCGGAGGCTCTATGCGGGGGTCGTGCGGTCCATGGCCCTTTACGGGGCACCGGTGTGGGCGCGTTCCCTTAGGCTGCGGCCAGCACGCCGGTTGAACGCGTCCCAAAGGGTCATGGCCATTCGGCTGGCCCGGGGATACCGCACGGTCTCCCGTGAGGCGGCGAGCCTCCTTGCCGGATTACCGCCATGGGATCTGGAGGCGAAGGTCCTCGCGCACATCTGGGAGTGGCGCGAGGAGGTGAAGCGCCGGGGTGTAACTCCGCTGCCGCGAGAAATCGCGGCACAGCGGACAGAGCTCCGGCAAGATCTCATGGCGGCATGGAGAGTGCGATTGTCGCAACCCAGTGCTGGGCACGCCACAATAGCGGCGATAAGTCCCCTCTTTGAGGAGTGGATAGAGAGGCGCCACGGCGTCCTCACCTTCCGCCTGACACAGGTCCTCACCGGACATGGCAGCTTCGGGAGGTACCTGTGTAGGATTAGGCGGGAGGAAACGCCCGGGTGTCACCACTGTGTGGATCGCCCGGAGGACACGGTGGAGCATACGGTTGAGGTGTGCCCTGCTTGGGCGGAGCACCGCCGTGTCCTCGCGGAGGCGATTGGCGGCAGTGACCTCTCGCGTCCGGCCCTGGTTCAGGCCATGGTACGGAGCGAGAGGGCATGGGAAGCCGTCACCTCCTTCTGCGAAGCAGTAATGCTCGCGAAGGAGGAGGCGGAACGCGTGAGGGAAAGGCAATGTTTGCGCCCTCACGCCCCTAACCGCCGCCGTTGGAGACGCCCTGGGCGTCGGGAATCCCAGGCGGATTTCCGGCCACCATAGGCGCGGGCTTGCGGACGGCGAGCAACGGGCAGCTCGCCGTCCGATAAGGACCAGGCCCGGGTCGATGGCGCGTCGTGTTCCACGCGCGCCTCAAAGAGATGTCAGCAAAATTGACGGGGTCCGGTAGGACCGATGCCTGCCAGGGTTGCGGGAAAGTCCGAAAGGGATACCGGGACCTTGGCAACAGGCAAATGAAGGAACACGGGTGGGTTTTAGTCAGTAAAAGTCTGACACGCCCTTCCGCTCCGCCCAGAGCGGGAGAAGTCATTGGATGATTTCCCACCCTCAAAAAAAAAAAAAAAAAAAAAAGGCATCCTGCCAAGCTCCCAACAATGTTTCCGTCTCCACTCTGCTAATGGAGAAATATTGTACCTAATTGGCATTCTAAATCTGTAATAAGATGGAATTAAAGTGGCTGTAGAATTATTTGAAACAGAAGTTGAGTAGGAAAGCGGTAGTTGGAAAATGAAAGCTAGTTAGTTGTGTAGTAAGTGTTCCTTGAAACTACTGAGCATATTTTAACATGTATTATTTTTAAAGGTTACCTAAAAGTATTATAATATAATACTTTAGGTTTTATTTTCAGTATTGTAATCGAAGTGTGCATTCCAACTCGACCTCTACTCATCCCCTTTTGTAGGTAGATGGAACCAGGTGTGAAGTTCCTCCGTTGAAAAAGGAGGATCCTTTAATGGACGTAACACAAGAACAATATCCCTCATAACGAGAAGTGTCACGATCAACCGCTACATTATTAGTACTCCGCGGCGATTTTTAATACCGGCCGGTGCCGCGATTTGCCCTAATGGACACTTTGAATGGGCAAATGAATATTTAAAAGTGAATGCTATCAAATTTAAATGTTATAAAATTAATTCAACGGATATCCTCCGCATTTATTGGTTTTCACGATAACCCAATCGTTAAGGTACCATTAACTGTGATCTGATTATGAATACTTAATTATCAACAGTTTAATTTATTCTGGTCAAGTTATGTAGATTCTATTTTCATTAATTTTCCTCAATATTGAATAAGGGAAATAGAGTAGGTACCTAAAATATAGGTCGTACAAAAATGTATTATTCATGAACATAAACTTATCACAAGCTATAATATCTTTCGAGTACCTACCTACACGTTATTTTGTAAGTAATTACTACGACAAGCAAAACATAACATGCCTACGTCGTTATAATTTACTTAAATCCATAGTCTACATAACCTTGATTGTGTTACCAGCGTTGACGTTCGAACAACCTTCCTCCTAAATTAATATCGAATATGTAACTTTGCACCACACTGTGTAGAGAAAGTAATGAAAACTATACGTTGTCCATTAGGGTACTCCTTGGCCACTGGACGGCCACGTCGGCCACTCATTAATAGTAAAAAGCAACCGCAGCTCAGCACGGCCGGGTAGACAGCGAATGAAATGGGTAATAAAAGTAATAAAGTGTATTGTTTGCCCGTAGATCGATAGCCAAAGACCCATTTAATTAATGACCAATCTCCCGAGACTCACCGGCACTTACACTAATTAATTAAAGTCTGCTGCAAACGGAGTAATAAAGTGAAGTCTCATGTTTGCTTTCATTGTTTTAAAAGAAAGCCTTTTTCCTTCGCTCAGATATCGGCGTCGTGTCAATGTTATTAGGCGCACGGATGAAATTTCCCTATATATCGGCTCTTGACGCAATCAAGGAGATTCGATTGAAGACAAGATTGAGCTGCCGCTCGGCAGATTAGATGGAGCACCTATCACTTTGCGCCGGCGATCACCTGGCCCATCCCCGAAAATGGCGACGTTTAAAAACTGAAATCCACTTTGTGATCCGAATGCGATGAGTCGTATCGATTGTGTTAACTCGACTGACTCGATTACTCGAATCGATTTGCTTATGGCACTCGATTTAATAGCATAATCATGTTTGGAATATTATTAGGCGTTGTTTATTATTCGTACTTTAGTTTGGAACTTTTCGAATCTCATTATTAGGCAAGTTGTACTGCGAAGCCGGAGTTTGTTTTTCTTCATAATTGAAATTGATTAATAGGTAAGGAATATAAACAAGATTTGTATATACATACTTGCATAAACAAACATTTAGACGATATAGATTGACGTAATACTATTTACATAAAATGAAAAGGAATTCCCGCCGATCGTATATTTTGCAGATTTTGATTATTATTTTTTGTTATGTATATTTGTGGTATTTCTGTTATTTCTATTGCGAAGACCTGTTTTCAAGGAGCTGTTATCGAACTAATATAAAAACAGAGAAAACAGTGAATAAATAAAATTGTTTCATTGAGATCAATAAAAGGCAAGAAGTATTTTGAGCCACCTTTGATGTTGGCTTATTTAAACAGAGGGGTTTTAATACCTTTATTGCGTCACTCCGAAAAGATTTTCCTTTTGATATATGTATCATGTATGTTTTTTGTGTCAACAACTTCAATATTCCATGAATTTAATATCAAATTGTACTTAGGCGGTTCTTTCTACGATTTCTGTTAATGAAACCGATGAAAGGTTTCGTTTCAATCAAACACAATAGGCCAATTAACTACAGTTCTGAAGGATTTTTCATTTAGTTTCAAATGAATCATAATTATTTATGATTTTCTAAAATATATTATACTTTTCGTTTAAAATATTAATATTGGGTCGCTTTTATTAAAAGATTTCGATTCAGTCCTATTAATAATGAAGTCTTTTTTGACTCTCACTCCACCGCATCAATTGAAATGAAACCCCAACTAATAGGGAACTAAAGAACATTTTACTACTAAATTTACTTAGGTATATATTTTCAATTTCTAATCCGAAAGCGAATCTACGTGAGCGTTAATAGCACCATGCACAATATCCATTACTTTACGTGCTGAACATGGAAAAAAGTGAAGGAAATACTTCCGTGTAATTTAAAGTGCAGTCTAATCTTTTTAAACGTATCGTTTGTTTCCACTGTTCGATGTTAATAGACTTTTGAACACTACTATGGACGTAGCCGTAAAATTACATTGGCAGCGTATCTAAGCAGGAAGTGTAGTTAACGTAAGCATAGTTATAGGCAGACCGCTTAACTGAGTCCGTTTCTGAGGGAGCTGCGCGGTGCGAGAGCTCAGTGATTCGTCAACTTGTGACAACTGTCATCCCTCCCGCACCGCGCAGTGACCTCAGGAATGGACGCAGTTAAGCGGCCGGCCTATAGTAGGTAGGTATTGCCCACAAACATCAATACTAGATGGCATATCTGATATCATGACGGTCTGCAGACTGCGGTCACAGCCTAATACTGAGTGATAGTAGACCAATGGTTTGGGGCGAATGAGAAGTTGTCAGTTCGACTTCCACTCGTTGTACTATTGAAGAACCTACGCCTAGACTAAGCATAGTCAGGGATAATAAGTAATACGCAAGCCACATCTTTAAAAAACCGGCCAAGTGCGTGTCGAACCACGCACAATGAAGGGTTCCGTAGTTGGGATGAATTTATTCCAAGCACAAACTTAAAATTGTAGTTGAAAAACTTTTTTTTCCATGGGAAAAAATGTTTTAAGTTGGTCGATTTATACTCGGTAACTTGTAGAGCCTACTTAGCTGTGATAGTTTTCCTTTTAATTTCGTTATATACACTACCGGTAAATTTTTTTTTCACGTATCCAATACCAACCATTTATCTGGCAGGGGGAGCACTTGACTCTAACAAAAATTAGCACTTTAAAGCTTAATATTTCACAAACGGATCTCAGAATCCAAATATGGTTTTGACAAACTCAACGAAACCCAACACCATGGGAAAGGCGATAAAAAAAAGTTCACGCATTAAGTGCAGGGGAGGTAACATAAAAAAAATTTTTTTCAAGATTTTTTTTAACACTTTGTTGGGTTGAAGTTGTAAAAAAAATCTTGAAAAAAATGTTCACACCCCAAATCGTTCCATTAACACAGTTTTTGATGATTTCTTAATAAGAATAACACTTGTTGATGAAATGTATAGCACTTGGGACGGTTTCAATTATAAAATAAGTCCAGATTTCGTTTTTATTTGTATTTAACCAAAGAGCAAATTCACACGTATGTTAACCGTTAGACCGCTAGGACAAAGATGTTGACTATGGAACCCTAGAAACGTGATCAAGTTTATGCTATTGGCGTTCCATTCATGTTTAATAAAAAACATATCAGGTTTCTCCCCTACGCCTCTATTTCACTTAAATGTTCTTCGACAGCAAAACTGCTGACTTTCATCTAACTTTAATAACAAACTACTACCTAGCTTATGTTTTGATATTTTCTCTTATTCTCATCATAACAGTATTGAAGGCGATCTTTATTCAGCCTCATAATGGTAAGTAATAAATTATACCATCAACGTAATGACATTACGTCAATTTATTGACGTGGAGACTTTGAGGAAGCGTTCTGTACTTACGAGTAAAATGTATCGAACAAAATAACTGTATGTATAGGCTTTATGAAGGAGAAAAACTTACCTATATAATTATGACTTGTTGAATTATTATTTTTGTATTACTAGACGTCTTGCATTGCTGTCTTACTGAGTAGTGATGACCTACAATATTTATTAGTCCGTTATCAATCACTCAATCAGCTCTTGTCTATCAACCTATCATAGTTTAATTCTTAACGCAACAAAGTACCCGTTTCTCTTCTGCATCCAGTCTGTCCCAGCATCTTTTAAGGTCGCCAGTCCATCCAGATGGGGGACGTCCCAAGTCTCGCTTGCTGTTCTTTAACACAACTTTAATTCGACACGTAACATGACGCCTGTATTCCCCAAAGGGTTAGGCATAGTCCTATAGTATACCCACATTTCGCCAGTTATGTCTAAGTCCCATGTATTATCGGAATCATGGCATGCTAAGTCCTCCAATCCATTGCCTCAATTGCACCTTTCGCTGTCAATTCTACACTTGACGAGCCGCGCGCGGACCAAAAACTATTGTAGTTAATTAGAAAGTCCTTGAAGAATTAAACAGCAATGTACTACAAACAAAGGCACATATTCACAGCGACAGATTTAAACAGGGCCAGTACACACGCTCGATCGCAAGCCGCCCATTATTTTTACGGTCGCCGACCACCACTCATCGCGATCACGGCTGCAGCGTGCTTTGTGTACACAGCTTTATACGGCTCCTATAGATTAATCTTAGCTGTGCTATAAAAGTGGTTGATGGTGGCGGGAGTGAGCATTTTTATTACCTACTATTTTTATCAGGTTCTGTATTAGAGAATAATTTCCCATAGTAGCTTTTTGATTAATCAACTTATTTTTCTACTACTGTGACTCGTAGTTTGCACTCCTTCTTCGTCTTCAATTATGCACATGACCTTTTTTTTCGGTCTATCGCCAATTCTATGCAAACTCCGTCGGCTTCTTAACGTATCATAACATCACGCCCTATTTCCCCGAAGAGTTCGGCAGAGTATCTATAGTACACCCACATTTGTCCACCCAAATTGTGTCTCTTAAGATTTAGGCCTCCTAGTTTGAGAGACAGGGTTTATATTTTGTTATGTAGATTTTCTGTAGCATTTTAACTTTTGTACAAAAAATTATGTAAGTATAATTTTAGTACATCTACTATTGTGCTCAATCTGTGTCTATACAACGATTAACAGAATAATCGCAAGACCTGAAAGTAGTTTGCTCAGAATCGGCTTCTGAATCGATTTCCGTCATTATTTATACATGTTAATTTTTCATGAAAAATCTTTTATTTAACTGAAATTAGAACCACTGCGTCATAACAAGGTAATAAGATATTTTATTTAAGGAAATTTAAGCCTTATCTCAAACGAATTAAGTCTATTTAAATGCATAACCAAATTTGTAATACGCTCATAGCTATCCTATGTGTAGTGCGCGTTAAATAAAATAGTTAATTTAAGGTGTAGTTTAATTAAATTAAATTACAGATACTATTTTAGCCTTTTAATTTAATATTCTAATTGGGGTGTACATATGAGCTCTTGCGTTTATTCCGTTACACGTTGTATATTACTTTGGATGAAAAAAACATTATTTATTATTTCGCCATTTATGTTTAAGTCCCACGTAATAGGGGGCGAGCCTATTGCCATCAATCGGGCACAAATCTAAACTCCGGGCTGCTACTGAGAAATGTCGACGACTCTTACGACTACTTAAACCAATAAGCTAAGCCAATTATGTCCATAAACATACAATAAGTAATGGTTTCATATATTATGAACCCTTCTAGTTTTCTATTAATCGTTCCAGTAGCTAGCAACGTAAGTACACGCACTCAGTAGGTACCACTCCGTAGCCGCTGGAATTCAGCACCGCTCAATCGTCATCTTCTTTAATGATCTGAAACTGCTTACCGTTGGGTTTACGTATACCTACAAGATCTTAAGTATAGGATCGGTATTCGAAAGATGGGCTTATTGACTATATCATAATAATAATGATTACCTAAACTATGTAAGAAATAAGCATTCATTAGTTAGGCATGAAACTAATAAGCATGGCTTTTATGAAAGTTTAGATTATAAGTGAATGATGTGGTCCCCTATATTGGAAGCGCACACTATTCAGTATTTTGTCCCTGCTCTTGTAAACTTGCATGAAATTGTGTAGCCTCTGTTGGAGATTTACAGTGACGGTTCTGTGATTACAGCTATGAAACTAAACAGCTAGACTTCTCCTTAAAAAGTTACAAAAAGTAGAATTCTCTCAAGTCTATCCAAAAGCAAAAATAAATGAAACAATGAATTCTTGGTCCATAACTAATTTGTTATGGGAAATACTTTATTTTTTTATTTGTTCACTACTTTAAACGTTCTAAGAAATAAATAGAAATGTAAATATGTAATGACTTTGGACATTAGTGCACATTCATACATCCACACTTAGCATAACATGACGTGTTTGTAATTTAGCATACTGAGGGGGGGAAGAAGTTTAGTTTGTTCTAGGAACAACACAGAAAATTGTGCATTTAGTAAGATGGTGAAAGATCCAAGATGTGCAGCTTTGTAACTAGCTAGATCAAGTAAATTGTGAAAAGACATGTTTGTAGGTAAAACATTAATAAAATGCTCTTGTATCAAATCAAAACAAAAACAACTCAAATGCTGATGATGAACACTTTTCGAACGTCAAAAGACTATTTCTTCATTTTATAAATTTATCACACCAACTTATCAGACACCAGCAACAAGGACTACCCTATTCTTTCAAAAACAACTTTAATTCTGTTATTTTCTACTAAATACTAAATAGTCCTTAATACATCACCGACACTTCCCCTGAGCCTAATATTATAACCAAACCATCCCCAGTAAACGTTACATATAAAAATTAAGAAAAATGTCGGACAATAACAGGCACATTACCACATGTCATAACGACTGGGCCCGTATTAGCATATTATTGAAGCAACTAATAACTCGCCGAGCGTGGCGCGGGATTGTGTCGATTTCAAGATGGACGCTTGTTTATTTGTGATGGGTAGTGAAAGATGCATGTAGGAATTAGTTTATATTGGTGAGGTCTAGACCTACGGAGATACTAAGACGAGCTCCACCAGAAGATTAAATTCAGTTGAAAAATGTTGAAATAAGCTTAGATATTTCATCACCACTGCTCTCAAAACGGTGAAAGAAAACATGGTGAGGAAAAGGAAAACATCGTGTCCTAGAACCATCGTGTCAACGACATGTGTCACCTACCAACCCGCTGAGAGCCCGCCTGGAAGATTACGGCCCAGTCCCTCTCACAGAGTGGAGGCCTGTGTCCCAGTAGCGGGAAGTTGTTTAAGCTGATAATGTTTATGCAAAGTGTAGATTTGAGGAATGCATCATGGCATCAAAATTAAATTGTTTTTTGTTGGTTTACAAAACGTATGATTTTAAGAATGAAGAAAATTACGAATATAAAGTAAACAAAAGACGATTGATACCTACCACAATGGAAAAAAAACGAAAGTCTATTTAGGTTATAGTGACATAATTTGATTCAGACAATATCTAATGCAAATGTGTATTTCATGATTCATAAGATGAAAAGACGCGAGTTGTCAAAGCATTTAAAAAGAAAAATTATTATTGCAGTATTGACGCTAATATTCTCGTAGCACATGCATTATTAAGTTTAATCGAGATGATAACTAGAATTTACGCGTAAGTCATAATTTGCAAAACACATTAGTGGGTCTTTAAAAAGATTTAAATATTGCAGCAAGTCTTTGCAAAGTTCAATAATTATTTAACCAGGTTTGATTAAGTTACAAAACTAAACCAGCCAGCACACTTAAACCAACTTTATTTCAATATTAACATTATAAAATAACTCTATAAAATATTCAAAACGAAGCATCCAAAAATAAATGGCTTGCAATTAATTTTACCTATAAATCTTCCAAAAAATAATGTTATTTAAATCGAGTGTCTCAACTCTAAACTATATTTTTAAAGTTCGTGTCGATAGCCATTTACGTGGGAGCCCTTTAGGGGTTTTTGCATTGTTTCAATTTTGTTATCAACATATTTTAAGGGAGCTGGTTGTAAATGGTAAGGGTTAAAAAATAGTGGCATTGCGTGCGTTGAGCATGACTACAGGTTGTGGTCCAAGTGGATAAACATAAGTCATTTGTGAAACTACTCAATTGTTTATTTTCTTTTTAAGTGTATTGAATAAAATGTAGTTCGTTGTTGAAGAAAAAATATAAAAGTATTTTCACTTGAGAGAAACAAGCATCCAGAATTTTCCTTCCAAATAGTTACCTAGCAAAAACAAAGTAGTTTCACGCACTTTCCTAAACTACTGGAAAGCTTTTTGTAATGATAACCTGCCAAGTCTAATAAATGGCAAAAAAAAAACTATTGAAAAAACTTAATCTACTAATCTAACCCGCTCACCGTCGCATACTTAATCAGTAGCGCACTATTTATCGCGCGAAATCGCCGACGTCCTCGTTACGCTATCTAAATGATATTCCACTGTTAAACTTTCAATATATCTCCCGGCGCAATGTCTAATAATTACTCTACCAGCAAAGAAAATTATTTGACTAAATAGTTTGCTACGTTTTTACAACTGCAACTGTCTGGCTGGCTAATATTTTAGCTGGGTTCTCAAAGTTTGTAGTAGCAACTCCAGTAGTTGTATTAGCTAAATACGGTGCAGTTTGTAACGGAAAGTAAACTACTTCTCTTAATTGGGTCTTGCAACTAGTGCCTGACAATTAGCAACTGTTATTTTCGGTTTTTCATTGGGGCTTCCAATCTTTTTTACTCGCGTATTTTTTTCTAAAGTCCCGGTAAAGTTTTTTCCCGATGCGACGTGTTTTCCGATTAGGCTTTTGAATAATAAGTGACCCTAAACTTTCTGCAGTTACTTCCCAGAAAGTATTTTAATTCTGGTTCACGTTTTATTAAAATAAAATCTGTGTTTCACGCCTATCATTTGCGCACTAATGTTTGGTTGACAGATTCCTTCTGAAGTAATAAACTAGCAATTAAAAACTCACCAGCATCATTTTACAACCACCAAAACTAATTAAAACAAACCTACAACATTATAACAAAACAAACTTCCAATCGACAATATCCCATTATCAAAACTTTTTCCTCCACCAATAATAAATAATAGCCGACTTCGTACAATAGGTGTTAATAAGGGCCTGCACTGACCTATTTCGAGGCTAAGTTCGCGCTAAGAAGGGCTGCCGCATAAGATAAGGCGCGGGCAAGCCGTCCGGTTAATTGTCCGGAATAGATACCGGCTCTGTCGCCGGATTGAGCAGCGGTTTATATCGATTTTCTGCTATCTGTTGTTTTTTTTAATTTGTGTATCCTATGCTAATCTGGTTATTGATAGAGAGTAGGAGGATAATAGTTTATTTGATCTTGTTGTTCAGACATTGATTTATGGTCAAATCTCGTTTCATAATATTAGTAAACTAAAACCCACAGGGTATGGGTTACTAATATTATGAAAAAAAATTGAGGCTATTCTTCTCTTCTAAAAAACAAGTTCTTTATTGAGTCGGACACCCAAACACCGCATACAAAATTTCGTGAAACCAAAAATACTCACACGACCATCGAATTATCCGAAGATATAAAAAGAAAAGTCATTCAGCAGACTAGTCAGGAGGCACACGTAGAGGTGTTCAACGTTTGCACACAAAGCCACATCCGATATCGATAAAACCCTACTCGTATTATCATAAAAACACTCAATATTAAAAAGCAAACGATTCGCTATAACTCTGTCCATCGGTACGCACCATTCACACGATATTCGTATTCAGTAGGCGCGCCGTAAGTCAGCGCTATATCTTTTCACTGCCTCCATAAGGGCTGGTGTACGCCAGTGTGCTTGCAAAGTAGTTATAAACTGCTACTAAAGGCAGCACGGGCCGCTCTACGCGAAGACACTTAAAGTATACGTGTGGTGCGGCCTTTATCTTTTTATGCCTCGTTTAATATTGCGGCTCGACGCGATTAAGGTTATTGGATCGATTTTCGGGGCGTTTCTTGTTTGTTTATTTCGTATTAAGTGCTTTTATATCTTTTACGATTTCTTTAGTACGCATTTTTGACGCTTCGTTACTCTTGGGTTTAAATGGCCGGCCCATGAGGTGCGGAATGGAACGAAAGCTGTCCTGATTTTTTAAGGGTCCTTATTTAACAATATTATTAAACATTTTGTATTAAAACATTTTATTAATTTATTCATTTTCAATACAACTTGCTCAAAAAGATACAAAACACCTAACACTTAAAATCAATAAATATTTGAAGTACCTTTTTTTTTGTGTGGGAAGTCATCAAATGACTTCTTCCGCTCTGGGCGGAGCGGAAGAAGTCAGACTTTTACTGACTAAACCCACCCGTGTTCCTTCAGTTGCCTGTTGCCAAGGGTCCCGGTATCCCTTTCGGACTTTCCCGCAACCCTGACAGGCATCGGTCCTAGCGGACCCCGCCAATTGTGCTGACATCTCTATGAGGCGCGCGTGGAACTCAACGCGCCCTCAACCTGGGCCTGGTCCTTATCGGACGGCTAGCTACCCATTGCTCGTTGACCTCAAGCTCGCGCCTACGGTGGCCGGGAATCCGCCTGGGATTCCTTTCGCCCAGGGCGTCTCCTGCGGCGGCGGTTAGGGGCGTGACGGGGCAAACCTTGCCTCTCCATCACGCGGTCCGCCTCCTCTTTTGCGAGTATTACTGCTTCGTAGAAGGAGGTGACGGCTTCCCATGCCCCCTCGCTCCGTACCATGTCCTGGACCAGAGAGTCCGCAGGGCGCCCCGGCTTCTTAATGAGGACCAGTTTCCCCGTCTTTCAACGAAGTAGAACTGGCTCCTCTCTATGTATGCGCTTAGGAGACCACTTAGTCGAGGCCCGAGAGGCTCCATGGCCAGGACCCAGGCCTTCCCAGGTAGGCCGTCGGGTCCTGGGGCGGTATTTTTGGCATTCAGCCTACGTACCGCCACTCTCATTTCTACCTCGGTCACGTCCGGAGCATCGTCGTCGTCATCGTCAGCGGGGTGATGCACATTGGGCACCGCAGTAGGCGCAGCCATGAGCGGGGAGGTATGTTTCCCTCTCGAAGGGAACAGAGCGCTCACCACGTCCTCCACAAGCTGGGGCCGGAGACTGCGTCAGCGGGGTAGCCCATGGGCGGAGTTTCTCCCGCACCATCTTGTATGGGCGACTCCACGGGTCTCTGTTCAGAGTCTTCAGCGTCTCCACTTGGAGGGCGGTCTTCGCCGCTCTGTACCCCTCGTACAGCTCCGCCTGAATGGCTTCCGTTTCCGGAGGGCGGATACGGAGTCTGCGGTGCCTGATGTACCGGCGTCGCGCAGCAACGCACCCATGGCGCAGCGCTGTCAGCTCCTGCGACCACCAGCTCACCTGCCGCGAGCATGTTTGGGCCGGGCCCGGGGCGTTGCCACGTCACAAAAAATATTTGAAGTACCTAAAGTTACACTTAACAAAAACCAGAATTAAATTATCTAATATTATAATACCTATAAGCAGGTACGCTGCGATAAGTGCTTACCCTAAATTAATTTTAAGTATTTATTACTTAACTTATCAAGTCGAAACAGTTAATTAAAATAGATGCTCAGAACTTATGCGATATGATGTGAAATTCAATATGAGAGGCTTCTAAAAGCTTTCTCATGAATTGAACTACTTAGTTTGTGAAATATGAATGTGAATATAATATTTTAAACATTATTATTTCAGTTTTAGCGAATTCACGGTGTATAGCTAAACTACTGTATCCAAAAACAAAAGTCAAAATGCTGAAAGTTTGCGCTATTGATTAAGATTGATGAAGTCTTCAGAGCCTATATTATACCTCAGCTCAAATTCTCTTTTTATCTCGCTCGCACCACGCATGAGTTCTGGCGGCTTCAAGGCTCGAATAGTTTAAGTAATTGCTTTTTACGGTGAAAATAATGGTATCTTAAAAAAAAACATAAGTCCTGCTTTTTAGTTAGTTCAGTTATTATGCAAAGTTTCATGTCCTAATTTGAAGTATTTTTTGAATACGAGCGGTTTATAGTTCGGTTTAGAGGGAACTTTGGATTTTTTTCAATTTTTTTTTTTTATGTAATCGTGTTTTCGTCAAACCCAGTACCTAGCATCAATCCTCAACTGTAACATATATATTTCAAAATTAATGCTGCAGTATTTTGACATAACGGAAGATCATGCTAAGCGTTTTGACGTTGTATAGGCTCTTAATATTAGTATTCCCCAGTGGTTGGGGGTGGTAAAGACAAGAAGCCGAGCCCAAATATACAATTTTACTGGAACATCACAAATCTTGAAAATCACATCCAAACTACCTATACAAATTAACTTAAGAAATTGCAGTGATTCTCATGTTTACCAAAGCCTGCAACTAACTAAACCTTTTTTCTTCAAGATTAATATACAAATAAAGCTGGAGACCGCCCAGCGATCAAGACATTACCTCGATAGTGGCGCCACACAGCAGGCGATCGCGTGCGCGTTATCGCCATCGCGTTGCACTGACAGTTCTATCTACATCGCGATTCGCGCGGTAAAAACGCGAAGACGTGCGATTTGTATCGCAGTATAATGAAATTAAAATTGGTTGAAGTGGGCGCGTTTTGGATAAATAGGTGCGTGTGCGTGGTAAGTTGGCATTTTATAAATAAAAGGTTTTTATGTGATATACAGATGGACTCATGCAAATAGGTTGTATGATAGATAATTATTTGCTGGCTAATACAATGAAATTAAGTGCCAATAGGGCGCTGTAAGAAAAATTGTTAAGGTCAAATATAAGAGTGAAACAAATATCAAAGTAATCGGTGTAGAAATAAAGCGAGAACCAAATAAAAGCTTGCCCTTGCAATTTTAGAAATTTAAGGCATCGAAACGTCTACTGTCTAGCAAGTAACGATCCAATTTCTAATCATTCAAAACTAATGTAATTGGATGCTAACCCAATACATCAAAGTTAACACAATTAGTAACTTTTGGTTGTGAAGTGTAACACAATTTTGTTACATAACTTTCGATACAATCAATAAACTATTTAATAATTTAGAAATATCTCAATGCAAATTAAATTAGAATGATGCTATTAAGGTAAATTGTTAATAAACAATTTGAAAGGCACTGGTGAAACGAGATTTATATTTGAAAGTAATTTAATTGGTGTTAATAGAAATCTGATGATCCGCGGATGCCATACTGAGTATGACTGTTTTTGTACACGGCATTGTGATTCATTAGATAATATTTTTTTTGTTTAAATATAAAAAAAATATTTTATTAGATACCAAACTATTTGGAATACCATATTTTGTATCTGTTAGCGAGCCGCGTCTAGAAGGCGAAGCTTCAAGACCCACGACACCCAACACGCAACTACATATAAAACAGTGCCCGAGAAGCTTAAAAGCCGCAAAAGTGGCAACCTCTCCAAAAAATGGCAACCACCAGCAAATGGCAACCTCTCCAAAAATCCAAAAATGTGATCCTCTCCAAAGATGTGGTCTTTGGCAAGCGGCATAATTATATATTTTATGTGTTATTTTTGTTATCGACACACTAAGAAGTAGAACTGTTAAAAGGTTTAAATTTTCTTATTTCCTGTTTACATGGATGAAAATAAAAAAACCTTTCAAATACGATTGCGTACATCCCGTGATCCCGCGGCCGAATTACACAAACTGCGCAAAACAAAGGCCTCCTCTAGAGACAAGCTCCAAACCTTAACCGTACAATTTTCGATAAGTTACGGTATTACCCACACGCGTGTAAAGGCCACGTTATGCCGTCTTCATCGGTTTATGGGCGACCAATCGTGCGTAAATACTGTAATACCGTTTCACTGTTTTAACACGCAAACTCACCCGAAGAATGTTTAAAACGACTTCAACAAGCCATTGTTGAAGAGTTTGCAATGGGCCCGTTGTTCTAATGTAACTTGATTGTAAAACAAAGGGCGCCACGCTAAAGTCCCTAATATACTTTGGCAGCGCGACAGTCTTTTGTACCGAAAGAAGCCAATTCGTATTCCCTTTAAAAACGGTTTGGAAAGCTGTTTTATTGGTAGCACTAGTTCTTATTGGGACGTGTGAAGTAGTTTCGTTTTATGGAATTATTAATAGGTTCTCGGTGAAACTTTTTACTGACGACATTTTCGCAACGTCTTGTTCACTGTTTTCGAGGATTTAGTAGTCTCAAATGTTTAGAAAAATATTTTTACTTTATACCCATCTGATGATTGAAACTTTAAAAAGAACATATAAACAAGAGTAGCTTCTAGCTGTTAAAATCTCTAACGTTTTTTCCAAGCATTCATTTACAACATAAATACGCCTGAAGCGAAATACTACGTCCGAGACAACAAACAAGCACAAAGTAGGGTTCACCCGTAGGCTGCAGGCGAGCGCGCACAAATCCCGAGAGAGCAGATTTTAATTAACTATCGCCTTACGTCTTACAGGTGTAACGAGCAAAAGAAATAACCCTCTCCGCGCTCCCTGAAACACGAGACCCATTTTGAGGTACTAAAAGACGGCTAATTGAAAAGCTAATATTCACGGTATAACATTAATTATCCTCTGGAGGGCTGCTGCGTAATCTCCAACGAGAAATCCTTATTATTTTAAGTGATACGCCGGCGCGGCCATGTTAAATATTAAACGAAACTGCGCGATGCCTTTTAATAATAAGTGTAGTTTAGCTCGGCATGTGTTTTGGGAATAAAACACTGGGACCTTTGTTAATGTGTTATCGTATCGAACATTTTGAACCTCGTTATAGCATGATTAATAAGTAACTTCTTAATCAAAATATGAATAAGTCAGGATACGCAAGTTAGCGTGCTTGTAATATGCTCATGATCTAATTATATTGTGATGAGCTAGCTTCATCTCTCTGAATGACCGACCTTTGACAGTTCAAAAGTGCCTGTAAATGGTTTAATTGCAATAAATGCTTTGATTTTCAGTTTGATATTTTGTGTTGTCAAATCTCCGCTGCAAAATATTTTTACACATCTTAAGAAAAGAAAAGTAAAGTAAAAAATATCGATCATAATGATCAATAATGCCTTCACTCAATACCGTCGGGAAATCGACTGATGTTTATTGCAGCGTGCTATTATTCTTCTACCCGCGGAGCGAAAAATGGGCAAATCTTTAAAAACTAGCTGTAGTTCGTAAGACAGCCAATAAAGCTCATTCAGTCGTTTATAAATTCATGCTCCGTTTCACCGTGACATGGGGGTGGTTCTATTTCTGTAATATTGTGTGGCGGTTGCAGATGGGACTGGTGAGCGTAAGGTTGTGAGTTTGGTTCTCGGCTCAAATAGAATTGAGCTTTTCCAATAGATTAATTCAGTTCTGGAATTGTACATTGTAGATGACTTGTCACCAATGTCGTAGAAATTCACTAAGTATACCTAATTGAGCGAGCGAAGCGTCTCTACTTCATCAAAAAAAAAAATCTTCGCAGAGAGATTTTTGTGCTTTATAGCTAGTTATTTTTAATCTGCTTTATTATATAGCTACCACCAGTACCACAGACCCACGCAAAATGTGCAAAACCACAGGTTATTAGATTTATTGCAGACTAGTTTTTGCCCGCGCGTGGATGACGGAAATTATCCCACGGGACCGTACTACTGGGATAAAAAGTATCTTATGTCCTATTCCAGGTCATGGTCTACCCATGTGCTGAATTTCATCCTAATCCGTTCAGCTGTTTTAGCGTGAAAGCGTAACAAACAAACAAACTCACTTTCGCATTTATAATTATTAGTTAGGTTTAGGATTTACCACCTTAGTCATGCAGCATTACATAATACTCACCCTCTATCAATTTGACACGTACTCGTAAAACGTCGTTACAGGCACGAACGACTCGCTGCATACATTATTCTCTTGTTTTGCCTTATTTATGTTCTCTAACTAGTTAAGTAATAGCTATTATATCAAACTCAATCTGACGTCATCTCTGTTTAGTTTTTCTCGAAATGTTTGTTCTGAATGTTTCAAAATAGTCTTTAGTTAAACATTTCGCTTACTACTTCCAACGAAAACGTATATTGGATTGGTATTAAACAACAATTTACTTATTTATGTAAATATCCAATTTCTTAGAATAAAAAATTACTTGCGAAATCTAATAACATTGGCCCTCAAACACCCTACAGCAAAATCAATATTCAATTTGATTGCATAAAACATTTTTCAGAGCCTAATCGAAGGCAAATTTTTCCCTATTACAGTAAGTGTGATATTTTCATTTGAAATGCCAACAATTTCAACGATATTTCAAAAGCGGGAAAAAATTGTAGCGATAAGAGCGTCACTGAAGTTAGGGTGTGTTTCACTGGAGTTGTTATCAGTTGAGGGCACTCGGGGCAGTTGGGGCACGCGGGGCGGCTGGGCCAGCGGGGTCAGCGGACACGATCCACCAAATCGAATGAAAAATTGTACCAACTTCATTGAACCGATGTTTTGAAGTTACGTGAACCTTCGCTGAATCGGCACAGGCGTTAAGCCACGAATTGGAAAAATACACCTGGCAGTAGGGCAGATGTGTGCATACCGAGAGGTATTTCTCGTCGAAACATCAGACCCTTGGGACACACGTAAAAATACGGGAACCCCTTTTTAGGTGGGCACCGCCTACTTCCAATATCTGCGTAATATTTTAGACGTGATGGCGGAGGTTTCGCTTCTGAACAAACAGGTGAGAACAAACGTTACCTACAAGTTAGATAGGTTTTGGTTATCATGACCTAAGTAATAACTTTAGTTACAATTTAAAAGAATCTGAGGAATACGTCTGATATAAATCTCTTGCACAGAAACGAGTTATTTAGGAACTACAAAAAAATTGTAGACAAAAAATGGCACTCGCTCTACAGAAGTTTCAATAACACGAATGATACTTTATCTTTAGTAATTCAAAACGGGGTAACCCATTACACTATTTCAATCCAACATTACCATACCTTCATAGAATCTCGACCTCTCAAACTTACATGCCAGCACTTCCGTTAATGTAGTTATAATAGATCGAACGTTGTTTACCCAGCTCTCCCCAGTCTTCGCCACTGTTCCCCACTATTCGCCAACGTTGGAGCGGGCGGTGAACTTCATACGGACAACTTTAAAATGAAAGATTCGAACGAGCGCGCCATGTAATATTAAATTCTCAGGCACGTATACTGCGATGGGTTTTAGATTTAGTTATTTGTGATTAATATTTTGTGTGACGATAGATGTATTTGCTTGGCATATCTGATGTGGTCTATAGGAGGGTTTATTTTCGCACAACAAAACTTACCCTTAATTTAAAAACGAACTAAGATATTTACCCCATTTAAACAGACATACAAATTGGTATATTTCATCTCATTCCTTTGCTCCTAGGCATAGAAAAATATTATTTTTAAATGTAGGTACTTCTAGCTAACATATAATTTAAGCTAACAGAACCGCTTGTTACTAATCTTTAAGTCAATAAAATTCCTAGAACTACCAAAACCATACCACAGACCTTCAAAACTGTGGCAAAGCCGTCATAAAGAAAAGTATATAATCCAGTTTATACGAACAACGTTAATAGGTTGTAAGTATTGCTTCCATTGTAAAAACGAACTCCTTAAAAAAAATTGCTGTATAACGGTCGTACTTTTCGCGCCCTTTTTCAATTACGTCATCAAGTTAAGGTTGTCACCGACGATACTATTATATTCTTCGCGTTGACGTAAAATCATTAATATGGAATGGTATATGGAAATGGGTCACTCTGCTGGGCAAGGCTAACAATAAGTCACTTAGCGAGACATTCTCAGGTGACCTAACACCTTACAGGCTATCAGTCATGACTATTTTTGAATAGACTTATACATTATATAGGAAAGGGAGGCCTTTGCCCCGAAGTGGGACAACATATGCTGATTATTATTATTATTAATAATTTATTTCGGATTTTCAAATACATCCATATAGTTGTTGGTAACACGGAAATGCTTATGAAAGTAATGTTAGTAATGACAAGACAAGATTTTACAAACTAAATAAGTACAAAACAACACTATCGGAAACTCCGATACCCGTGATTATAATCAATATAATATATAAATGTCATCGTAGCTTAGTGTCTAATATGTAAAGAAATTATTCCATACTTCTGACTGCTACAGAATAACAGAACCTTTATTTACTTGCCAAGTAGATTACATACATAATTACCAATGAGAGTTGTTAGTAAAATTGTTTACCAAAACTACCAACTCAATTCGCAGCCTATACAGTGTGTCCGGACATGGACTAGGGATATTTTAAATTCTTAAATATAAACTATTTTAAAGTAAAATTACACTCTAAGCTTGGGTCCATTACACTTCCCCGCTATGTCGCAGCCATTTTGTTTTTTTTTGTTGAAATATTTTCTATGCGAGTACAAAAAACAACATATCTCTCAAAGTTTTAGTCATACTGAAATAGAAATTGGTGGTGAAAATAAAAGTGAAAGGCGAAAAAAAAAAAAATATTCAACCTATAATTTGTTACTACAAAAACAACCCCGACAACTTTTTATTTTTTTACTAGATCGACAGATTTTGAGCTAAGCTACAATACAACATAAAATTCGCAACTGTATATCTAATATTTAAGAGTTATTGTTGTATGAACATAGCGAATACGCAAGCTTTGTGCTTTTTGCAAGGCAATTGTCGGTACCCTAAACAGGAAATTTTTATTTTTTATTTTTTTAATAATTAAAGTTTTAAGTACTTTATAATAGTATATTTAAGTATTTAGAATATCGCTAGTCTATGTCCGGACACACTGTATATTCGAATCAAAAATAGGTATCATTCTTTGACAGTTTTATGAAATGCCAATAGCACGGCTAATTGACTGTCAATTTATTTCGTCCTTCCTTTGATGTAATTATTCACCTGGTAGTACCAACTCGAGACATCGCGGCCGGTCACCTAACCGCTGCCGCTGGTCTGACCAAGTAACCGCCCTCACTGGACTCTGTAACGACGACCCTGAGAGAAGCGGAGAACCGAATGAAGTGGAAGAACATCATACATAAAGCCACGAAGGTATTTCAGGGATACGACCTTCAGTAATGAAGTACGCGACCAAGAAGTAACTAATATCACCTACAAATGAACTCATATTCCAGTAGGTAGTGTAGGTACTAATAATTTCATATTTCCCAGCAAGTTCATACATTATTTTCAATACACAACATAGGTAGGGAAACTCATACCTGCGTCAGGGGCATTGATTATGAACTTCGGGCGATATCTAGATAGGCTAGGTAGATACTAGGTCTAGAAACTTTGCTATCTTCGCATATTTCATGTGCTATTCCAATTGGTCGGAATTTATTATGGAAAGATATCGCAGACAGAAGTTTCGGTAGGTAAATTGTTTAATATGAACTTGTGTAATATGGATGTATTGGTGAAAGTATTATCTGTAGTTATTTTTTGGGTCTAGGGAGGGCCCACGTTTAGAGCAAATTATTTATAAGAAACTTACAGGCATGAATCCATAACGTATTTAATCTTTTTTAGCGGGATTGATACGAACCTTTTTGGCAAGACTCGACTTCGAACAAAGAAAAAGACGAGACAAAAAGAGCCCATTAACTTTTATTACGTCTCACAATACTTAGCAGTGTTTGTTTGTAGATACACCCAGAGACACTTTTGCGTTAAGATACCTGGGTGGTATAGCATTTCTTGCAAGTCAAACTGACATAGCAAACGATGTGAAATGTATGCAAAGTCAAAATAGTCTCTTTAATAAAAAATATATTTTACTACTTATATTTTGTTTACATAAATAATGTTTATTATATTTGTTATGATATGCTTTGTGAAAACGAGTTGCTGAAAGTCATACAAACAATCTTCAAAAAAAAACAAAAGTTTCATTTAGCTAGGCACTAAAGTCATATAATAACATAATAATAACAATCAAATGTCAACAAAATCAAATACTGAACCTCTCTTATCGTAAACGTATTTCCTATGGGACTTTTTTATTTTAAGGGAGCTTCTTGTCCCAGCATGAGGTGCACTAAGATATAGGAAATGGCCCACTATGGTGCTCGAACCGATGAGCTAGCAACGTTAATTTATTGCTATGTTTACACCAAGTTGCCCAAGTTTCCCGCAGACGCACACGTGGGCCAACTTATACTTAGATAAATTTTAGGAAACTTGGTGGGTAGCAATAAATTTACTTAATATACGTAATGTAGAAAGGTTTTGACAAGCTATGTTTGAGATGCAATTCTGAAAAAATACTGAAAGGAATGTGTTCAAAAACATTATGTTCATATCATAATAAAAAATAAGTTGACAAATAACGCACAAGAGAACACTCGCACAAAGATGTTCTTTTGAAAAGGCCACATGTCGACGTGCTCGACTCATCTGTTTACTTTACTGTCTGTCAAATATCTAAAAAGTGCCTCGTCACGAAGCACACAAAAAATGCCGTCGTCAAAGAACCTTTGACAAATTATCCTGTTAAGTTGACGAGCAGATATTCCGCGAAAGAACGCTCCCACTCACATTGAGTCGCTAGAAACGCTACTCTTTGAATTGTCAGTTCGATAAGAAATAGAGACGTATCGCAAAATCAAGTGCCGTGTGTACGGCCACATTATCGTCAGTTTTTAAGTGTCGCCGTATCCGACGTCGAGTGCCAAAGTTTTTAGCGTGTAATGCTTCCGATACATAAAACCATCCAATAATATTTGTGTTCAACGGCGATGCGAAAACATTTTGCTCGGAGGCGCCCCCTATCGGTCGGCTATAAAGGCCTTTCGCGCGATAAAAACTGATCTGTGAGTTTGTCTGCCAACAACAGGAAAACAGATCTTTGGCGAGCCGCCAAGTTACCTGGAGGCACCGCGCGAGCTGCCGCCGCGCCGCCTGCCACGCACTCCCCCTGCGTGCACTATCTCTACACCAGTCGATTCTGCACTCGCGATAAAGGGTTAACAAATTGCATCCAACTTCCAAGCACACGTCGCCGAATGTGGAAGCTGTAAATAGTTCCATGTTTGCCGGCGAAGTTTTGACTTCTTTCTCACTCGGCAACTGACGTTCTCATAATGGCTTTCCCGGAGGTAGGAACTAGCGTTTTCATTGTAACGCGCTGGCGTGCGGCCGCCCGCGGCGCCGCCTCGCCGCCTCGCTACGCGGTCCGACTGCGTCACTCCTCAATTTGCTCCACCAATTGTCGCTATTTAAATTGTGTTCCTCGTACAATCCACGTTATTATTCTTTTATGCGCGCCCGCGCGTTGATCGCGAAATACAAATTGTTTTTTCCTCTCGTCTGTATCGGCGCTTATTTCGAGTTGTCTCTATTCTGCAGGAAGCGGGGATGTAAACATGGTGCGGGGCTTAAAAGTGCGTCCTAATTTATTTATAGGCGCCTTTTCGGAAAACGTTTTAGCTATGGTCTTTTATCCAGTTGAACAAAGGATAATACGAATAAAAGCCAGTCGAGCATAATCGTACTTTCCTGGAGAGCTCCGCGAAAGATAAAATAGTCACCACAATTTTCCCGGTAGAGTTTTTACCTTTCAGTGGCGCGGTTTTTTTTGCGGGATTCCAAGCTGATTCAATAAGAAGTTACGAGCGTACTTAGCGAGTATAACACTCGTGTGTACAGTTTTTATGTTTCCACCGGAGAGAAGAATGTATAATATTCGTTTTGTAACAAAGGGGGCGAGTTTGTTGATTGTTTGTATTCGATTATCTCGAAACCAGTGGACCAATTTTGACGGCGCTTTTGTGAGCTCGCTTCTTAAAACATCTTAGATGATAATAACGCAGCTATCTGCATAATCAATTTGGAACTGAACGAGATGAGTCTTACCTACCAGTTTCGTTGTGTAAACAAATTGTTTATTCTTTGGTGTCTGACGGTTCGCTATTTGAAACGTTCAAGTTGGAACCGGTCAAGTTTATGGAGCATTATAATAATTTATTTGGAATAAACTGTGTCGAGTGAGGCACCTGCCACTCTCAATATATCTAAAGATCAACCCGTGACCGCGTAACTGATTTAGTTGCAGAGCGTTGTTGGCGGGTTGGGTTGGTGGGGTGGTGGTAACCTCATAAAGGGCTCCATCAGTCGTCATTAGGCGGATGACGATGACACGCGTGGCCGCACCCGCGCCTTCCGTGATCGATGTACGTCGAACTCCACGTCGATGTATTCATATCGATGCAGATGAATCTAAAAATAAATAATGCTAATGTATTGTTTTTACCCTTTGATAAGAATGATTAATCTTTGAGAGATCCAACAACATGAATATTGGTAACTTTTATAATAAAGGAAGTTATTTTTTTTAAACGCGACTGCTAAAACTCTTATCTGAAAAGAGAAAATCAAGCATTATAAGAATTTTGGAATTACACAGACATATAGACTTACAAATAATCAATTAATTTGATTGACCCTTCTACTAGTATTTAAACGGCAGTATTTTTATATCCTGTAGGTATTAAAAAGAATCATGTTCAAAATAATTCATTACAATTTAGCCTATAACACTAATAAGCAATTTTAATCGAACTTAAAATAGTGTCCAATATTTGATTCCTCAAATATCGATATTTATCAAACCAAAAAACATATTCAACATCCAAAAATAGACACCTCACACCACCACACAATTGTTATTTGATTACACACCTTCGCGATTACCGCGGGCGCGACCCCATATACCTGCGGGGACCAAGATTGATACGACCGCGGCCACAGCCCCTGACAGCCTGTTATTGAAAAATTGAGCGATAATCCCGTTGCGACCACCCTTGTTTAAGATTTCCTTTTTTTCGCAGCACATTTTTAATCATTTCCCCTCCCATAATGTCTGTTTTTAAGGAGTGTTCGGATCAATGCGAAGTTTTGGGTTTTGGTCTCTTTGGTGTGACTGTGGGTTAAGTGGGTGAAAAAACATTTCGAGGCTTAAGTCCTGGACTCCACCAAAGCGTAGACGAGATAAGAGGAGAGATGTGATGGAAGCAACCAATAGGATTTCGTTATTTACATATCTCGTCTCTACTTAGCTTCAGAGGATACGGTTGTGCACAGAGAACAGGAAGTGTCTCATACTTGCTAAGCGCAAACAAAACAGAGATGTGACCTGTACCTTGCAAGCTGGTGACGACGCGCAGTGGAGACGAGAGGAGAGGTGAGCGGCGAGCGGCACCCGCTAGTTCGCCCGCGTCGCACAATCCGCCCGTCTCGCTCTAGCCAGTACACATCTCTGCTCTGGTTTAGCCATTACGCATCTCCGCACAGCTTCGGTGGATACATCCTCTCCGCTTCGTATATCTTTGCCCATCTCCGCTTTGGTGGAGTCCGGGCCTTATGAAGTCTCTTATGTCCAAGGTTTGTTTTCATTTCGGACACGATTTAATCTCACATGAAATATAAATTAAGGAGATCATTAATTTTGGGCTACATTATGCACTTTCACATTTAGCGCAAAAATGTATGGACGGTGAATGATGTTCTTTATAAAAATTCTTTGAGTTGCTGATTATACTATTCGTTACTATACCTGCTAAACGTTATTTTAAGAATGTGCATCACAAGCTACCCCTGCCATTTTTGATTATATAAGTTTAGGACAAAGAGTAAACAACAATATTACCACATCATCATGCATCCCTTGCTTCATTAACAAACTGTAAGGTGTACCCCTCATATAACGCTCGATCTATTGTTCCAGGTTGCGCGTTCGTAAAGTTCAGCTCACACCAAGAGGCACAGGCGGCCATCACGAGCCTGCACGGAAGTCAAACTATGCCGGTAAGCACGCAACCACATTATCGGACGACAAGTCATGAGAGGCCGCGGTGGACTTGACAGTCCATTAAGGACCAAGTTCATTAGCAATACATACCTGTATTTATGTTGCATGCCTTAATAACATAACATAACATCACGCCTGTATTCCCCGAAGAGTTGGGCAGAGTGTACCTGTTCACATTTCGCTAGTAATGTTGAAGACATGACGACGTAATATGACGTAAGTTGGGTACTTATCTCGCGAATGATATTTATGGTAAGGATATTGATTTGATTTTGCACAACATTCATACAAGAAATCTTAATGACTTCATCATTTAGGACAAACTTATTGACACCGTGCAACAAAACTTATCGTTTTCTTTAAGCCTGTCTGTGCTTAAAATTCAATTCTAACGCTGTTCACCGCTGAGCCAATCAGAATCTACTTATTTTACCGTTCAACTGTTCTGGTTCTGAGCCAGTTCCCCAACTTCCGTCCTTATCTCCAACGTCAAACTATTTACAAACATTTTTCAACGGAAATAAGTTATTCGCTTTCAATAAACTACTCTGCGAAGCTCCGTCAGAATTCTGCGTCACACTTTTATTTAACTTCCTATATATTTCCGCCCTTGTATCCGGGACAAATTGGTAAGATACATACATATTTGTTCATTTACAAGGCTAAGGAAGCTTGCCGCGATCAAATTAGGAATGATTTGTCGGTACTTCGAGTTCCAATCTCCGGCAACCTTCGATAAGCATGTTAAGCCCTGTTGAATGTTATTCAATATAATGGTATTTCTCATAGCATGAAGTTTGTATCTGATCCAACCTTTGAACAAGTTATTCAATATTACCTATAGGTGATTTGGTCAAACCTTGCATTGCAGACGTCCGAACGACTAATAAAGTTTTCCTAAAAGTAGTTTATCAGGACGGCAATGACCTTCCCCGCTCCCGCTGTCGCTTATACTTGAGACACATCACACGTCGACAAAACATTGAGTTATTCGCCTACGTACGTACGTACGCTGATAGAATAGTTAGTGAACTAACGCAAACAGAGTGAGCCGTGGCTTCACGCAACCCTGATTCACTACTATAAATATTGTGCTGATTTGAGCTTGATGAGGCAAGGGCTCGTGTATACAGTGGGCCATGCTTGGGATAGATTTAGTCAATGTCTTAAAAAAAGAGAAAAAAACCCAAGAGCAGTAAAACAACCCGACCACGAAACGATTATAATTATTTAAAAAGATACCGTTTTTTTAAATAATTTAAAACATTTAACACTTTTGTCGCTATACGCTTTACGCTATAAGCTATTGGGTTTTTTTTTTTTTTCGTATTTTATTTCTATTTTTAACGGTCTCACAACAAAATCTCACGAGGACAGGGCTGAAGTATGTGAAACGTATATATTTAGTCTTTAAGAAAGGAATCTGACCTTTTCATACCTCCACATGATCGTAAAAAGATGTCTCCGAGATGAAATTGATTCAGTCTCGTAAAGGTTACTGTGAGTCTTTACGGAGGTCAAGTTGAGCATAATAATGATACGGGGTTATGTAAGCCTGGGTTTTTGAGTAAATGATGAAGAAAATATGTTCGTGTGACTATGTAGGTATGACAGAATTTTGTGGAAACTCACAAAAAATCGATGAATTTCGAGATTTTTTTCCCTCGTTATTTTTTAATAACTAGGGAAAGAAATCTCGAAATTACACGTAATAGTGCAGGAAGATAATAAATGAATAATTTAGTTCTCCTAATACCGTTTACGATTCTCAAAACCTTACCGGAATTTCTTTGAAATAAATAATAATTTTAGATAATAAAGGTACAAAACAGTAACTGCAATAGAATTCATTTGATGCGCCAAGGTAGCCCGCAAAAGTCAAATTTTCTTACGTTTTTTGCAATTTTCAAGTCAGTGTCAGGTTGTATGTTGATTAAAATATGATTCGCGACCATAACAAATATGGCTTTACAGAATTATAATTATTAGATTCAGCAATAAAGCCCCTTAAGTTAGAATAATCCTCAAATGTCATGATTTCATGAAATAGTCGTTCAATAGGCTTTTATGAACTTAGAGAGTTGTATTGATGATTTTTGTGATTATAATTCTATAAATAAATATTTATATCTGAACCTTTCGCCTTAAATACAAAGTACATTCCTATTTGAGAAACGTTTTTGTTCGCTAATTATCATATTCGTAGCCTCGTTCTCTGCTTCTCACTCAATTAAATTCAAATTAAGTAACCCTTTTCCTATGTAGCTAACTTTCCTTCGGTCTTTTCATTACATGAACCAATTAAAACAAGTACAAATTCGGATATTAAAAACGGACCAAACACTAATAGAAAATGCATTCGAATTGTCAATAGATAGTGTAGTTAAGTTTTGACAAAAAATTGCAAAATCGACTGTCCGATCCAGCAGTTTAACTTTTTAATTAGTGGCTCTGTCGGACGCCCGCCGTTGCCTACGCCGAGAATAAAACATCGATACTCATTCATTCGAATAATCGATTCATTTTTGCTAATCTCTTGAATAATCTTTGAGTTAATGTCCTTAATTGATGTTCTCGCAGTTATATTGCTTTCGTTCTCATTTGCTTTTACACCATCTAAAGTTGAACTTGTAAAAAGAAACCGAAGGTTATTAACTAACAATTAGTTCGTTCATTTACTAAAGGTACCTAATATAAACAATATACTATACTACTAACTATTAATTAACTAAATAAATCCTAACTAGTATTAATCAAAACTAACTATACAAATTAACAATTAGTAACTAAAATATGGCGTCAAAAAATTCCACCGCATCGCTGTCGGCTGGTCATCTCCCGTATAAAAGACACTTAACGAAGCCGAAAGTCACTTGTTATTCCCGTCATTGTGATCATTTTTTGTTCTGGACCATACCTGGGACACTTCTGGTTTCGAAGATATTAAAGGTCAAAGTTCCAACTTTTTCTGATGATTTTTAAAGAAAGCAAGTTTTAAATGTATAACTTAATTTTAAATATCTCCACAAACCCTGAACCGTTGCATGCACCCATAAACACATGTTTTGCGTGCGTTACGTTGCGCACTACCGTGAACAGCGATTATTCACCAAAAAAATTAAAGTCGTTTCCCAGCAATTCTTTTTGTGCAATATTATTTAACTAGCTGTGCCCCGCGGTTTCACCCGCGTAGGTCTCGATCCCGTGGGAATATAGGGATAAAACGTATCCTATGTCCTATTCCAGGTCATGGTCTACCCGTGTGCCCATCCTCTCCTCTCTAAAGTAGGGAACGTCGCGGTGGCGAGGCGCTGGCGTCGAACGGTTCGCGTATTGCATTTCGTGATAACTTCGAAATTAAATGTCCGATTTGAACGAATTAAAAAGTATTTTACTGCTACATAAATACCCTTGATGTTAAAACTATTTTTCAGCCCATCTATTCGAAAAGGACGACTTGGTTCGCCTTTAAGTGCACCCAAAGGTGGTATTTTCTATAAGAAACTTTTAGCGGGCAGTAATGAGTTTTTAATCCTCTTTATAAGTGCGCGGCAAAGAATAAGTGCGCCGCAATTATCTTAGCTGCGCACTTTTTGAATTTGGAACATCTTAGTGTTACGTACGCAAATATTGTTTGAATAAAGACTGGCTAGTGCGAAGGCCATCGTATGGGTACTGGGAAGTGTTAGGACCGACGTAAAATAAAATCAATCTGCCTAGCCTTTTCCCAACTATGTTGGGGTCGGCTTCCAGTCTAACTGGATTCAGCATTTAGAGATTGAGGAACAGGGTGGAAAGTTCACTCATCCTCTATTGAAAAGGGAGGATACTCCGACCAAACGGGTGTCTTGTCTGGCGGGCAACTGCCCAACGATTGATGTTGGAATCTTGTATAATGTTGATCGCGCGGTAAACTTCCATTGCGCGATGCAGGATTTTGTGTTATTTACTACACAAAAAGATACATAACTTATCGGAATAATTACGACTTCCGAAATTAAGTAATTTTTCACGTATTAGTGTTTTATTTTTTGGAAGTCGGTTGTTTTTTTTTCTGAGTTTATTTTGAACATTACTGACATCGGTGAGGGAAAACATGATGGGGAAACCTGAACTTGTAGTTAATAATTATAAGCCTGTAATAGCCAACCCGTCTTGAGCAAGCGTGGTTAAAATATGAGGCGCCTTTTATTTTCTCATAGTGGGTGATGAAAAGTAGAGTGTATCTCTCGGGCGCAAAATATATTTTTGGCTCGGGCGTCGTACTTTGAATCCCTCGCTACGTTCAAGATTCTACTGAAGAATCCCTCGCTACGCTCGGGATTCTACTCTAGAATCCCTCACTTCGCTCTGGATTCAAAAAAGCGCCCTCGCCTTAAAAATATTATTTTGCTCCCTTATGATACAATCTACTATATTTGAATACAAATTAATATTATGTTGATAAAACTCCTTCGCAAATAATGCATTAATTTCGGACAAATTTGATTACCATAAAAAAAGGTTATAGTGAGTCAATCTTAAAAGATATGTAGACATGCTGTCACGGACTTTTTTTTTGAACTTTTAAGGAGGAACGATTCCATTATACATGATATTTGCGTAAATTAAACCGTTTACACAGCGCACGCAACGGAAGCTCTAAAAAAGGAATATTTTTTCCCGTTTTTGCAACATTTTTCATTTATGCTCCGCTCCTATTGGTCGTAGCGTGATCTTATAATAGCCTATAACCTTCCCCGAAAAGAATTTTTCAATTCTAACCAGTAGTTCCTGAGATTAGCGTGTTCAAACAAACAAACAAACTCTTCAGCTTTATAATATTAGTATAGGTTTGATGTACCGAATGCATAGTTTGGCGGCTATGCGATGGGTCTTTTTACACCCTGTATGTATGTATGTATTTGAACGCAATAACCAAATTATACCTCATATTAATATAATAAATGTGAAAGTTTTTGAAGATAGATAGATGGGTGTTTGTTACTCTTTCACGCAAAAACTACTGAACGGATTTGGATGTTTGGCACACAGATAATTTATAACCTGGATTAACACATAAGATACTTTTTATCCCGATATTCCCACGGGATCGAGTCTTATGCGGGTGAAACCGCGGGGCGCTGCGAGATACAAAAGTAATTGATACAAATATATTCTGGAAATCCAGACATGTCATTACAGCATGTAACGCCAATAAAAACTTCTACCATACGACTCATAATCCTAATACACGTGTTTCAGCAAATTGTAATTAGGAACCATACAACTGACCCTCGCTTACCCTCGACAGGAATCCACTTATATTAATTGTTACGAACGGTAACTTGGAGTAAAAGCGACCCACTAAATGAAAGAAGCCGTCCTTTACTTAGTTCACCGCATAATATACCGGCCATTACGATATTAAATCTGGTTTCAACTTTATTCGCCGACCACTGAATAACAATAAATTTAATTGGTACGCTGATAACAAAATAAATCGTCAGTGTATAATAACATATCAATTTCCAATCAATTCGTAATCAGTCACAATTTGGTTGCGAATGTATTTTGTTACATTGAAACAGAGCACTTTGTTTAATAGCAATCTGATATTCATTAATCATTCGACTCAGCGTGACGCTGTCCTCATATTATGCAATTGTGTTATAATTTGGATTGGTTATATTTCAAGCAAAATAGACATATGATATGATGACGAACTGCTTTTAACAAAAAACATATTTCAATTAATAGATTTCGCTCGGAAGCTAAATACGATTACTAAATTAAGAGCCGACATAAAGGACTGACTACATAATCCTGAATATAGTAAAAATGGTGTTCTGTAATCAAGTGCAAACTAGCATTGGACCGTTGACAAGCCGAACACAGTTCGAGTGAGGTTTTGTTGGAGTCAGAATAGAAATTCGGCGGGCACTCGGCGAGCCCGATAATTCCTTTTGCCGAGCGACGACACAAAAGCTCGCTCTCTCCCGCCCCCCGGATTTGCTCTCAACTTCTCCTAATGACGTTTTTGTCTGGCCCTCTCTACCTCTAGTCTTGTATTCTGTACAAATATTGATTGACTTGTATGGCGCTTCCTTTGAAAACGTATTTCGTTGTACAAGTACGAAGCCCCTATTTTTAGTTATTCTATTTAGTTTTCCAATTTTGTCAGTATTTTTTGACCGTACTGAAGTGTCTGTTGTCTGCTTTACTTTTAAATTGTGTTACGAAAGTAATTTGTTGGATAACTTTGTTTTAGTTTACAATGGCTTAACTTGCTAAGCTAATTGAAAATGACGGGGCAGAGGATAACTAAATTACAAGAAACTGTACTAACATACACATCTTCTACATTTGTAAATGAAAATGAGTCGAATTCATTCAAGCTTTTGCATACAATTCTGTCATAGTTAACTCTTGACAACATTAACACACTCAAAGATAAGGCTAAAGTAAATTAATTTCTTCTTCATTTGGCTCTGCCAGTCCCAATGAACTAATCCGGATAAATATAATACCCCTTCAGGCGGCCTATTCGTCTCAGTAACGTAAAAAAATCATTCAAATCTGTCTGTGGGCTCAGATAATCTTACCCAAAGTCGTGTGCATTATACCTTTTATCTTTTGGTCGCAACCTCATTTGTGATACAGGAGTATTCTACTTTGACCTTATTGGTTTCGCAAGATGAGAGTAGATAATTATGATGTTTAGAAAACATAAAAATATTTTATATTTATGAGAGGTAAGGCTCCGTGTTTTTACTACAATATTACTAAACTGATATGAGACTACCGAACCGTTCAAAAGTAGGTACACCATTAATAGATCAAAATAATTACTTTGGACGTCACATTAACATCTTCCGCATAAAATTATAAGATGCAACCGAACTCAAAAACTACCACGAGCATAATCTCTCATGAAGTAAACGGGTCTTCAACATAAACAGTCGTCCAAGTTTGGAGGTCAGCTTACACTGTTGCTTTTCATAATTGGCTCAGCGGAGCTTGCGCGGATCTTATTAAGAGAAAATTTGTAGTGCTTCAGGCACACAATATGGCGCCCACGGACCACGGAAACGGAAGATTATTATACGAGCATGAGCATAATAATAATATATCGTCATATTCTTTTGCTTTGAGTTATTGAAGTGCTTCTTATTGTAGACGTGATATTGGATTTGAGATTTACCTCTGTGGAGGCTTTGCATACAACACAATAGGTATTTTTGCATTTAGAGTATGTTACATTCATAATAATAATATAAGTTTATTTTATTATTTTTTTGTAGTGATACACATGTCTTATAGGCTATATTTTCTTGTGACACATGATTAAGACTATGATTATACATGATTAAGATTTCTATAGCCGAACTAGGCGAAAGCCTGTATTTCGGCTATCAGCGCCAAACCCCTCAAGTAGTAAACACTTGAACTCTTATCTTTTCACAAAATACTAGAGCTAAGTAACCTTTGGAAATTCATAGATTTCATTCAACAATATTTAATCATATTTTAGAGCTACACTCTAGCAACTATCGGCTACCCGAAAATTACTTCGATGTAATGAATTGTTTAATGACTCCTAAATTACAACATTCTGCTCTACTCGTAATAGTTTTACTACAATCCGTCATCTTACGGCACCCACAGCTATTCACTCGACAACATTACATGGGATCTAACGCCTACAGGTTTAAGACGGAGGTATATAAGACGGAGAGGTGTGGACAATATTGGCATATACATACATACGTTATAACTTGGGAATATTAAGTTAAAGACAAATTAATAATAATTTTCTTTTGACATCGGTTGTGCCGTGATATGCGCCATAGTTTAAATAATGTTGTTATTATAACATAATTATCCTAATAATATATTACTAAATATATATTTACTAAAATAAATATTTAGGCATTTACAGATCCTTTGTCAAGATTAATGAATCGTTAACAGACTTATATTGTAATAATTTATCTTTCACACATTTTATTGTAATACTTGATATCTCTTAATAATCTTTAGAGAATTAAAAATCTTATACACATTATTAAGTTACCAAAAGTGTACGATGTAGATACTTAATTATACTGTATAACATAAGTACTTATTATCTAAAGTAAACCTAGTGAGCTCGAAATTAATGTAGTCACTCTCTTCAAATTGTCACAAAAAATGTTACATTAATTTCTTCGCAACTTGAGTTTTAAAACATCGAAATTCGAGCGATCTTGAAACTTTTCGGCAATTTATCTTTCAACGTAACAAAATTAATCTTATAAAACTAAAATAGCGTAAAACATTAAACTCAACTCGGTAGGTAAGTGGCCACACTATATTTTTCTTGCGGAGAAATGTCAAAAGGGGCATTAGCCGCGGTCGCTCGAAACTTGGAGGCTGCGATAACCGCCGTGAGAGGGCGCTGCGAACTATTTACCCAGCTTATGGGCGAAGCGGGCACAAAATTAAGAGATTTTCCCGCGCCAGTACAAACAGTGTAAAATAGCCCTTATTAAAAGCGTCCCGTGTATTTTAAAATGAAGACGCGACGATGACGCGGTATTTGTTTAGGCATCGACGTTACTATATTAAAAGAGAGTGCGCGCATTATTAGTGTGTGAGTCAACAGATTCTCAATTAGGTTTTTACGTACAGCGTGTTTGTACTTCGCTTGTTTAGATTCGATTAATATGTGTGCGTTTTGGATGCTCGTAGCCACGCAACCACATAAAACTGTTGCTTATAAAAGCGAATATTAATTAAATTACTATGTTATTTCTGAACAAACAAAAATGTTATACAACATTGCAAGCGTATGAGTAAAACATGAAAACGCTCTCGTTAACCGTAGCTAGCAGTTTTAAAAACTTTGGTCGACGTGAATTTAGCTCAAAGTGATAACAAGTTTAGTGATTGCAAAGTTTTACTTTAAACGAATTATTTATTTTAATAAATGATAGAGTAGATCATTTTTATTTCAAGGACTAGTGCGATTTTGAATTTAAAATTATTTACTTCAATAAACACACAATTTTGACGTAACACAGTACCCTTTATAGATCCCCTACATAACATAACACTATTACACCAGAGTAGACAGTCTAACCGCACTGTGTTACGAAACAATTCCGCAGTAACGCGTCATTCAATTAAGTGACGAGTCTGTTGTCACAGCGTGTTTGTCGCGCTTACTCTATGTCGCACCTCTGTCGACATGAGTGAACGTGTCAACATTACCTAATTATTGTTTTATGGTCATATCTCCAGTTTAATGCCTAAATGGGTCTTAAGCGTTGGGTGGAGTTTGACACGTCGGGTATTACACCTAACCTACAAGCAACTGATTATTATATACAGTTGCTTGCAGATTACCACTCTGGTAATTATGTGAACCATAATCATAGTCATTTATTCATTAACTATCATTTATCTGAATTTACACAAATTAAATTATATTACACACAAAATATAAATAAACAACATTGATTTTTACAAAATTAATTCAATTTCATAAATATTAAAGTAATCCTAATCCTAACTATCTATATAAATGCGGACGTGAGTTCGTTTGTTTGTTCATTACACTTTCACGCTAAAACAGCTGATCAGATTTGGATGAAATTTGGTACATGGGTGTATCCATGTACCAAATGTCATCCAAATCATGGTATCATGACCTGGATTAGGACATAGGATACTTTATATCCCGTTATTTCCACGGGATCAAGACTTATGCAGGTGAAACCGGAGGGCGCAGCTAGTTCTTAATAATTCAATTATCAGATAGGAAATCTTCAATGGCGTATGTTCAATAAGTTTTTTTTGTTTTTTTTTTTAGAACTATAATGGACCGTGCTTTTCAGATCTAAAAGCAACCTGTCATATAATTTTACTGATTGGTAACGAACGATTGATCATACTTTTAAGGTGTTCTCTACGAGTGTCTTCCCCTATCTCTCGTTCTTCTATGGTCTCAAATTCATGAAGGTATTTAGCCATATTAATCAAAAGTACAAGGACATAATGTAAGTGATGATTGTTATGAACTATGCCATAACTGGGCAATACTGGGCATGGTATCATATATCTGTTACAAACAAACTTATAATATTCGAAATGAAAATATACTTTACGAATTCCTATTGCGGTCAAAAGCGCAAAAAGCCAGACAATAATATCACATGATTCTTTTCATAAAATAATACAAAAGCAATCCTAATTACGCACAAAGATACCCGAGCACCTCGTTTATGTACAAACATGATATTCTAACCGAATGGCTCACAAAATTAATTAAAGCCTCGTTTTATCATGGAAATACTATAACTTCAGCGAAGCCTCAAAAATGGCCGCTTCAGATCGCGTTTCTAGTCATGATTAAAACGTGAATCAGACATCCAAAAGTCAGTTTTATTTCTCCTCCTTTAACAAATACTCAAACATGTTATAATGTTACCAAAATTCTTTTATATTGTTAATTGTGGCTTTCCACTAAAGCACCCAATATTTATATGGCTTTGTGATTACAATGGCTGAGATTATACCCTCTTCGTTTAAGAGCGGGCTATTAATATAGAATATTGCTGGGAATTACTATAGTCTTTATCATATTGTTGACCACTTTATTTACAGAATTTGATACTATTCGGTGCTTAGAATTTGAAAGCATCTGTTACGTAATGATGCCCATGATGGACGAAGCTTAAAATTTATTCAATTGTATTTACAATCAACTGAAATATTTGTTGTTTGCAAACAAAACGTATCAAATGTCTAAGCTACGATATCTATTTCTGTAACTTTGAAGAAAAGTGACACATAAAAATCCTAATATTCTAATATTTACGTTCACTTTACTAAATTACCGAAGGCTCCAAGCTTAAAAATTAAGTCATAACTCATCACAAAATGTATTAGAGACAAATGCTACGCTCGCTACACTGTCTACGCGGGCTGCTACGACGCTACGAAAAGCTACGAAATGCTACGAACTTACTTCACTTTCGTAGCACAGTAATTAGACTTTAGGTTTAGGTATATGTCTCGCGGCTGAGTATTACTTTGCTTTAGGAGTTATAATTCTGAGCTCTTTAACGTTGGATTTATTCAATTATTTTAATTAAAATTTTAATATCGGCAGCATTATGCATGAGTGGTGAATTTTTATCGAGTCCCTCAACTCTAACTGTATATAAAATTAAATTATTAAGTGATTAAACTGTCCATCATCTTCCTAGCCTTTTCCCAACCATTTTGGGGTCGGCTTCCAATCTAACCAGATGCAGCTGAATACCAGTATTTTACATGGAGCGACTGCCTATCTGACCTCCACAACACATTATCTGGGTAATACGATACCCTTTGGAAAGACTGGTTGTCAGACTTTCGGGCTTTGACGATCTGTAACGACTGTCAAAGATCCACAAATGACAGCCGGGACCGAAGGCTTAACGTGCTTTCCGAGGCACGGTGGAGTCTCGGTATGTAAAGATGGTCACCCATCCACGGACCAACCCCGGCAACCGTAGCTTAACCTGATGGATCGACCGGTGCGGCTGTTATTACTTAGCCACGAGCTCCTTAGTGAGTAAACTGTCCAATGTAATTAAATTGGGAAATTATTACTACAGCATAAGCGGCTTTGCTATTCAGGTGAGGGGGGGGGGGCACGTTACCCGTTGACAGCGTTATTAAGCTTAAGCATCAAAATAATCTTCTTTATAAAGAGGATTTTGAAGCCTACGCTTAGTAATGCATAATATTATCATTAGTTGTAAATTATTATGTGTGATCAAAATAGCTAAAATTCTCTAGAAGATTATAATTCCCTAAATAATATTAATAACGCTTTATATCTACAATCAAATAAATTTAACTAAGGTTTCTTTTATAAATTTTCCTCTGGTGTTTATTTACTTTTTCCAAGATATTATTTACATAATTTAAAAACTTGCAGGCTTTAAAATTATAATATAAATAACATTTCTCATATTTAAACTAGAACGAGTTGTGTCATAATAAGAAAACCAAATAAAAAGGCACAGTCACATTTAAATCTAAATTATTATTTAAATGACTGCTTTGGAACATTCCTTATTATATTTCAAACAAAAACATATATTTTTTTAATCATATTTGTAAAGGCATCCACGTACACAACTTGCTTCAAAAATAACTATTGTTCCGCAGAAACACGTACACGTTAGTTAGAAAAATGATCAGTGACATTTGTAACGTGTTACAAACGTTGCGGCGCACACCTGTGCATTACACTGCGCGACAGATTAAGGGGGACGTCTAGAAACAAAGAAACATGAAATAAAAAGTTGTGTCCCCTCTTTAAATAAATAAAGGATAAAAAACGTGTGTTGAAATTGCAATGTCAACATGAATGTAGCGCGATGCTATTTAGTATGAAATTGTTCTACTGCTATAATAGCCATCTGTAAATAGTTAACTTATAAATTAGGATTAGGGATTGGTACATTACATAGACAGTGCAATGTTTTCAATCATTATGACTATTGCCATGCCATCGCTGTGTTTAGTTCGACTGACAATTAAGAGATAGGATGGACTAAAAACAAATTCAACCCTTGCGTAATGAAAGTCGTACAACAAATTATTTTTCTTCAGTTATTCTTTTTTTTAAACAATATTTTCTCTTGAATCCGATCAGTTCGTCCTAAAACCTACCTGTACGTGTAATAGTACAGTCAGACAGGACCGGTGCAGATTATTGCGCTCGGTATAACGCCTACACTTTATTGTCATAGGCACCTCCCGTGTGCTGCCGTATCTATCCTATACGGATTCGTTGCAACGTTTTATTTTACTGGGCAATTTTTTTTGGTCGGAATTGTATTTTTGCGGATTTTTTTAATTGCATGCTTTGTTTTCATGGAGGCTAAATGTTCCCAAGTTGTTTTCCCTACTTATTTTCGTTAGGTACTTGAGGAAATTTAACTTAATTAGATTAATTGAAACGAATTAACTACAACTATTGAAACAGTTTTAAAATGTCAACGATATGTCACACTATTGTTGTTAAAACATTATTTTCACTTTTTATTTTGTTATTTGTTTGTTATTTTGTGTTTCACGAACTGTGTAATTTTTTTTTTTTTTGTTATTTCTTTCTTTAATCGTTTTTGATGTAGAAACTCAAATGTTTTCTAAACTACATTACGAAATATCCAAACCACATTTATAGGTAACCTATAATTCAGTGTGAAAATATGGTGAAGCGTGGGTAGCGAGTCCATGATGCTCTGAATTATCATCTGTATACGCGGCGAAGCCCTCCGCGTCGGCAGAACCCTTATTGAAAACATTTACATATGTATGTACGTATCAACGGGACGTACGTGCTTCTCCCTCCATATTGTAAACGAGAACGCTCCAATATTATCAAAGTTAGCGATGAAATCGACGATTTACTACGCAGCTTAAGGTAATGATAGAATATTTTCGATCGACTTTCTCAAATATTCGAGAACGCTTTATCGAGACTATGGAATCATCGTAATGGGTCCCCGATGGCTCGGGAGCGGGCTGTCGAGAACAGATTGACTGTCGTGTAAGCTGTTCGCTCGGATCCGGTTTTTGTGTTTCAACTTGTTACGAGTATGAGACGCGATAATAACATGAAATTGACGCTCTCGACTCTGATGGTTTGAATTTGATGGCAATTTGGTTTTTATTTTATCTCCGCTTCCGTCAGCGTTTTCTGTGAGGTGTAATACCTTACTGGTGGAATTTTCACTCCAAATATTTACATAAGGAAAATACAAAAAGACACTTTACTGCACCAAAGTGAATACACGTGCTTCGATCGAATGAAACACTTCTTGTTAGTTTAACTGATTATATTAATTGGAGAAATCAAAGAAATATTTTATATTATCTAGCCTGCGACCCAGCCTTAGGCCGTCACCCTATATCTTCCTATTCTCTTTACAAACTGTTCGAACCCTTAAATCAAGCCTTTCTTAACAGCCAGTACAAGTGTAGGTTGCTTACTGCATAAAACCTTACAGTACCTACTACATAACTACATTGTATATGCTCTAAGTGTTGTCTAAAAACACACCCTCATTACAATACAAAAAGATCACTAACCCATCGCCCATGCTCGCTCTATGAGAACAACAGCTGATTCACTGTTTTTCTTACTACCCGCAGATCGATATGGAAATACAGTATAACTTTATTAACATAGAGTAACAAAGGCTAATTATCCAGTGGCTCACGCATAACATTACGTGCCGACCTCTCTGCCTACCCCAGAGCACGCTGTGCTGGTAATTAAGCGAATACATAAATGCATAGTTTATTGAGCGAGCGAGAAGTTGGCGCTATGAGCTTATTTGAATGTGTAGATTTTGAGATAGCAGTTTTTGGTGAAGTGAAGATTGGTATCGTTCATTCATTAGGGTGGGGCTACACGTGGCGTGTGTCGTCATGTGTTCATGAACTCCTTGAGATACGTGAGTCGTTGTAGGAGCCGTAAACGTTATTGAACCTGGATCTCAGTTGCCATTCAGTGAGTTTTAAGCACTTCATTTGAAAAACAATTCGGCTATTCGAGTGTACGTATGTTATAAATAAACATGAAAATTCTCTTGCCATATAAAGTGTTGTACATACAATATGTACGTAATTTTCTTTATAACCCGATATAATGGTATTCCATTTAGCACATGAACTGGTCATGCAAAAGCTGACACATCGATTATGACGTCTACCATTTGTCATGCCAGCCTTCTCATACACCGAAAACCAATCATCAAACGAACATACTGCCCCTAACCTAAATCACACACTCGGCCAAAGAAACAAATTTCGCCAGTCATTTCAGGTTAGCTGCCTGTCCAGCCGCAGACACCGGACCGACACGGCCTGTCCGGCGTGACGAAGCCTTGATTAGAGTTCCGGCTCTCCGGCACGATCCGGCACGACGGCACGCTTCCACAACGCGAAATATCATCGCGTGCTGCAAAATAAAGGGAATAGACAACTTTGTTTCAGTATGGTAATACTGGAATGAAAAATGTGCAATGTAAAACGGAACATGTTCTTAGAAACGGGACTTATTTTAGGCAAAGTTACAATACTTATTGAATTGACAGGTTTTTCAGTACGTGTTTACCAATATCAATGGCATTAAATTATACAAACTTTTGATGACTCATTCAAAGGCTTAACAAGGCATTGACATCGATAGAATGAAACAAACATAAAAGCGAAAAGTGTTGAATAATATATAACAAATACCTAAATATCTTATCATTGTACCAACCTTTGTCAAAATCGCCACAAAAAATCCAATGACATAAAAGCACGTCGAACACAAAAATGTAGGACAAGAGCTCTTTCAATAAAATCCCCGAACTACTCAACGCCACTTCCATAAAGGTCTCCGAAACTTGCTAACAGCACTTTCGTAAAACGCTTGCCTAAAAATTCGAAAAATACAAATATCCTTTGGCTCGTAAAAATACTAATAGTATTCTGACAAGAGCGGGCTCTGTTAATAAATTCAGTGGAAGTGCATGGCTGCTGGCTGCGGAGGGTTGAAGGGCATTTCTCAGGCGGAGGCCGTATGCAGATGTCTGTTTGTCCAGTCATTACCGCCGGGTTGTTTGCCGGAGCGCCGCCATCGCAGGCCGGCCGTGGCGCAAGTTACTTGTAAATAACCGCGCGGAAATTAAACGAGTCTGTTTGTTTAATCTAGATTTTTTTAATGGAAATTATTTGATTATATAACCTAAATGTAAAATGAATGGACCATCTCATTTCTTCGTAGTATAGCGTTGAAATGCGTAATTATAATGCATTACTTTTTCACATAGGATTTTATCATTAGGACCGTAATCGCGCAAATTGAACATGGTCCTTCCAATGAAGAGTCAAAATGCCCATTACCATTATTACCGTGCCTGGCAGACAATTTGGTAGAATGACGCTACTTTCTATCGCAATTGTCGTAATTTCTAGTAATATTGAATCATTATGATAACTCGCCCTTATCATACCAGAAATATGTCACGGTCACAAAGCGTCCAGCAACATTAAAATTTACAAAAAGGGCAACGGAAAAAAGTCATAAGGAAAGGTATTCCCATAACTCGGACCACGCCACAAGGGAACATTATGTACGCATCAGGGAGCCTCATTTTTGCATTTGTAATAGGGATCATTGTGCAATTATTCAGTCGTTAGTGCGCCAATCTATGGCATAGACGCTCCCGTATTAAAATGCGAATTATTTTGTATAACTTATGTATTATATTAATTTTGTGGTTTTTCGAATCGAGTCGGCTATCTGTAAATTCAGACTAGACTGGTGTAAAATTCTTTGTTGTACTGTTTATTCAGATCAAAAAATAACTTCAGAATTGTACGAGAACAGCCGAATTATTCGCCCATAAGTCCCAAATATTAGAATATTAGAAGTACCTATCAAATACTAATGTTTATGATAAACAAGATGCCTACTCCGGGAATGAGGCAGTTCTAAAATAAACTTAGAGAGGGTGACTAGGTACTTAGCTTCCAAAATTGAACCTATCGTTCTTGTGGCTAAGAATAGAACGTGTACGTGGGTGTTATAAGAGGCGAATAAGCGATTATATCCAGTAAATGTGAAGCATCTGTGCCTATGCCTTTCTTTCTTCTGTGATCAGACGCAGACGAGTAGAAATCTTTTATTTATATATTTTATACAGTAAAATACATAGAGATACGACATAATTATAACATGAGTACAAAGTTTTTGGAATTCTACAATTTTATGACAGTCTTGGTGTGGTTTTCAGCTAGTACTTGGTCGCTCCCTTTTTCACATTGGTGTTGTAAAAGGCTCAGAAATTATATTAGGTACGGTAATATCATTATGTCTGTCATGAGGTTATACATATGGGCGATCTAAGATATTTTGATCTTACCAAATTTCAACTAACCGACAAATATGTATGTCACGAAACATACTACGCACTGCCTCTAATGAACTAGACGTCGTTATCCGTCAACTCAGATTTATTTCGCAGCCCAATAAAATACAGAGTATTTGCGAATCATCTAGCAGTTTTATGTCCTTACCGTTTGTTTGTTCCCACTCGGGGACCTATCTGATTTAATCAAGGTACTAGGTAAGATATGGCATATCGCGCTGGCAACGCGCCAACTAACACGTTAAGACGACTACAAAAATATACGGTAACTCACGACCGTGCGTGTGTGTGTGGGTGCTTTATGTGTGTGCGCACGTCTCTAATTCCTTAGTTGTTCCGCCGACCGTATCTTATACACGACGGTGATCCAGATCTGTATCTGCTTGTTTATAATGGTCTAGACTCGGCAGATTAGTAAGTTAAGAATCTGTTCAAGTCCCCGACAGACTTTTATTGAAATAACTTTCGTTTCTAATACTTTGTATAGTCAGAAGATGAGATAAAACATCATTATGATACTATGAAAACTCAGAGATTCATTCTAAATTCAATTCAACATTATTCAGTTCTTTTGCTTTTAAAAAACTTTCGAAAGATTTAAAAATATTTACTTTTCATTTAGCTATAACAAGCAGCCCTCGGATTGTGAAGATTCTTTTTGAATATCTTCTAAAACAACAACCCGACCGCGGTTGGTGGATATTGTTGATCTCCGTTAAAAAAAAATCAGTTTTTATAGAATCCTAGCGCAGATAAAAATCTGTAAACCCGTTTAACTAAATTGATAAATAAATCAACGTAAACCGCGACACTTAGTTAGAAATACAGCCTCAGCCGGCAGTGTTGAGAATTCCTAGAAAATACAGAAACAAGCCGCGCCGGTAAGCGCATAAACGTTAGCGCATTCAACCAGTTTTGTATGCAAGTTTCATGCAAAGGCGCGCACTTGAATAACTTAGGTCTGTTTGCATAAAAACTCGAATCTCCGAAATGCCCGTTTAGTCTACATTCGGCTGGGACCAGTAATTTGCATAGAATAACAAGAGAAAGCTTGCGGTGCTCCGAATAAAGAGCACTTTGCCACGAAATCTCAGCCCGTGATATTTGGACCCAATCATTGAGAGGTAACTGTAGTGTCCCGATTATCTACCTAACTTTGCATTGACATTACTTTTATAAGCACTGCTTTTTTAACTTTTGGAGAATTTAAATAACGAAATTAACGAGCTTTGTATTTTCACGTTTGCTTTTAAAACGTGATGTTGCGAGATTTTTCTTTGTTGTTGACTATGGTAGTATAATACACAGTAGAGATACAAGATACTATATTAAACAGTTAACAAGTGTAAAAGAGTAAAAGTACAGTTTTACCAGTCATTGTCTGACAGTCAAATAAGGAAAATATTTCAGTTCAAAACACAAACTTACTAAAAGTATAAAGACAACAACAACAATCGCTGTAAAATACTTTGTCAAACAATAAAAACAACGAGATTAATTTTATTTACTAGCAAGTTTGTGAAACATAAATGAAAGCATCATCTCAACTGTTCGTACCGTTGCTTGTGGAAATCACGGCTCCACGTCTCAACACAAGTTCGCGAGACCGCACGAAAAGTATGATTAAAAAACTTGTAGCGAACTCACTGACCGTAATAAAAATACGAGGGAGCAGGTACATACGGGGAGGGGGAATATCAGCGAGTCTCCCGATTGATTGATTGATACATTATTATTACCGTAAAAACAACTGGAATGTATTCGGGCCGGGGTAAATATGCCGACAAACAGACGCTTGTCGGCATATTTTTCCATACGTACTCTCATGATACATGAGCTATTGGAGATGAGTATTTCATCTAGAGAGATTGGGGGGGTAATACATTTATATTTATGTGCAGGTTCACACGGATGAGTACTTCTCTAAATAGCATACGCAACATAACGCCACATAATTCCGCTTCGTCGCAGACGATTTAAATATTTAAAACAAAAACGGAACGTTAATACCTACAATTAAAGGCCGTATATAAATCACTTGTGAATGAAAGAATCCAAGATTTATGATGTCCAGTCATTTTCTGTGTCCGCTCTTAATGCGACGCCGCTTCCTGCGGCCGCTCGGCGCGCGCCAGTCAACGCTACGTGCCCTACCCTTTGTTACAACAGAGACGTTTTTAACGCGTCCCTTCATTTGAAAAGGAGAAAACAATACGTATTACGGGCTCTACCGACACGGATGGAAAAAAAACTGGAACACTGAGCGGAAAAAGCGTTGTTTTATAAATAAACAGGGCGTCGCTATCAGTAGTCGACACTCGAGCGACTTGACGCGAGATTTAATAAAAACGGAGCGCTCCTCTGTTGCCCAGTATAAAAGTACCCTTATCACGTAGTATGGGAGCGTTCAAGGGTGAATTATGTTAGGTTGTACGCGAAAAGATGAAAATTAATGAGCTAAAAGTGAGTTTTGCGATGCGACGCCCCCGCCGGCGAAACTTAAGCGGTTAATGCTGTTTGATTCTTTTGAGTTTTTTTCTAGTAAAGTGCAGCGAGCTGCTCCCCTGAATTAATGGCCGCCGGGTCGTTTGTCGCCCTCCAGATAATTTCAGTGTTAAATGAGTGGTATTTAAACTGAGACATTGTTTCCAATTGGAAGTGGCGTGTGTTCAATTTGGTGTTAAAATGAATCGGTGGCTGAATCGTTGCGGACTGAATGTGCTCAATAAAAGTCAGCCGACAGTCGTCGCGGCCGCTCGTAATGATTCAATTTGTCATTGATGAGATGTAAATGTTTTCTGCTTGAAATGAGCAATAATGTATTTCAATTATTTTTATAAAAATATTTTACAATACAAATGAAAGTATTACGAGATGTAAACGCTAACGGTATAGAATTTGAAAAGTATACAATTAATTAGTTATTATTTTTTGTTGTTGACTTCAGATGCATGACTTCAAAACATAATACCTAACTTACTTCATATAACAAAACTAACATATTAAAGAACATACATGAACCGTAAACAACAGAGTAGCACAAACTAACTCCAAACCAAAGTCATTACATCCCGATTTGCAATGAAACAAACCCGAAAGTCTTTCGTTTAGTACAAATTGATAACTTAATGTGCACTCAGCGAGCGCAAGCCTAATAAATATAAAATTCCAAATCCATTAAGACAAAGTTTTGATATTAAGAGCGTACCTTAATTTTGTTGATGGAAAACTTGACTTGGGCCTAAACGCCTTATGAAAAAGTTTTTAAAATCCCGTCTAGCAAGTTGTGGAGGCCAATGAAGAGAGAACTCGATTTTCTTGGCCGAGTTCCGTCGTCAGGTAAAATGTTCTTAGAAAAGTGTGGGCGCTCCGTATTGATTGGGGGAATGAATCCAATTTGCGGGCACAGACAAAAGATACGGCTGCTAAATGTAGCCAGTGGCGATGGCGTGGTGATAGGTATGAATATTAAGAGGATGGCGTTTTGTGTTTATGGCTATCGAGCTGTATTTAACTCACACTTACCTAAACGTAGTAATATCAGAGGAAAAATTTCAATTCGATTCTCAATTCTTTATTGCATTTTAAATAGGTATTGTACAAATAACACAAATAACGGATTCCTTTTGATGAATAGGTTATCTTACGGAATCACCTATTGTTAATATTATTATTATTACATAGGTAATAAAGCTGAAGAGTTTGTTTGTATGTTTTTTTTGATTGAACGCGCTAGGCTCTGTAACTAGCAGTCGGATTTGAGAAAATCTTTTACAGTTGGTAGCCCAATTGTTGAAGAAGGTTGCAGGTTATTTATTATCATGCTACGGCCCTTAGGAGCCGAACAAAAAGAAAAACAGTCAGAAAGAACGCTTATCGGAAACGAGGTAATAGCGCGGGCGGGCGATGTGATGCGACGCAGTAGGTCAGAAACCGAGGGAGTTTGATGAAAATGTCACTGTTATTTTAGTACATTGTGCCTCTTACAATTTCCACCCGAACGAAGTCGCGGGCAGAAGAAAAAAAATAAAAAATAATAATAATAAATAAATATAAAGTTTAAACACACACTCAGTGACATAAACATATTGAAAAGCTAACTTTTCATTGTTTCATTCCCCTTATCTGACCCACTAACAAACCAAACGCGAGTCAAAAAGGGGTCAGTGTGCAAACAGAACAAACCGAGGACATCATTGTCGATAGATACCCTAGGGAGGGGGAGAGTCGAGAGTGATGGTCATCGATAGACATCCGAGTGGAGTCGGAACATTCGCGACCAGTCCCAGTCACATTCATCATACGACTCCAAGACTATATCTCTGTTCTGATTACTGGGTTACTGGAAATAATGTGTTGCTTATGTCTCCTCTTTTATCTCTCTTTCTTAACGTATTTGGTGTTTAGTTATCGGTTGTGCGGTGTAGTATCGATGTTTGTGGGATCGATTACAACTGTTTAACGTGTTGTTTAGTTTTTGAGTGGTATAAGTAAGTATCAATAAGAAAAAAAATCTAGAGTTTGGGCCTCTGGATATTTCTGTCTTATTCATTTGCGTAGGCGTATGATCAGTCCTGTAGATACATGAATGTGGGCAGAATTATTTCGTCCAGTTTATTTATAAATAATAAAGTTTCAAATTCTTGTAACAGTACATGGCTATTCGTCTTATACTTAACAACATGTCCGGCACATCTGCGCTCCCGAATTATTTTTATCCCTATAGGAGATTGCAGATGTAAGAGGAAGATGGATTATTATGGAACCGACTTAAGGGAATGGTCTGAAGATAGGCCTTGCCCCAACTTATTTTTTAACCATAAATGTAGAAAAATCATGTGAAAAACTCAAGCCTATTTTGTTTAAAAAAAAAACTCAACTTAAATACTTTATCTTTGTAATACGTATATTTTTATCCGGATTCTCGATTCAACATCGATGAACATCGTTCACATTACTATTTCGCCGTGAGTTTCGCGCTTCGCGGCGGTTCGCCCACTCCAATATAACCGTCTGTTCTGTGCGAGTACGCATCAACAATATTATTGGTAATGTAATTTGTGTGTAAGTCTGAGACACATGACGTGTGGTAACCGTAAACGAATGATGCGTGTGCCTCAATTGATGAATGATAGATTATTTCGTTGTTCTTTTTCTTTTGGTTTAGTATCTCATATTTTGATTTGAATTATTTACAACGGAAATTGGTCTTTGTTATTCAAGAAAAAGCTCCATTATTCATAAGCATGGTTTCATCAAACGAAATTTTAAATCTAAGTAAAACATTACATAGTAGGTATATCAGCTTCAAGTTCTATATAATTGATTGAGCTTATTAAAGTCACACTTAGATAGGTACTTCGTTTAAATTATCCTTTCGAGACTGGAGGCTACTGGCATTAAGATTAAATCCGACAAAATATTAAAAATCCCAAACCCACCATGATCAAACCAAATCAAATCATTTATATCTTTGCAAACATGGGTACTTGGTTCATAGATGTTTTTATAATTAAGTGCCCCATGTCCGTCACATGGGCAACCAAATCGTATTCAATTAAAAATTAAAAAAAGATTATAATTTTAAATAACAATATAGGTTACAGTAATAGAAAATCATGAAACTTAACATTCAACTCTTCACCGAACATCTGTCTTGTCCTTTATGACAGGCCAAAAGTAGTGATGTGACACTCTAGTAGTGACCACATAAACAAAGGTAGTGATGTGACACCTTAGTAGTGACCACATAAACAAAGACGCGGCGTATTATTCGGTTCGATATTTGATATGCGAATGATTTATATGAGCCTTCGCGGGACTGATTGTGTTGTTTGCTTGCCCCAATCACGTGATGTATGGGCAAGATAAATAACGAGACGTTGTTTTTACCAAGCCTTTGATAGTCTCTATGCTTTTGTGGGTTACTTGTTTCATTGAAGGAACAATTTTGTATTAAGACGTAGGGTAACCTAAATTTCATCTGTAAAGAATGTAAAAAAAAGATTATTGCTACGAATCGTTTAATATAAGGTGCTGCAAAGAGATTGATAACAATCTGTTATCATAATACCTAATTGTATTAAACTGATTTTCTAACCTAATAATGTAGATCCTTGAAATCACAATAAAAGTACCCTAAGTATTTTATGAAACAATGACAAAACATTGTGCTTATATACATAATTATACATGTCCACAACATGAAACATAACTTCAAAAAATCTTAACCAATTCCAATCCCAAGAAACTCCACCAAAATAATAAAATAAGTTGATCCAAGTGAAATATTGCCGGCGCCGGCACCTCCCACAGGGTTAAGAGGCGTTTTTTCTTAATTAATTAATAAAAGTTGAAACCTAAAACGGAGGTTGGTAAAGCTGCTATCATTTATCATCGCGAGGTATTTTAGTATGGATTAGCTGCAAGAAGTTTGCGGCAGCAGTCACCTGCTACTCCTGGATTTGGTATTTATTGCTTTAAGGTCAACAGAATAATACTGGGGATCTTCTATCTTAAATCTAGCGGTACGTTTTGTTAGACAATCTATTTTGAATTCCCCTATTTGCGGGATTCACAATAAGGTATAGAAAACACTTTCAATGTCAAATTTTTCGTTGAGATTAGAATATTTAGGTACTTCACTATCCATTTAAATATATTTCGCACTCGAGGCAGAGCGCAAAATATTAACAATCCTACACCCAGTTTCACAAAAACTTATCATAAAGAAACAATCCTTTTAAAACTCCACTAAACTCAAATTAACGAAAAGTATGCACGCTCTAATTAACACTATAAATTACTGAAACTTTACCGTAATAGAGCGGGGATTACCGGGAATTACCGCCAACCTATTGTCGTGTCCCAACACTGCGTCCTGTCGCGGATTAATTCGGCTTATTACATGGTCTCGTGGAAAAAAAAGATAATATAAGGCCTGCTCTAATCCCGGGGAGTGCGGGGTGCGCGGGACTGCAATATCGACAGGCTACACAAATTAAACGAGCCTGTAGTCCGTAGCTAGCCTTATATTTCTAGTCTTTTTCCTCTTTCCCTCTCTGAGCTCCTTCGTTTATTATTAAAATATTGTAATGAGTGACAGTCTTTGATTAATGGGTTTAATTTTAGATTGAGTCCTAATGACCGGGAGTAATCAATTTTGTTTGTTAGTTAGTTTTCGTGGCAAGTGAATGGGCTTAACTTTTGTATAGGTAATTTGTAGGTTTTAAATCTCTAGAAATTAGTTTATTTTGACCCAGTTATTAGTACTAACTAAGATTATCGACAAATACTCTATAGTGGTTGTGCAATTTTCAAAGGCTAGGCCGTGGCTAGACCCCATTGTTGGATTTCAAAAGTGCTTCTGTGTGACTTTTGTTGATTTAAAATAACCTTTACTTTTATTTGTCGTTAGGGGCAAGACATAGCGTTCCTGTTACTAATAAAATCTGTATTTTCGTTTATCTGCCTAAGTCCTACAGAAAAAAAAGAATTTCAATTTATTTTTTTATTATAATTATAATGAGAGCATAGTATTCTTATGTATCAGCATAATTATATCCAGCTAGTATCAAATCATTCTAAACGAACATTAGAATCCAACATTTCAAAATACCATAGTTACGCAGAACCGTCACACATACACACACACATGACAGACATACTCACACAATAGGAATGTGCTCGTATTAACGAACCCTCAGTCCTCGGCCCCCGGGACTCGCGGCCGCCAATGTAATCAGTGTCCCTTCCCTTGCCCAAATATCGAGATTTGTACAAAATTTCAAACTTTCTACATTACGATTTATTTTACTTGTGTGTTCCGTTTGAGTAATCGTGTTATCATTAGTGTGTCCGGTTTATTTTATACATAGGTATATTGTATGTGTGGTTGGAGAATATATTTTATGTACATAACGTTCACTAATTAATTTCAACTTTTACACCCTTCCACTGACAGCTGTGGTCTAACTAACCGTCGTCTAGCTAACCTAGCCTAACATATTACAAATTGATTTGATTTGATTTGATAACAAAACACATAATTGCTTGAACATTTTCCAAAATAAAAGAAAAAGTCCGCAAGCTTAATAAAGATCCCCATCCCAATCTATTAATAAAAAGCAAAATAATACCCAGACGGACTCAATTCGGAACGTAAATAATAAATACAAGGTATTCATTCCCGTTCAACGGTTCGGTCTTAACAACAAGATGTTCTCGTCGACGACATTTGATCTAATATTCAATAATGAAAATACGGCATTGAGAGGGCCGAAGCCAATTGTTGAGCCAAACAAGCCCCACTCCACCTGCTCTTGGAGCCAAGAACTAAACAGAAGCAACAGAAAATTGTTTTTACAATAATTGGCCGCTGAATAACACAAGAGCCAGTTATTGCATGGCCCAAACTCGAAAATAAGCGGCAATCGAAATAACCTCTACGCATTGTATACCAAGAATTTATATATAAGTAAGCTTATGTCATCACATCAATATGGAATTACTGAGAGATGAATTAATATTTAAGTTAGTCTCATATTTGGAGATAAAGTTCAATGTCTGATGAAGTTTTTATGGAATAGCTTTTTAGGTAAAAGCAACTGATAAAAATGATGTTACCTAAGAATTGTTAACATCTTTGAAGTGAGTACATTATTTTTAAACGAACTTTACGTAAGTGCGCATATTATGTGTGTACTGCGTAAACAAGTCGTAACTCCAGGCACACTGCCTCATAACTCTGCTCAAACAACGATGAAAGTGTTCATAAACTAGGCAACACCACAATATTGAATCATTAACAATAATTCGCGAACTGTCGCGATAACAAACAGTTTTATTAAACAGCACATAACGTAGCTCCCGCGTAAAACATGAGGCATCCCAACATCTGTTACAAGTTCATTGAAGGTAAATCCACGGTCGTACGAGCGACGTACTTAAGTAATTCAGACTCCTTTATTGCCCAAGTAAACTTTAAAAGATTCCAATTAAGTTGGAGGCGTATAGAGCAGGGCTTTTAGCCCATTCCACCCTCTTAGCGAACAAAGCGAGCCGCGGTGCCTTCGACACCGGTCGCGTTTGTATGAAGGAATTACACCCGACCATCTATGGGCAGGGTCTAATAAAACAAGGGTAAAGCCTCGTTTATACGGAGCCCGTTTTATAGTCGCAAGAAAGGTTTTAGTGGCGGCCGTTTGTGTGGAGGGATTACTCGTTAATTTTGAGTGGTTGAGATCATTTTTGTTGGACCCAAACTAGTTTCGTTTGTCTAGTTTTGTATTATAAGTAGTGCTATTAATACTTTCGTGCTTTCCCATAATTTGCATAACATTTCATATTAAATACACCGAACATCGTCTGAATTACACCCACGCATGTTTAGATTATTTCCGTACTTATCTCTATTACGTGTTTGATTCACTACATTACAGTTCGTCGACCCCCGCATTTATAATTAATATTCACGCAGGATCTCCTATCAATACAGAAACCCGACTTGGATTGAACAAAACGTTTATCTAGCTAAGACAACTCAAAGTATATTAATTATTCATTAATCACAGTTTTGCAACAATTCGGTTCATGACTGGTACATCTTCGAGTTCATGTAAAAACCCCTTAAGGTCCGCTCGACCTTTTAGCATTCGCAACCTTTGTCGGGACTTTAAACCGGTTTGAACTAGTTTAATCTCGCCATCGCTCCAATCACACCTAGCTATTTGTGTTTCAATTAAGGCAGGCCAAATTCTGTGGTTTTGCGATGATTAATACAAGTAATAACTATAGCTACTACGTTGGGTATATTTGCTTTGAAACCAAATGATCCGATATTATACCATTATAGTGAGCGATCCCTAGTTTTAAATTGACTTAACCCTATTTGCTTGAAATTCGGGTGTATTCACGATTGTATAACTCGTTTAAAGTTTGAATAACTTTTAATTAATTAAATTGGCGGGCAATGACTAAAAATTGGGTTTGACGGAAAGGTATCTTGAAGTTCGTCAAGGACTTTCACCTTTTCTTTTTCCTTATCCTTTCGATTTCACAAAATCATAATGGTTGAGATCAACCAAAAACACTTAGCAAATCGTAAATCTTTCCCAAGTTTCAAGTTAAAAATAAATTTACCCACTTATTCAGTTAACTTGATACTACATATATTTCAATTGTCGGTAAGCGGAGACATAATGTGCAGATGTGTGCAGAGCGGCGGTATCTGAGAGCCCATCTATCTGCCGTATCATACGAGACCGCTGGACCGACACACACAGTCAGACACTGTGTCGGTAATGGTACACAGGGATACAGTGTTGAAATGTGAGTTGTTTTTTTTTGCGTAGTAAGGTATATTATATGGCTTTGGAGAAAACAGTTTCAGAAAGTGAAAATCCTTTACCACAGTCCCTTATCTTTCAATCTTTTCAAACAAAGAATTTCTGCAAACAATTTCTGTTTTCTGATCTTTAAACATCGACAAAATCTGATAGCCAACCTCTGACCTTACGTAGTTGAAAAACTGGTAAGTAATTATTTTACAATTATCTCTGCTTACCCAGGCCTTTTATTTATAAAAACTTTATGTACATGTTAAAAAATACTGTACAAAGGCCTGGTACTTGAGGCTTTTCTGGTCAGGTCCTGCCTACGCCTCTTCCAACACCAGTATACTAACCAGTAACTGCTAATCGCACATTAGGCTAACTACACGCAGCACAGTGTCGCAGTAGGAAAGCGGCGTGCATTGTGTGCGCCGCTTCGCTTCCGTCCCGCCTGCCCCGCATCCGCCACAGGCCCGCACTCACTCATAAACACTTCATTTGCGCTAATTACTGAGATATTATCCGCTGGAGTCTCTCAGGATGTGGTGAAAGTAGAACTTGTTTGCAATAAGAGCTATTGGGTAATTAGGTATCATAATACGTATTCTTCTTTTTTTCGTGTAGTTAGCGACTAACCTGTGCCAAAGTTTTAAAGCCGCCCTCGCCGCGAAATATCTCTCAGGCAAGTCGGTTTCTTCACTGTGTTTGAAGCAAGTGATAATTATAAAATACGCAAATGAATCTGAAAAGTCAGAGATGCGTGCCTTGGGTTCGAACTCGAGACCTATGACTTGACAATCACTGCTATAATAGGTGTCATAGCTCGTTAATTTTTTTGGAATTCACTATTTTATTAATTTGGCTAAGCTTGGTGAAAAAATTCTCAGCTATTTCAGTTTAGAAGACAATTGCCTCTCCGTGTAGGGGAAATCTATGTTATATCACGTACTTTCATGATATTATAAGATGAGATGTAACCTCAGCTGATTGAATATGTATATCAAACCGTCTAGCTAGAAATAGGCGTGACATGTTATTAGCACAAGAGTTAGATTTTCAACACGATCCCGTGGCTACAAATATCTCTAGGCTCTACTTCCTTCCAAAGCCTAAATTATACAAACAAAGCCATAACTTAAAAACCAAAACACGAGCAACAATAACGATTATAATAATCATGACTCTCTGTTCCCCACTATTTGGCATAACACGGCGTATTATTACATATTTCCGTTCTGAGTCCGGCCCTGGCGTTCACATTAAGTGTCAGAAGGCAGGAAGCCCTCTGTCTCTGGCGGCGGTTATTTACTGTTGATCTCGATCTGTCCACGGACATCTACACGTATGTAGTGCGCTGTTTGTTTAGGTGCTCTCTGTGGTGTACTGAGCTGACATGAGAGAGAGAAATGACAAATATATATTACTAGCTACCCGTCCCTGCCACACGGTTTTTACGACTTGACAGAGCATCGAGATTTCCTTATAATTATGTTATTTTATAATATTGATATAATATACAAATAAACATTCCAGAATAAATTCTCTAAAAGATAGTGAAAACCGCATCAAAATCTGTTGCGTATTTTAGAAGAACAACGCAGTCTCACGGACGGAGTCGCTTTTCATGTCTAAGCGACTTTAATTTATAGTATGTATATTCACAGTTCTGTTGGGGTTGTTACAAATTGTATTATGATGACAGCAGATAATCTAATCGATTAATCAGATTTGCAATTCCATTCGCTTTACTATTTCAAAATCTACACGTATGTAGCGCGCTGTTTGTTTGGGTGCTCTCTGCGGACTATGCTTATATCTTAAGGGCAAGAGAAAGAAAAATGACAAATATTCACGGTGTAAGGAAAACACGGACAAAATGTATGGAACAGCTTTATTTTTTTAATAGCCGATGAAAAATTTCAACGTTGGTTGGTCTCGAACCATTTACTGAATTCATGGTAACAGTTTGTGCGTCGATGTCCTTACAACCTCTAAGTGAATTAAGCAGTTCTGCTCGGGTTGTTATGAGCATGTTTTAAAATTATCCCAGTGGCCACTTCTTCTCCATGTCGATGGCAGTTCAAAGGTCACTTTGTTTACAGGTTTTGGGAGCAGCTAGCTGAAAGGTAATCAAACGCAGCAACCGAATTTGCGTCTTCATTACATTTTGCGGCATAAACCCTTTGATTCTAACAACTATTCCAATGATTCATGGCATTTTGATAAACCTTTTGCAGTGGGTCTGTACAGCATTCATGCTCTGGCTGCGTCGTGTCGATTATTCTGTTGTCTGTGATGTTGCGAGTTTTTTTCAGACGTGCGAAAGTGTTTTTCGATCAACCGGCTATCAATACTGTTTAAGTTACTGGAGGATACTGCTGCACAAATTTTCACATCTGCTACATTGGAACCTTTCAAGAATTTTCAATAACCCCGCATTTCCATAGGTTTTATACTTTAAAAACTTATTTGGTATACCTATAGTTGACCCAGAGAGTTAGTTCGGAATATTTACAGCTCGACTTGAATACTAAATCGTAGTAGGTGTGTTGTTTACACGCTGCGACCGTGAACCGTGACATGTTTATTGTCACAATATTTATACACCACCTACCCACCACTGGCCACCGTTCGACGCCCAACTACTTTTTATTGCAGTAGTAGCTACCTATTGATTTTATAGCTATTTCAGTGTAAAAAGTTAGTTTTTTGGGCATGGAGATTTCTTAGCTTCATTATGGGTCATTAAGTACTTCAATGAATAAAGTGTATCTTTGTAAATAACTAAACAAAGATTGAAACGTAAACGGAGCGGCTGAATAGTTCCGTGAAAGCGTGCGTAGATCGTATTCATTAAGATTTTAGTCTTTGAGATAGATTTAATGCAATAGCAAACCAATCAATCAATTAAAATCAATTCTCAACGACAATAAATTGATAAGTTTTAGTAAATCATCGAGCACGAAATTATTCGAAAACATTCAGCGTCGCGGTCGTAGCGTTGCGTACTTCGAAATTCCTACGTCGAAGCACACTGTGCTACGCGGGCTACGAAAGTACACGAGAACGTTCGGTTAGTGTGAGAGAATGGGCTGCGTAGGCTCATTCTTATAATGGTAGCATCAAATTGATAAGATTAAAAAATGTGACCGTCTTTTATAGCAAGATGTTGCAGACCCTTCAAGACAAGCAAATTATTTATTAATAATAATAATTAAAACAAAACATAAATTAGCACTCCACAAATTTTATGCCAAACAACACATTTTCCAACAACTATAAAATATACTGTATACCATAAACATATAAATTATACAAGCGAGAGTGAACTTACACAAGAGCAATTAAGAGTTTAATAATGTCCCGTTAATTGCACAGAAGATGTAACGAATGTGCCCAATGCCTCCCCTTACGAAGTTTCACGAAGATGCACGAATTTGCACGAACCTAGGCGACGCGACACGATTGGCTAATAAAATACGCAATAAAGTTTAGCAAAGCAAGATTGTAAACGGTGAAGGGATGTATAGATTTCTGGCAGAGAGTGTACTTGTTGTGTTGCTAATTTAGTGTAGTGATATTTTGTGATTGTTTACAAATAGAATTTAGTTTCTGATGAATTTTCAAATGGTTCAGTTTGGTCTTGCCTACATTTTGTTTCCGGCTAATTTATATTCTTAGCTGAAAACTTTTCCCATTCTTTCTACAGGGTGTCGGCAAGAGTAAGTTTGGATCTTATTGGATGGACAGCAATAGATATGCAAAGTACCTCATACTCATGTACTCGTAGTCTTGAAAATTAAAGTTATTGTTATAGCACTCCGATTAATTAACGCCATGTTGCATTTGTTGTTCATGGTCATATACTCAACACCCCTGTTATTTACGTATTGAATTATTAAGTACTTATGACGACATGGTTCAAAAAATCAAAAGTCATTTATTCAAACTAGGCTGAGAATCAGCACTTTTCGAACGTCAAAATTACATAAGACAGTCCCCCAAAACGCCAACCATTCACCACTTCCTAGTGCTTTAGCTGGGCAGAAGAAGTGGCGCAACAAACTGTCCAGCAGCACAGCTGTCTGTTCAGTTAGAAACAGTTGATTCTATACAAAAGTATTCAAAATCATTTACATTACGCAACATAAAATATAAATTTAATTATAAGCCATATGTCAGCTAGCAGCCGCCAATATACCACCCAAAAAAATAATATTAAAAAAACGAGAACTATGTATATGTACTCAAGCAGAAATAAAAAGTAAATGTAAAGATAAATTAACTAAATAAAAGCCACTAGGCACAAAGGGCGTGTCCGCTTACATATAGGTATTTATAGCTGTAACTGGAAGTTATAAATAATAAACTAGGTCCATCGAAGTAAAATAAATAAAAAGTTAATTACTAATAACATTAATAAAACCGAGATCAGCAAGACGACCAGTCACCACAAGCAGCACCCGTTCACGAGCATAACGCAAAGATCAGCCATTACCCCCCTCGCCATATTTGAGGGAAGGAGACAACCCGACCCCCGACGCTACCGCAAGCAGTGACATCTAAGTTCAAAATCAAAACTTATTTTATTGGTTGACTTTGTAGCATTTCAGTAGCTCAATTAAATAACAAGATCAAAGCCAACAGCTGAAAAATGTCTTAAAAATCAATCACACAAACCCAGCCAAACCATTTGACCTACATCCTAAAAAGCAGAAATTTCCAATCAACTCAACGTTTAAACCTATTCATAAAAATCAATTAACAGTATTAAACTTACTTCAGGAAGGCTTCAGTGAAGCCACGTTTAAGAAACGGCAACCGGATCGCTTGGAATTAAACCGTTTAAATTGCGTCAAAGATTTCTGGCAACTGGCTTTGAGTAAGTAAAACGACATTCGAATTGCTTGCTTCATAATATGAATAGTAGATATAACTACCGAATATGATACATAGAGCATTTCGATCTTTAGAGCAGAGATTCCAAGAAGAACTTCCTTTTTACTTAGATTTTTTTAAATTTAAACAATCAACTGGTATGTCTTTCAATCTTAGACCAGATTTCAGTCCAGTAGATATGATTAGACTAGTATGGAGTGGATAAAACAAGCCTGTTAATATTGTGATAAGGAGAATGATGACGGATAGACAGATTATTATTCGCAGGTCAGTATTTAATTTGGAAAAAAAGTGCAGCCAGCCTTCTTAATTTATCTCGGTGTGCAATATTCGGTCAATCTGACTTTCACTTTAGGCACCATCAACCATCGGCAAACGGTTTGATTTTCAAAGGTGCGTTGTGTGGGGTATTGCTGCAATCAAATATAGCAATCATGAGTTGATCTCATATCGATTGTCTTTTGTTTAGTACCACTGCTAGTTAAATGGGTTTTTGGGATTACTACAGTTAAACATACAACAAATCGCTAAAAGAAAATTTTGGTCTTGACAATTTGCCAATTTTGTTTATACCACGCAGGTCTGACACAGAAGTTAGACTTACTTATGACACCAGTCGAGTGGGTAGATAGCGCTTTTCTCTTGTGCAACATACTACGATCACTAATCTGCTTTCCAAAGTATGACAATTATGATAATTTAGAATATTAGGTCCATGTTCAACTGTGAACTTTTGTGAACTACGATATAATGAAGATTATGAAGCAGTTGATAAGTAAACTGCCTCGTTGGTCTAGTGGTCGCAATCGCTACTGCTGAGCATGAAGTCCTGGGTTCGATTCCCAGGTCGGGCAAAGTGTTATTGGGTTTTCCATCTGGAATTTCTCAGTGGCAGCCTGGAGTCTGGATCTGTGCCCGGTTGATGGCAATAGACTCGCTCCCTATTACATGGGACTTTAAACATAACTGGCGAAATGTGGGTGTACTATAGGTACACCTCTGCCTAACCCTTCGGGGATTACAGGCATGATGTTATGTTATGTTAAGTAAACCGTGACGACGAAAGTCTATAGCAATCATCTAGTATTTCGGATAAAATCACGTGTAGGTGTAACGCACACTGCTATCACATAGATAATTATAATTTCGCCACATTTGTCAGCTTCACCTCTCACGCCCACGCGACACGCGACGCCGAGCCGGAGTCATTTGTCGCGTCAACCCAAGCATAGATTTATACCACTCGCCCTGTATAATCAAATATTAAGATTAAATCAGTTTCAACCAATATTGTTGCCATTAATCTGGTAATTTAGACATTCAAGCACTTCACGACAAAACTTTTTCAAATATTTATTCATAACGTAAACATTAATCAACTGTTACCTAAAGCCAATTTCGGAGAGCCTTAATACTACCATTAATCTTTTACGTTAATAATAATTTAATGACTTAACCAACTCCATTAAATTACAAACTTGCTTACTCGTAAACGTCGCTCGTGTTTAGTTAACTAATTGCTAAAGTATCTTATCTTACTTTTATATAGCAACAATCGTTTTAATATATTGATGCTTGAAAGCACTTAGTTCTTTATTTGGGAAGAAAACAAAAAAGACTGAAAGCTTTTCAAGCGGGCGCCGCAACGTTTACATAAACCGGAAATCGAAAATATCAAACAATGGAATCGTCGAAACAAAACGAACCGTCACGGAATAATTCAATAGCGAAATGTTATGCGCGGCCACGCTCGCGCTCAACTGTGAAATACTTTTAGCAAACACGCGCCGACAATTAGCGCGTACTTAACGTTGTTGCGGCGCGGTGCGGACGCGGCCGGCTGCGGAGATAGTGGCCGAGCCAGGAAGGAAGCCAGTTTTCCGCAAGAGGGACTCCAGCCCGGGCAACTTCGCGGAACGTCTCGGCCGATGCATTTTTGGATGTGAGCCCAAATAACTTGTTGCAACTATGGGGAGGAGACCTGTTGCGCGCTCGTGCCGGGCCTACCCGCGCCCATTTTTGCCTGTACTCCGACTGCAAATACATAATGAATGCGAACGCTGAGCGTTTCGCTGGCGTATTGTGCCAACCGTTTTGTTGTACCCTAGTTTGTGGGATTGCCGTTATTATAGTCCGGGGAGCACTTTACGCGTCTGCTATTGCAGTTTTAATATTCACGAGGGCTTTGTTGCTGCATTTTTAAAGAGGTCAACGCCGTATCTCGCCTGGTAGCAGTGGGATTAATTTAAGGGGTTAAATCAAAGACGCAAAGGGCACATTTTCAGTCATATTTTATGTACACAACGTCTGTAAAAATAGAATTAACATTGTGCGTTAGTCATGGCAAAACTTTGTTACATTACCATAAAAACGACGGCTACTGACATCACAACTTTTTATATTTGCTCCTTCACCTCCTTAACTCTTAATCATTACATTTCCAATTTCACCAGGCCCACACATTGTTCCAGGGCGCGTCATCGAGTCTGGTGGTGAAGTTCGCGGACACGGAGAAGGAGCGGCAGTTACGGCGCATGCAGCAGATGGCCGGCAACATGAGTCTGCTCAACCCTTTCGTCTTCAACCAGTTCGGAGCCTACAGCACCTACGCGCAAGTCATCACGGAACAGGTGACTGGCCACCGGAATACGTATCCTACTAATATTATAAATCTGAAATTTTGTGTGTTTGTGTGTTTATGTGTTTGTGTATGGATGTTTGTTACTCAATCACGCAAAAACGGCTGAATGGATTTGGATGAAATTTGGCAAACAGATAATTTATAACCTGGATTAACACATAGGATACTTTTTATCCCAATAATCTCACGGGATCGAGACTTACGCGGGTGAAATCGCGGGGAGCAGCTAGTATGTATATATATATGTAGTATGTATGTATATGTAGTATATATGATAAAAGGTGGTTTAGATAGATTGACGGCAAAATAAAACCTAAAAGCTAAGGAGGTGGAGGCCATACTCAGCAGTGGGTGAAAAAAGGCTATGATAATGAAAGCCTACAACTAACTCCGGCCGTCCGTTGCATAGTTCTTGTCACCTGTCAGTTTCATACTTACGAATATGTGTTTTGCCAATTTGATCCTAGAACTACTAGAAATTGTCAAACTGACAGGTGTCAGAAACGGATTCTCGCGACGGCCGGACTGTAGTGTTATAAGTTAACGCCAAAGAAGTAAAGTTGTAGTCTAAAGCTAAGGAATATGGCTGTAGCGTAATCAAACTTTCATATTTTAGTCGGGTCATCTGAATCAGAGTTCAGACCTATTAGTATTAAGAATTCGGAAGGCGAATATGCAGTAAAATAGTCCGAAATATCCGATAGTACGATATTATGAATTGTTCTAAAGATATTCAAAAACCGCAGCCCAGGTTCATAAACAAAAGTTTTAATACCTGCACGTTTGGCCTGATGAAAATTGATAGGCGTACAGCATGCAATATTGCAACCGCCGTAGCAAACTTTTTACAACTAGCTTCATAAACACCGCACGTTATGTGTCTTCAGAGATAGCTTTAATGAATTTTAAATGGACTGGAAGAATTTTTACATTATTTTCGAAAAGTTTTAGGACGAAAATCTGAGTTTGAAAACAGATTTTGTTAATCAAAATGTTAATTAGCGTTAGTGACAATATTATTTATTAGTAGACTTAACGTGATACCTCGCTGAAATGCGTAAGGGTCACTTTGGTGTCGTTTTGAAAACAGCCGTGTATTTTATTCTCCAAGTCGTAGCCTTTCAGGTCATTGATAATAGTTGCAGCCAAACAAATGCATATCGCTAACATCATTTAGATACCCATGAAATTATATTTATTTCTGTAAGTAGATCTTCTAAGACACTTTGTTGGTCATTTTTTTTGGTGAATATTTCAAAACTAGATGGCGCCGGTATTTCCTAGCTTACTGATCCCTGAGAAGAATTAATGCTGACCCATGTCCAAACATTATGTTATTAAGATATTCTGTGAGCCTAACAGTGCAAGGCCTTTATGTGATCAAGAACCGCCAGAATTTCAGTGTTGAAGAACGTAATGATGTACAACACATTAACGTTAGACTTAGCACATAATTACGTAATATTCACAACCATGTATGGAATATAACATTAATCGCTTGGCGTATCAAGTAGTAATACGCTTCGTAGACAATGTGCTACGGAGCTACGCGCTACGTACAGTACACACTACAAAGCTCACATTAACTTGATCCCGTTTAATCTCAATAGCCTTGTGGAGGTTCTAAGAAGACGTATAAATGTAGCACTAAGATATAACACTAATTAATCTAGAGAGCCTACGTGCTGGATATGTATTGAGAGATAAAATTGCGATACAAATGTGTTTGAATAGGTCACGATCTCATTAATCAAAATAAGGTGAAGGTAGGTACCAAAACATGTTAAATACTCTATGTTAATGTAGGTAGGTACTCCCATAGATATTTATAATTGCATTGATTATACAGAAATCTCGTAGGATGCGCTACGAAACTCTACGACGTATCGTAGCAGCCATTACGAGATGCTACGTGTCGTAGCATCCGCTACGAAACACTACGACGTGTCGTAGTTAGACGATTAACACACGACACCGCGCACCGCCGCGGTCTCTACCGGCTCGGTCGGACGGTGTACGTGTGTTAGGCATCAGCGGATTTAATAGAGGCCAATGCGACATGAGACTGCCTACCGCGGCGGTGCGCAGTGCCGTGTGCCAATCGCCTTACGATTAATTCCGTGGTTTTTTATAATTTCTAAGGATAAATTGATAATTTGTTATTTTTACTCTTGTAGCAACAAGCCGCGCTGATGGTAGCTGCGACGGCACAGGGCTACATCAATCCGATGACAGCGCTCGCCTCGCACGCACTCAACGGCATGACTAACACCGCGTTACCACCCTCCTCGGGTAACTATACCTTTATTATACTTAGGTTCCTTATAAATATCGTACTGTTCAGTACATATTTTTACAAGCTTTATTTTTTGAAAGGTTACCGCAGTCATTACCAGTCACCTATCCCCTTTATCACACACAAATTTGATGTTGTTGATTAGGGTTTGTTCTGGGTTAAATTCCCAGGTCGGGCAGAGCGTTATTGGGTTTTTCCTTCAGGAATTTCTCAGTAGCACCCCAGAATCTGGATTTGTGCCCGGTTGATGGTAATAGGCTATACATGGGAATTTAATATATTTGGCGAAATATGGGGGTACTATAGGTAGGTACACCTCTGCATAACCCTTTTGATAAAACAGGCGTGATGTTATGTTAAGTTTGACACTATACTAACTAACAAACGATAGAGGGATTGTATTTCTATTTATTTTCCGAATACTTACAAAATTACTAACAAGTTCTACCCATCGCTTTCCAGACAACTTCTCTGGTCTGGCGATAGGCACAGGCGGGCAGCCGCTGAACGGCGCGCTGCCGTCGCTGCCGTCGCCCACCATGCCGGGCTTCAACATGGCCGCGCAGACCGCTAACGGACAGCCCCCGCCGCAAGATGCCGTCTACACCAACGGCATACACCAGACCTTTTCTGGACGTAAGTGTTTGAAACTTATAAGCTTTTTATTATTTTAGGATAAATTACGCTAAATAGTCTGGATCCTAACATTGAACTCTGTGGAATCCATGGTCCTACTTTTTCATTTAATGGTTCCACCACATGTTTAGGATTATTTTGAGATTTTAGCATAACGTAGAATTATAATAGGATATTACCAATTTGCGCCCTGAATTATTCGCGGCACCAATGAACAAGATTAATAGTAGTGCCTAATGATTCATTCAGTGCTTTTGAGAGATCACAAACATTTCAAAAACGTTAAAAAAAGAATGTATACGAACAGAGCGAAATTATAAGGGTTCCGTTTTTGCCATTATGCTATAGAACCCTAAAAAACAAAACTTCTTTTATGTGACATCGATATTGAACATGTTTTTATTGTATTTTTAGCGGTGTCAGTAACAGCGCAGGGGCTTCCGAACGGCGACGCTGCGGCTTTACAGCACGCGGCCTACCCGGGCATGCAGCCCTACCCCGGAGTCGGTGAGTGGCACTACTCCTTATCTTGCACCCACTCTGCTTCAGTTACACGCTTCACGCTTGACCAGTAGGCAATCTGAACAAGTCCATTGGTTCAATAAATTTTCATTAAAATATTAATTTGTATGAATCATGAATTTGTTTTGGTACTGCCCATAGACGTAGAGAATGGACTGAGCGTTAGCCTCAAAAAGTTACCACTCTCTAGAAAGAGACAAAGTGACTGTGCGGCCAATACCTGTAGTACTACTAAAGAAACAACTGCTGCGTGCACATTCGCTTTTTCTCTCTCGTACTTTTCTGTTTGTAATTACTGTACAACTGGATACGGAACGCTCAGTACATTCTCAATGCCTATGGTACTGCCAAACATCTGAAAATGAGTCTTAATTCTAAACCTTTGAGGAATTATTTTAGAAATAGATTAAAGAAAAAAAACTGAGTTTTTATGTACCAAAAACCAGTTTTTTAAACGTAATCCATGGTTGTAACTAAAGTCTAGTGGTCAAGTCATATTTTTGCTAAAAGAAGTTATTACGATTAAAAATGTTTTTATTAAATAAGTACCTAACGGTAATATTAAAAAGTTATCCTTGTATAAAATCTTCTTTATAATTTTATTCTTTTAGCAACAATAAAGCAAAATTCACAAATTATGTATAGAATCAGTATTGAGTAATCATATTGTTATAATGTCAATGTGCAAGGGGAACGAATGTTGTTTTATTAACTGTTTATCTTAAACCCACTGATTGATGGATCCGCTGGGAACAAATGTCTTCGCTGTCATAGATGTTTTAGACGAACTAAGTTATTCCAGCAGATCGATCAATTGCTAGTAAACGATATTATATCGTTGTGTATACCCCTAAAGGGTACCGTGCGCTATGCAAATCACGCTACTCGATATTATGGAGAATTTAGTACTGAAGTAGTTTGTGTTCAATGTTATGTCTAAATATAATTTTATTGGAGCCACCCCAAAAATTAAATAATGATGTAAATCATTTTTAACGACAAAACTAATTGGCAAAGTAAAACATACTTTAATTTATTGTCAATGGATATGATTTTAGCTTGATAATTGTTATAATAATGTTGTTACATGCATGTATAAGTACGCAACAATAGGTGTTCATTGTGAAAATGTGCAAATTAATGTTCTACAGCTTATCCAGCGGTCTATGGGCAGTTTCCGCAGCCCATCCCGCCGCCGATGTCGACCATTGCGCCTGCGCAAAGAGAAGGTAAGTGGAGCTCCGAGGAAGACGCCATCGAACTAATCCAGTCCTTCAGCAGATGATTTCACCCAATGCCATTACACAGTTCTTTGTGTTTTCAGAGTCCATCAAAATCAATTAAACTTATTACTACAAACCTAGCCTTTCGCTTCAGTTTCATTTATGTTATTATCTGTGTATTTCTATTTGTTATGCAGCCAAAACTTTTTCTTTACCAAATTCTGAATCGTTTCATTGAGATAAAAAACTTGCTCAAACCAAAATCAAAGTCAACAGTAAAGGATTGCATACTGTAATAGAACGGTTCGTATCATCTTTTGGCTAGATAGCAATGTTAATGTTTGTTGTCCACACTCTATGTATTACTATGATAGTCGGTGTTCTTTCAAGTATACAGTGACACACGGACGGCTTACGGTCAGCTTCCTCCACTGATAACGCTTCACTCGCTTCTTCGTACACTACCTGTCATGTGCATCTCTTTGTATGTTGTGTTCTTGTTCTATGCCTATAAGTATCGACTTTATTACACGTATTAAAAATGTATTATTTGACTTCAGCCTTTACAATTGTAACTTCGCTACTTTTATAATTCAGAATTAAAAGAGTGTCATTTTCGTCGACTGCTAAATCTATCTCATCAATAATTTCTGTCATACTTACCTACATATCTTTTTAACAACTAAAATTAATCTGTATCCTTCTCTTCCTCCCTTTACCTTTCCGTGCTGGTGTAAAGGACAGATTTGTGAGTTCTTTAAAGATTTTCTTATGTTCCCAGGCTGCTCCATCTCAGGCCCCGAGGGCTGCAACCTGTTCATCTACCACCTGCCCCAGGAGTTCGGAGACGCTGAGTTGATGCAGATGTTTCTGCCCTTTGGCAACGTGATCAGCAGCAAAGTATTCATCGACCGTGCCACCAACCAGAGCAAATGTTTTGGTTAGTTGTACTTTTGGCCTTAATGCGTTTGACTGTATTTCAGTCATTTGATTTATTTATTTATTTAACCATTTATATACACACATATATACAAACAATTGAATGATTTAAAAGTAAGTTTGGGTTTAAGTTTCGACTGTTTATGAATATTTATGACATTTTATGACCAGATCTACTTTCATAGCACTAACTGCAGAATGCTGAACAGCTTTTAAGTCGGACTTGCATCTATCACTAACCTCGTTTTTTTTTTTTCTTTCAGGCTTCGTATCGTTCGACAACCCGACATCGGCGCAGGCGGCGATCCAGGCGATGAACGGCTTCCAGATCGGCATGAAGCGGCTGAAGGTCCAACTGAAGAGGCCCAAGGACGCCAACCGGCCTTACTAACCCAAGACGCCGTCCCTGCGCGCTCATCACGTGCCCATGGTATGCATTTGGCAACCCTGCTACTTCGGGCTTTTGGAAAACTTTTATTTAGTTGTAGCTACCAGTGTAATGACATGTTGTCAGCAGAACTTGTGTTGTTGCAGGTGGCGGCCGGAGCGCACGGCACGCCCGAGGCGCGCCTGTTCGCGTATTATCAACAATTCTATGGAATTTACTACACATTTATTGTATAGCAAATATCATTACCTACATACTTACTAAATAAATTATGCAAGCCATCGGCGAGTATACTAAATTAGTTAAAAGTAATTTATTAAATCAGCGCGTAGGAATGCTTCATTCTTATCATTATGGATTAATCATTAAATTACTCTATTATATTATTATATATACAATTTATTAACTTTGATTAAATTATTATTATTATTATAAAAAATGACACGTTATAAAAATTTTGTCATTTTGTAATCATACTAAAATTCTATTTCTAAGTCTTAAAGTTTAACTGAACTTTTAACATAAATTTATTATACTAGTTATTTGCTTGAACTAAGCCAAACTGAATTTATTAAGTAAGTTGAAAATGTAAGAAAAAAGAAGTGTATTTTAATGATTGTATATTGCAGCGCCGCGTGCGACGGAAGCGTGTGCCTGCGCAGGAGATTGTGCTCAGTGCGCGCGGCGCGGCGGGCCGCGCTCGACGTGCCGTCGCGCCGCGCGCACGTACGAGCGCGTGCGAGCCAAATCGATCGTTGCGCGAACACGCGACTGTCGCGTTCGTTTTGATCGCCGAACGCGTCGTCGCGCTGACAGAGGGTGCCTGCTGATTTTCCGAACAAATGAGTGACATATGAACGCGACGATCGCGTCTTCGCGCGACCGCTCGCTTCGGTTAGTCCGCGGGGTCACACGCCGCCGCGGCGCCGCGCGGACACTGTTGTCTCCCACCGCCGAACTGATCACACTAATATAAGTGCTCGCATAGATCACTATTGGAGTATTTATAATGTCCTATATTTTGTTAAATTTTAACGAGCGTGTGTATATGTATGTGTGTGTAAGCTATGTCGCTGGCTCGTACCACACGACATTCTCTTACGACGTTATTCGAGGACAAACACAAATTGTAATATAGAAAGAGCACATCCTACACGAAGTTAAATGTTACCCAGAAGACAACTATGTACACTGTCTATTCAAACGGCGACTTGTAAAATAGAACTTGTAAGACCACGTCACATATTCAGTATCACGTTGTTATTGACGCGTCTGTCTGTCCATGGTACGGCCAGCACCTCACAAACCTACATGTTAGTGAACGATGTTGTTACAAAATTAAATGTTTGTATTGAACGCTGTGTACAAATGAAAGTGCACTTCAAGACCGAATACTTAGGCCTTCGTTTCGAAAGATCGTGTTATTATGTGTTGAAAATTCCAAAATGGGCTGTGATATAAAAAAAATAATATCAACATAATGGACTGTACAGGCCGTTCGTCTCTGTATTGCATGTGTGTGTACCGCTCCAACGCCGCCCGCGCGCCGCGCGTTTCTCTGGCGCCTGTTTATGTCGTTCACTTTCCTGACTGTTCCTAAACTTTCTTTACATTCCAGCCTACTGGCTTGCAGTGTATAGCTTTCAGTATAAAGGGGTTTTGAATTTCCTATCCTCACATACTGAAACAATTAAGCAAGTTTGTGGCAAGGAACTTATCACAGTTACAGGCAAAATTATCATGCTAGAGGCACTTTCAGAAGTTTGCTGTATAGAAAATCACAATTTATTTTTGTACATACCAATAGGAAATTTCGGGAAATGTCTCTACAAAACATGAAATCATTTGATTGCCTTTACAAATTCTTTGTGTGTAGTTGCATTCGAATCAAGATGTTATTAAATGACTAAGATCTAGTAGATAGTAAATTAGACAATCCCCGCCAGTGAGGCCGCGCGTGGTGCGGGCGACGAACTCGCGATGTCGCGATGTCAATTCACAAGGAGCGCGCTTCCCCTCTTTAGTTCTTGCTGTGTGTGTGAATAGTATATAAACATATTAAAAAAAATATTCGTGTTAAGGTGTTAAATACAATAACCGTGACTAAATGCGTCCGGGGAGCCAACAGTGAGTGGTGCGCGAACTTACAGAATACAAAAAAAACTAGTGTAATTTCTAATGAGAAAATAGATTCATAATCAAGAAAAGTACCAATATAAATATTAAATAATACGGAGATACCTTAGATATATTGTGTGCGCGCGGGCGAGTCGCACAGTGTGCGCCCGCAGTGCGGCGCGGCGAGGTGGTGCGGGGCCCGAGGCCCGGGGCCCGGGCTCCCGGGGCCCGGGGCCCGGGCTCCGGGGGCCCGAGACCCGCACGACCCGCGGCCAGCTCCCTCCGCCACGCCGCCCGCCTCTAGTCAAATATTACACTCACCACAAGACATAGAATTTTATATTTACACAAATAATTATATTATATTGATATAGTATTCTAGTTTTAGGCGATTTTGATTTACAAGTAAGCAGTGTGTTTAAACGATATTCTTAAAAAACCATAAGTAATATCGTTTTAAGTGTGTCTAGTTGTTTTCTCTAAAAGTCTTATCTCACCATTGTGCAATACGTTGTTATGCTTTTTGAAATTGTTTTAGCGTTGTTTTTATTTGAAGCGTTAAGTGGTTATTTTATGAATGTTTCTTATGTTACCGTTGTAGATTATTCGTCGACGTGGTCTCGTTTCGTAAACCGACTGCGAGCCAACCGCATGACGCGCGCGTCTTGTCTGGTTAAGAAGTGCGTGGTCGCCGCTTGCCGCTCCTGGTCGCCAGGTCGCCAGTGCGCCAGGTCGCCAGTGCGCCAGGTCGCCAGTGCGCCAGGTCGCCAGTGCGCCAGGTCTCCAGTGCGCCAGGTCGACAGTGCGCCTGGGCGCCAGGTCGCCAGGTCGCCAGCGGTGGCCACGGTCGCGCTCGGGTCGCATGTACGTTGAGTGCTCCGCCGACGCCGGCGGCGCCGCGCCGCGACCTACTTAGGTTACAGGTTACACAAATCGATGCCAAACCGGAACACGTATACTTAGTATATCGATTATCGATAATATCACCTTGTGGGTAATGTAGGCGTAATGCGCCCGGGCACCGCCCGGGACGATTAATAATATTGTGTACTTATATCTTTATACTGATTAAAATTAAATTCCCTAAAAATATATAGCGGAGACGCGAACATTTGTAATAGAATAATGAGTCCTCTCAGAATGTATAAGACAATCGCCCATAAAAGTGATTCTAGGATACAGGGTATGCTTTGCAATTATTTAAATGTATCTAAATAATTTGTCATGTAGGCAGACATTGCCGACTGTCTGCCGTAGAGTCTGCACTCGCTCAGTGCCCGCATCTCTGCCGGGTCCACTGTCTGTCGCAACTTTTTATACTCTGTCGTCTATCGTAGCGTAACCGAACTCATCGTCATCTCACGCTCTCCATTCGCGACTCAACGAACACGCTTCGCTTGGTTCCTGTCCGGCGGCCGAGCATCCTTCACAGTAGCCACTTGCGTTACTGAAGTATCCTCACTCACTTGTCACGCGTCACTCGCCGCCGCGGTGCGCGTGTACCACTATGTTGAGCCGCACACGCACTGGACTCAGTACCGCGGCACTCGCGACACATCAACAACATTGTTAGTATTACGAAATCGAATTTCTAAAAAAAAACTATTTAACTCCTGACATTTTATAAAATATTTATATCGTTCGCATACTCAAATACGTCGTAGCGCTCGCGTAGACGTGAACATCATCGATGCACTCAAGAACGTCTGACTCGTTGGTATGCGGTATGCGAATCGAAGGCGGGTCGTTAGTAAGCGATATAGTTAGTTAGATCGTCGAGGTGCGAGCGCGGCGTGACGTCATAGCGCGGTATACAACACGCCCGCTCAACACCCATCGACGCTAGTTAGTACATAAGATGAATGCCAATATTTTAATCTGAAAAAACAAAACTTAGAATTGGGAATTATTAATCATATTATATCTATTTATATAATAAAAATATGGAGAGAGGCGCATAGTGCTTATTATGAATAGTAGGTTCTAGTAATGAAACAAAACGATCTAGTCATATCTCCTTTCTGTTATTTATTTTTTCTATCGCTTAGCATAGTTTAGCTTCAAGCACACGTTCGTACTTACGTTTATTATATTACTATTACATGGTACTGTCTCATTTGTGTACTTAGAACGGCTATCCGTTACTGTTTACGTTCCTCAGGTGTCATAGAGCCAGTTTGTAATCATAGAACTATTAATTATTATCTTATCAAGTATGTCTAACTTCCTAACTTACTTAACTTCATTAGATCGACATATTTTGACATAAACCTACTATGTTATATGAGACGAAAATATACTACTAATTTAATTTTGATAAGTTATCCAGAATACTGTTACGTCAGAATCCATTACCTTTAGATTAATTAAGGTTACTGGTTAATTGAGATAATTTTATCGGTATAGATCGATAGAGACGAGTTATGAATGGTATAACCGTTTGGTTAAGTTAGAGGTTTAAAGTTACCTTAGGGCAAGTTAAAGGAGTATGATTTAGGTAGAGAAGATCTTACTCTCATAGTTCTGCTAAAGATTGTAAGTAGTGCGTTGACTGTACGCTCCGCGAGCGCGGGGTACAGTCAGCGCGCCACAATATCGCGCCGTCCGTTACGAAAAAGATATCAACTCTATGTATACTGAAACCGATTCGATTCAGTTCCCTAGTTTTGCTTCAACTACCGTACCGGATATATTTAGTAGTTATCGACTCTGGACAGACGTCACTGGTTTAGTTCTAAATTATCAAGGTCCTCCTCGAGCCCCGGAGCCTGCCGTGTTACACGTCAGTGCTAACGTACACACTGGCCAAGTTCAAAATAATATTTAGGACTGGGATTAATCGTAGTGTATACAAATTATTAGAAATGAACTCCCATCTAACACTACCATATGTAATGTAGTATGCGCTTGTGCAAGTTACTGTCGCCAGCGGCTCGGCGGCTCGCGGTGGAGCTGCGTGTGCATCTTAGTTCCACAGTATCGATTGTACATACATATGACGTCATATCTTTAGGAGCTTACTAGCCTTTTGCCCCGGGACCGCCCGGGCGGGTGACAGGGTGTCGCTGTGTTAATGCTAAGTGGAAATCATAATCATTAACCATTTTTTAGAATGGTTACACGCCATACTTGATAAAGTGTACTGGTAACACAGGCGACTGGACTGAAGCAACCATTTAACTGTAGGTAACGTACAGCCTACGTACAATTCGAGTATAGGATAGCTTTTAGCCAAATTCTGATTGTATAGAAAAATTAATCTTAAATATTTCCACGGGTTTCAGTCGCCTGATAAAACCTGAAATGTATAAAATGGTGAACCAAAATAAATACTCGTAAACTATGTCCCCCACATTGTTCTGGATAACTTATATTGGAATAGTTTAAGAGTAAACAAGTACGGCTTGTGTTCAGGATTGTTCGGGACCTGACACTTGTACTCTACGTTTGTTCGGGACCTGACACTTGTACTCTACGTTTGTTCGGGACCTGACACTTGTACTCTACGTTTAAGATTCTGTGAAAGGTTGATCTTATCACTAATTTATCATCGATTTAAAGTCGATGCCATCCAACACTTGTACATTCATAAATAAAATTAAACTGTAAAATAGTATGTGAAGAATATAAAATATATACCATATAAATTAATTACACTTTGTAAATAAAAGACCATCTTAAACTTATGTATAAACTAAGGTAGTCTTGTTTCAGCCATTCAACCCTAAATATATGAAAATGCCTTCAGAAATCGTGTTTATATTACCCCGAATAATCCTGAGCATGGTTACCGCGGTCCGCACAACTGTTTACATATATATAGCTTACGAAGGGACACCGACCGGTGCCTGTGATATACGCTTGTAATGATCGTCCATTCAACATACACCTTATACTCTATACGACACTAGACTTGGCTTATGTTGCTGTCCTCAGTCGTATCGCGTTACCAAACTTGTACATTATGATGCCATATGTTATATAATTTCAATAACTAACTCGAATTAATTATTTTAGTATTAAGACAATTATTAAGGGCGTCGATAGATGTGTTGGAATTGAAGAGGAGAGAGAGAAGTGTCAAGAGTCAAATATTAAAGCTAGAGTTCACGTTGATTCGATGAAAGAGAAGGCGATATCGATATGGCATCCCTTTCACACAACGCAAAATAATTCATTCAAACCTTGGACACATTTGTCTGCTGTCACTGCATCTATCGACATCGATAAAGGTCCAGGCTATCTATCGATAGATAGGCTAATTATCGACAACTCCGGATGTTTGCGATACAACATATAACTTTGTACAGAGACTGTCTCGTAGCAGTCAATTGTTACATCGCTAACACAGCCCCAACTTGATGTATTATAACAATTTAGTTAACTAAATACGTTAGACAAATATTGTTTGATGATTATCGTTTCAACGATCATTGAATTGATCAGTCTGCCCAGTCAAACCCATACCCAAATAAATACATCCAATCTTTAAAGAAAGTTTTTAAGATACTTGTTAAAGTCGCCAACTATTTAACTTTTATAGATATTCAATTATAAGATCAGTGTTATTATTTGGTGAGTGAGGCTGGGCCGACTGCACCTTACCACGTTACCATAGTGATGTACCTTATGTTCCCAACACTGTGAACGGAGATCAACTCCAGTGCATTGATAGCTAGCCATTGAAATGTTTATTCTCATATATTGTTATAGTTCGCCAAAGATTTGTAAAAAAATTAATAAATAAAGAGTGTTATGATCACTTTTGAAACGTCGTCGCTAGTTAATCGTTCATTTTTAATTTTTATATTCATGAACTTTATTATTAGTGTAGAGTATACTGACAGATTATTAGCAAATTGTGGAATATGATCATGGATACACGTTATTATGAAACTAATACAATAATAATTCGCCTACTTTGCATGTCTAATTTAGTTATTGAACTTTTAAACCTATTATCGAGTTATTAATATGTATATTGCTGAAATATTTTAAAACTAAATTACTATTCAATTATTTATTATTATTATACACTTATTACGTTTAGTATGCTAGAAATATGATGAAGGATAATAAATAATTTTAATTATATTATGGTATGTGTTTTATTTATAATAAATATTGTGGTCCTAAGTGTACAAAGATTGTATCAGGTACAGTTACACATTTCATGAATCTCAAAATACATTTAGCATGGCTAGAAACTAGCAAGAATCACGAATATCACGGTACGGGTGCCGTGTTATGACGTTTTTATCATGATTCCAGTGCAAGAGAGAGATAGAGCTATACATGGGCGCTAGCACCATCTCTTCGGTCTAGAATCATGATGGCATTTATACTTCACTAGCTGATGCCAGCGGCTTCGCCCGCGTGGATGTCGGTTATTATATTATATTAAAACCCTCGAGAACCACTATCATTGGTGAAAACAGCAAGAAAATCGGAGCAGTAGTTTTTGAGGCTATCGCGAACAGACGTGGCGGAGGACTTTGTTTTATAATGTGTTGTGATAATACGGCCCCAGTGGAACAGAATACTATTCTTACATATTATAAAACAAAGTCCTCTACGCGGGCGAAGTCGCGGGCAACAGGTAGTTAATTATAAAAAGAACTTACAGAAACAAAAGACATATTGGTAACCGTACAAAGTTATAGTGTGGTGCAGGTTAACGTTACAGTATGGTGCAGGTTAAAGCCTAAAGCAAAAGACACCAGAAGGCCAATTCTCGTACTTAAAAAACGTTCACATGCAAGTCGCAATCTGTCAAACTTGTCAAAACTGTTGGTAAATTGATTGTGTTTTTGACAGTTTGCGAATGAGATGCGAATGTGAATGGTCTTAAAAATTACGGGAATTGCCCCTCAGGGCTTGAAAACGTTACCAATTCACATTCAAAGTAACGTTAAGTAACGGTATTTCCGTAGAGATATCTGGATATCGGTACGAAATGGTAGCGTTACTTAGTAGCATAACATAATAATAACGTTAAAAATTGTGGTAAAAATTACCGGCATTTTTAAAGTTATTGTAAAAATAGCGGTAAAACATTACCGGTATTGTTTTTGTTATTTTATGCGACGTTGCCGGCCCGTTTTCTCAAAGACGGCCGGCGGACAAACCAACCAAGTATATTCACAAGAACAAGCACAACACAGAATAGCAAAGAGAATACCTATTATACACGCAAATAGTCGTACGGCACAGTCTTAGCATCGATGCAGTCTGAAATTTTTTACGATATCCAGAGCGACGGTAACAAAATTAAATCATAACGATAAAATTTTCGATAGCATAGATTTTATCGTTACGTATGTTTAACGATAAAATGTGCCAGATATAACGTTAAATATTATAACGTTATTTAATAGTTAACAATATCTGCATCAGAAGGCTGTAACGATGCCATATTTTTAACGGTATTTCAAGCCCTGACAGACACTACGCTGACAGTTGTCAACTCATGACCAATTATTAAAATCAGCGATACCAGCCCATAAGAGTCAGCGCACACCGAACTGCAAAATGCTCGCGTCTGGTCGAGCAAACTTTTGACTGCTCAACCATGCAGGCGGCATGCTCGCCCCTCCGTGAGCAAGCTCCGTTGAAAATGCTCTGAGTAGGCGGGCGTGCGGGACCAGTGACAACCTGCTGTGGCACAGAGCGCGGCGGCGGTCGAACAAGCATCTTGCAAGCTCGAGCATGGTCTATCATCAAATTTGGTCGTGTATTTAATTTTGCTCGAGCATCAAGTTTGGTCGTGTATTTAATTTTGCAATGTATGGAATTGTCACAAGATTAATTTTTCCATAGTCTTAGAAAATTCTCTGCTCTGCTCTTGGTGTGCGCCGACGCTTATACAACCGTCATGACGTGCCAGCAGCTGCCGACTATTCTGTTTCGTACTCGTGATATTAGATCTTATTTAATTGTTCTGGTACTCGAGTTAATTATTTTTTTCTATGCACGTGTTTCTGTGACAAATAAACGTATTTTTCTTTCTTTCTTTATTCTATACTACTACCACTTATTACAATTATATAAAGAGCGTCCATACTCCAAATGCTAATAATAACCATGTCTTTGCCCTCATCATTTTGTTATAGAACTCTTCACTCATATTCACATTTTGGAAGTTTTGGTGGCGAAAATATTACAAACTTTAAAGCGTGGACACTGAACTGTTGAGTAGATTTTCATAGACAGCTTAATAATAATCCCCAAAAATATAATAGTGCAACAATTTCATTTAAAATCAGACACACACAGACAGGCAGGTCACACACACAGATAAGATCAAATGGGTTTCTTACTGAAATAGTCGGTGATTTTTCTGCTGATACTCTTATTGAGCTTCGAAGCGTGCTCATTCTCGTGTTCCATCGTCGGGCTGCTATCGTTTAGCAAAGAGTTCCTTCTTTGGTTACCAACCAGTGTATTTGATGCTGTTGGATTTTGTAGCTCACCAGCTTCCATTTTTGTCATGGCATCTAATAAAGACATGCGGGCATTTGATTGTGTCTTTTCTTCTATTTTGTTGGTATCTGTTGTGTGCTGTCTGGTTGGTTGGTTGGAAGGTATGTGAGCCTGTTGGGCTGACTTCTCCGACTGAATGGTGGCTTCAAGCAATCTCTGATCTATGTCGTCTTGAGAGAACAAATCAGGGGAATTACTTGAGAGCTCGCTTTCGAGTGCCGATATTATCGCCGGTACGTTTTCTGTTATACTCTGAAATTGACAATGGATAGGGTTTAATACAATTGAGAGGAGCAGGTGATGAGTTGGCAGACTGATTGAAGTCGATCGAATCATAATCGAATGGACTGAGGCACAGAACAACTAAATATAATATATTTCTGTCGTAGCCCTATCATCACACTCACACATCATTCTATGACCCTTTATTAGTATTACGTTTAATGAAACTTCTGTGAACTAATAAGTCGACAAAAGAAAAGGGGTTCATAATTATTTACTACAAACTTAGAATACGAAAGACTTGTTTGACAACAGCTATCTATGGAGAAATTATCCACTAAATAAATAATCTGCCTGACACATTATTTGCTGCTTAATCTATACGTAAAGATTAGCTGGTGGAACAGGTCCTTAATACACAATATTTGTGTAGTACTTACAGTTTCCATGGCATCTTCGTTAGAACTAGGTGACGGCTCCTTCCCTCCCATCAACACTTGTTCTAGATACGGATGCAGCCGTGTCAGTACCACGTCATTCTCTTGAGAGAACCTAACTATGTACTTGTATAGTTGACCTAGAATGGATATAAATAGTCAATTGAAATATCTACTTAAGGCGCTGACAACAGGCAAACGGAAAAAGTAGGCTTGACTTAAAAAAAAAATTGCCAAATCTATATAGTTTGTGGTACCGGAAAAATATATGTCAAAACACACGTTTTGAAAAAACATCTCGATACAAATTAACGGTAAAATAACCTTTTACCTGTTAGAGTTCTAATCCAAAATATATGTATTAAATATCAACGTACATTGATATTTGAATCAATAAAAAGAACCTCTTAGTTGTTTTTAAGTTTTGATTATTCAACTCATTTTTAAATAAATCAATAATTGCTTCATATTTTGCAATAAATTACGAGCGTTATGTCAACGCGATTCTCTTTCTTTTATATGCAATCCGACAGTGACCGCGGTTTATCCAGTTGTCATGATCCTCCGCTATGCCGAAAATACTGCAGCATTAATTTTGAAATATTATGTTAAAGTTGAGGATTGATGCTAGGTCCTATGTTTGGCGAAAACACGATTACCTAAAATTTTCAGGATAGATATAAAATCCAAAGTTACCTCTAAACCAAACTATAAACCGCTGGTATTAAAAAAATACATCAAATTAGATCATGAAACTTTGCATAATAACTGAACTAACTATAAAGCAGGCCCTATGTTTAAAAAAAAAAACTATTATTTTCACGGTAGAAAGTAATTACCTAAACTATTCGAAGCTTGAGAGCCGCCAGCACCCCACTCCGTCTCGCTCTCACTCAGGCCGATAGTAGTATGGTGCGAGCGAGATAAAATCAGAGGTAGGGTACGGCCTTAATAAAAATCTTAAATTCATTAATTCACTGGCAGACAATGCACAGTCTAGCTACTGGGTCTAAGTTCTTGAAATTTAGCACAAGAGTTCCTTTCACAACGAAGGTAAGCACGATTTCTACAAATTCCCTAAAAATCCCTATATTCCCACGGGACCGAGTTATGACAGGTGAAACCGCGGGGCACAGCTAGTAATTAAATAAAAATCACATTGTCGACAATATTAAAAAAAAAGAGTACCTCATTGACACGTAAAAAAAAATAAGAATATTAACATAAGCATAATATGCCCAGCAGTGGGAACATTCTACTGTTCCCACTGCTGGGTCACAGCCCTCTCTGTGTCAGTTAGTGAATGTCACATTATTAGAGTATTTGAAAGACGGATTCAATGAATTGAGGTTATCTATAGAACAAATGCAATGCTTACTCATAAACGATGCCAATGCTGCATAATTTGAAAAACTATTATAAAGCAAATTATCTGTTTATACTCACCAACAGTAACATTATATCGAGCCAACAAGTTATATATATTCACAATATCGTCTCTGAGTTGAATATCTCCGAAGGTGAAGTACGCCATGGGTCGTCGTGCTTGCGTGCATGCCATCAGTTGTAGCAAGCTCTTAAGGTGAGGGGTTCCTCCGAAGGCCCCGCAGCCCCAGTTGCCGGTGGCTACTCCTGGGAACTGCAGGCTGTCTGATTGCAGATCCGTGTCGAACGATACACCGACCCATGCCTGAGAAAAAGGATTGGAAGGTTGGTGAGTAATGCCATGACACAATGGATTGACAGATGGGCGGTCAGACAGGCAAATATGACGAATTTATAAGGGTTTCGTTTTTAGACTACGTACTGCACCCCAAAAACCAAATACTATATATTAGTACACAATACGACACTTCCGATCGTGAGGTTTCCGGAGGATAGTCCTTTGGCCACTTCGGTTTTATCAATTTCTCAAAGCCGTAATAGAGTTCCCTAGTGATGGCCTCTCTCCTGAACTCGTGCGTCACGGCGGCATAGGGCACGGCGTCTATGGCCAGCACGGCGACTGTCACATCATACCTTGTTGAGCTCCCTAGTGATGGCCTCTCTCCTGAACTCGTGCGTCACGGCGGCATAGGGCACGGCGTCTATGGCCAGCACGGCGACTGTCACATCATACCTTGTTGAGCTCCCTAGTGATGGCCTCTCTCCTGAACTCGTGCGTCACGGCGGCATAGGGCACGGCGTCTATGGCCAGCACGGCGACTGTCACATCATACCTTGTTGAGCTCCCTAGTGATGGCCTCTCTCCTGAACTCGTGCGTCACGGCGGCATAGGGCACGGCGTCTATGGCCAGCACGGCGACTGTCACATCATACCTTGTTGAGCTCCCTAGTGATGGCCTCTCTCCTGAACTCGTGCGTCACGGCGGCATAGGGCACGGCGTCTATGGCCAGCACGGCGACTGTCACATCATACCTTGTTGAGCTCCCTAGTGATGGCCTCTCTCCTGAACTCGTGCGTCACGGCGGCATAGGGCACGGCGTCTATGGCCAGCACGGCGACTGTCACATCATACCTTGTTGAGCTCCCTAGTGATGGCCTCTCTCCTGAACTCGTGCGTCACGGCGGCATAGGGCACGGCGTCTATGGCCAGCACGGCGACTGTCACATCATACCTTGTTGAGCTCCCTAGTGATGGCCTCTCTCCTGAACTCGTGCGTCACGGCGGCATAGGGCACGGCGTCTATGGCCAGCACGGCGCAGCGCCGCCGGCCGGCCGAGTCACGCGGCGTGCCGTCGCGACAGTCGCCCGCGAACTGGAACGTGTACCCGTAGCCCGAGTACTTGCTGTAGCGCTCGCAACCTGCGGGTATTTGAAATTGAAAGCTTATTATTCGAAATTTGAAAGACTCGATGACAGGAATGTGTGAAACCCGTAGCCCGTGTACTTGTTGTAGCGATCACAGCCTGCGAGCGAAGATAGCCATTTGAAATTGGAAGCTTGTGATTCGAAACTTGAGATTTTAAAGACTGGTTGGTAATGATACACAGGGTCCATTGGATGACATCATCTAAGGAGATACCTAGATTATAAGGAGATGAGAAGTGAAGAAAAGTTGATAAAAAGTCAGTAGCACAAATTCTGAAAAAGCTTTATGTTTAAAACTATTGAAAAATCTACTGCCCATTATTGACCCACTGCTGGGCAAAGGCCTCTTCTCATACAGAGAAGAGAACGCACGAGCATTGATCACCACATTCGCTCAACATTGGTTGGTGATTACAGACATACATAAACTATTAAGTACAGGTTTCCTCACGATGTTTTTCCTGCATCTATGTCAGTAATGTTCAAGATAAACTCAGAAAGCACATCAATCTGCCTAGCTTTTTCCCAACTATGTTAGGGTCGGCTTCCACTTTCAGTCAAGATGCAGCTGAACACCAGTATTTTCCATGGAGCGACTGCCTAACTGATCTCCAGAACCAAGTAACTAGGCCCCCTTGGTAAGACTGGTTGACTGTCGGGCTTCTGGCGACCAGTAACGACCGTCAAAAGATCTATGAATGACAACCCGGACCAACGGATTAACGTGTTTCCGAAGCACAGAGGAGTCTCGGTATCCAGAGGTAACACAGAAATAATGACTTGAAAGAGTCACATTGATAATCGCAAGGATTATAGCCCACAACCTTGTGCTCGAGAGACGAGGCCTTAACCACTGGGTCATCACGACCTACAAATTAAAATGCTGTTCATAGTAATTGTTATTTATATCTATGACTACTTGTACCGCCATAAGAATTTTAATTATTTTTATGAATAAAGATAAACCACTATTACAAAGTAGAAATATAACATACCAATCATCATTAGTGCTTCATTAGGCCTCAATACTTCAGTGAAGAGCATGGATATCATCAGTTCAGGACATATGACGAACCGAATTTCCTCTTGAACACATCCATGACCCAGTACTCCACCGCCTAAATACCTGTATTGGAGAAACATGCATTGTTAAATAGAATTTGAGCAGCTTTTCTCATTGTCAATGTTATTTGTATGTAAAATTAAATTATGAGTTTAAATTTTTTTATTTTTTTTGTGTAACAAAAATTTTAGATCACTTACTTATTAGCAAAGTCAACTTGTATCAACGAATCAGCGTCTTCAATAGTGTTATATGGCTCGACGTGAAGCGGTAAAGAGCCAATCAGACGAGTGCTGCGCGGCCACGAGGGACACTCGCGAGGCGCGACCGAGCGCCGCGAGAACGTCACGGTACCGACCGGCACTGTACTGCAACGATACAGCGCATGAACGGGCACATTCGACACATAACACACTACGTATATGGATGAATATACATAGACGAGAAGCCTCTGTATGAATAGATTTTATTTTTTTATTGGTCACATTATAGTCATCAACATTACTGCTACATACACAATATAGTCATCAATATTACTAGGGAATCACAGTTACATGCTTTAAACACAGAACTCTTAAATTAGCATTGAAATATGTATTAAAAAACAACCGACTCCCAAAAGAAACAAATTTCGGAAGTCGGTGGCAAAAAACAAAAATTAAAAAGCAAAGACACCGACTTCCGAAATTAAAGTTATATTTCACTTTTTTAGCGTTTCTTTTGGAAGTCAGTTGTTTTTTTATTGTAACAAGTTTTTATTTTTCGCTTTTTAGTTGTGGTACCTACCTCACACAAATTCGAATACAAATACCTGCTAAGCAAGATAACAATGACGGAGTCAAATAAAATATCGTCTACATAGACTAAGTGGGAAAAATATGTAATTATTGAAGCTAACTCAAAAAATACGCAAGCAAAGTTAATAAAATTTATATGGGACCACCTCTGAAGCATGACCTACAAAACAAAAAACAATCAACAAAATCGATTCATAATTGGCGGAGTAATCGCGTAAAATAGATACAAAAAAAAAACATACAGATGAATTGAGAACCTCCTCCTTTTTGAAGAAGTTGGTTAAAAAAAGAATGTCACCTTTAGTTACAACTCTCCTGAAGTAATGGCAGATACATTTCAATTTTTCCAAGTTCGCCTCTGAATCTGTTGCTTCATAGAATCGGTATCTGTAATAAAAATCTATTGTCATTTCTTTCCAATGGGACTTACACTTACTAACTTTTAGCATGAAGTAAAATAGAAATTCATAGAATGCTTACGTGTTAAAATTGATGAAAGGATATGAAGCATATTCTGATGTTCTCTTGGTAGAATTCCTCCTAGGAAAGGTGCAGAAGAAGGCATTGGCGAGTAGACTAGCTATTTGTTGCTGTGATAATGACACTGAGCGATTCTTGTGTTGCCTGCAATACAAGGACATGTAATAATATTTTATATACTAGACACTGATGCTCATAGTGACAGTACCCTGGCATTATTGTATTTAGCACATCAAGTTTTAGAAACAGTCACAAACTCATACTTTCTCTTAAAGCAACTGTTGCTGTGGAAGGCTGCATACAATAAGTGCACTTTCAAAATATGTGATATTGTTGTTACATGCTCTTTCTATAAAAAAGCTTACTAAGATAAAAGATAAAAAACTGATTACTAAACAAAATAAAGTCTTTATCTCCAGATCCCTGCAATATCTGTTTACATTGGCTCATTGGTTGCAATTTAAGCTCAAAACACACACACGCTGCCGTCCCGCGCCCGACCCGTTGCCGTGCCGCGCCCGCGCTTTGTGTGAACACGATGATAGCGCGGCTCCCGTGAAGAAAACGACCCGCTCCGCACCCGACACGCACCCACCTTGTGTGTGTTTTGAGCTTTAGTCAAAATTGAACACAAACTACCATTTCTTACCCAAGGAAAGATTAATTCTTACAAACAAACTTAATAGCTAATTCGAACTTTATAGCTGTATAAATATGAATGATCTTACCTCAACAATGGTATTGGTGCCTGCACCAGTTTAGGCAGAGCTAGTGCAAGTTTAGCCAGCTCTGGCAGAGTGACGTCAAAGAAATATTTTGATTCCTCTTCTTCCAAATACTACAAGAAAAAGGTTTATTTTTTAAACTTTTTATTTTTAATGAATATTATAAATTAAAATATCTTTATCTTTTTAAATTATATGTAATACTTGGTAAAAAACAAAATCTTAACAATTATTATGTAGGAATTAGGAACATTGCATGCCCTTTCACTTGTACATATGAGGGCTCACTAACGGCATCAGTACAATCGTGGACTTTGTATTTTTTAATTTTATACCCAAAAATTCTGAATTTATTTATTCTGATATAATTTAAGGCTAAGAATACCCATACCTCATTAAAAAGCTTATGCAATCCTCTAAACTTCCAAGTATTCTTGAACTTTGTATTGTAACTCAGTATTGCGTTGGCCAGGTCTGCACTGTTGCGGATTGGCTTTGAAAGGGCACTCTCTATCATATCCCAACGCTTTCTGAGATGGGTCTCACCGTTACTCTGAAATTAATAAAAAAAAATTAACGTAATCATTTGAAATCTAAAACTTTATCAAGTCCTATATGAAATATGTATTCGTGTTCCTTACTGAATCGATTGCTTATTTCTTTCCTTTGATCTTAATTGATGATAAACGTAAATCATCCTTACATATTATAAAACAAAGTCATCCGGCGGGTCTGTCTGTCTGTTCGTGATAAACTCAAAAACTACTGCAACAATTTTCATGCTGTTTTCACCAATGGATGGTTCTCGAGGAAGGTTTGAGTATATAGTTTGTCAAGACATCCACGCGGCGAAGCCATGGGCATCAGCTAGTTAATCATAAGTAGGAACTGTAGTACAGTTTGATTCAAACTTAATGGCAGCTTAGAAGTTACTAATCGCTACTCAGTAACACGCCCCTCATCCCCGCTGACCCATGAATTCGTTAATGCTGCGCAGCGACTCGCCTCATGTTCGGATCCGCCATTAAGTTTGAATCGGGGTATAAATACAGCACTGACTACAACAGATTTTAGTGTTTATTATCACAACAACAGAAGCGCTACTGACATCTTCAACAGGATAGAGACTCTGATCAGAGTAGGGCATCCTCACGTGCTCCGAGTCCCATTTGTCTTGTCCGATCTGCGGCTTAGGAGGCCTATCATTCGCCACACATCCACTACTCGGGACATGATACAATACTGCATGGTTATACGAAGGAGAAACTAGCGGGAACTCTGGAGCACCCCACGGTGACTGCGACCCGTATAGCTCAGTCAAAGGTACACCCCGCCAACTTTTACTACTGTCCATGTCCATATTCATAGTATACGCACGAATTTGGTTACACTTATCTGTAAATAACACCACCTCCCGATGTGTTTTTAGTACTACTATAAGGTTATATCGATTTCGAAAAGCACATAACCACTTTATATGCACATTTAATCTAGGTTTTGTGATAAATCTCATCAATTTAATTTTACACGTAACGCTATTCAATTTTCAGAATCCTTTTTAATTTTTTTAATACGGTTTCGAATTTTTGATTGTGTCAGATTGTATCATGCATGTGTCACACACTGTCACTGTTAAAATGTGTCACTGTCATGTCAGTACTGAGTGTCATGATGACATGTATTTTTTTTTCATTTTCGATAGAGCCTGCTCTGCTTTTTAACCGACTTCTAAAAGGAGGAGATTATCAATTTGAATGTTTCTATTTTTTTATATATGTCTGGGCATAACTCCGTCATTTATAAACCGATTTGCAAAATTCTTTTTTTGTTTGAAAGGGTATACTTCCGAGATGGTCCCATTGCCATCAAGTCAGGATCTGATCATGTGATCCTGAAGAAATCGAGGGAAATCTTCAAATATTTTAGGCACACCTATAGCGATTCGGGTATTTCTTATAGTTACTCGTGCAATTGCTTTGCTCTCGGAAAGCACCATTTGGTGACGTGGAACTGATGATGAAGACCACAGATGGCCACCGGAACTACTCAATAATAAGTATTTCTCGGGTTTTAATTTGATTAGGTACTTTAATATGGTTGCCAAAGCAATTTATGCTCGTCACAATGTATTTGGTGAAGTGGGGCTGATGGTGAAGTACCAGAAGAACTCCTAAAAGATTTACGTCCCTGCATCGGGAAAAGCAATATTTTGTAAAAGTTGATGAGCAGTTGACATTAGGCTATTGTAACTTAGATAAATTACAAACTGACCCAAAAAAAAGCGAGAAATAAAAACTTTTTTACAAAAAATAAGAAACGACTTCCAAAAAAACACTACAAATTGAAAAATAACTTTAATTTCGAAAGTCGGAACCAAAAAAACGAAGATTTAATACCTAAGAAAACCACCGACACAACACATTCATGTGTGTGGACTTTATTTTATATTATGAGTATTATTCTTATTATATCTCAAAACTAGACTAAAAATCACTAAAATTTTGTTTATTCCTGTCAAACGACGATTTCCCATTCTAAAATAGACTATATTGACACAACTTAACTATATTTTAGTTTGACAGCACTAAGATGGCACCACGGCTGGTAATCTTAGAACAAAAAATCCTGGTATTAATAGACTTATTTGTCTATGGGTGAAACGTGTCGCAGTGACAGCTGCCCCTCGTCCCTTTCCCCTTTGCCGTCCGTGCAATCGACGCCATATTTGTTTGGTGTAAGTCTATGACGTAGCGTTCGTAGTCTGTGGTTGTGTGCATCCCGTGTGACATCCCGGCCCGGCGCCATTATAGCTTTAAAAGATTAATTTTCGTAACTTATCCTCTCAATTTTAACCTGTAATAGAGCAAATTACAACGTGCAGTATGTTCCGTAGTTGCTGTATTGTGAATTGCGGTAGTAAACGAAAAAACGTTAAATTATTTCGATTTACCGTGTGAGATAAGACTCAAGTGAAGAATTGCGAAACCTGAGGACAGACGACTCGTCTTCTTGTTGGCGCCTATCCCACGCTGTTTTCCGATAGCGAAATCAGCAGTGGCACTCCTAGTCCTCGGTTTCAAACTATGGACACTGCCCACATCACTGGTAAGTACCTTATTATTATACTTAATAAAATATAAATTTTCTGATACATTCCTCACATAGGTACTCAAACAACAACTGCAATAACTGGATCATGCACTTTAAAAAAATTGTTAGGTACTATTTGGATTTCAAAACTTGAATTTTCCCTGTGGAATTTCACACTGAAGTCATACATTTTAAAGAAAATAAAAAATATCCTATGTCCATCTAAGTTGCTGTCTTGAATGTGGAAAAAGTAGGCTCTAACGCGGACTAAATTAAAAAATTGTTCAGTAAAAAAACTCATATTCTGTAATTGTCATTTATTTGGTCCAGTAATATAAGACAATAACTTGATATCATCATTTATTATTTTTTAAAGCATAAACAGTTATTATTTAGGATTCCATACTCAAAGGGTTCCAACGGGACCCTATTACTAATATGGATTATATAAAAAACGAATGATATGTAGTGTTCAATATTGTATGGTGGTACTGAACCCTTTGTGTGCGAGTCTGACTCGCACTTGGAAGCTTTAATTTTAAATCATTTAATTTAAGTATTCACCAAATAATGCCCTTTACCATGGTTAATAATTTAAATAATGTAAACTATATTGTTATGGATAGCATGGAACAGTTAGTGCATAGACACTTGCATTTCGATTTTTTTAACCAACTTCATTGTTAACAATATTTTGGGTACCTTATATATTTGTACAAAGTGAAGTAATTGAGTAATTTAACATTGCAATAAATAAAAAGAATGTAAAAAATTTGTTGCAGAGGTACTACGATAAATACAAGGGCATGAAACGTTACAATCTGCAAAGCACACTCGTATTTTGTTGACTTATATATTATACATTTTTATTTACAGATGCAGTTATTCCTTCTACTCCGAGGCTTAGTATCCGAAGAAGGCGGGTTATCTTAAACAAAACAAAAAGTCTCTTTCGCCGAAATGTGCCAGCAAATGGATAACTGGAAGAGAATATAACATGAGAAAATTGACCTACCCCTCTGAAAACGCCGTAAGAACTTTTGGCTATATAATTCAGGAAACAAACAAATTCTTGGAAATCAACCAACAAACGGGTATTATAAAAGAAATAAAAAATAAAACAAGATCCAAGTATTGTTTGATTTCCTAGATTGTGTGATGATGTGACACAGGGATGCTGTTGAGGAATACTTTCTAGAATTAATTCTTCAATTAGCAGTATTTAATTGGTGCAATGTGATAAATAAGATTATAAAGGGCACAGATGTATTTAGGTTGGAAAACAAATGTTTGCCACCAATGCAAAAGAAAGCATTTGTAAAATATAAAACAATAAAAATATTTATAAATAATATTGTAGGTTTTTTATTTTCATCACATGACTAATATTCCTTTTTACGCATACACTTCAGGTGTGCTATAGTTACACCTGTTTACACACAATCACAACCACAGGTTGAATTACAGTAGAACCTCTTTTTTTAGAAGTTGGTTAAAGGCTTAAAAGGCTAGTTTCTAAAATATTCTGGGCTCGGAAAAGTTTGCTAAAAAGACCCGGTCTCATAATACCGCGAGCGACAGAAGGGGTCGAATTAAAAAAATAAAATAAACGTCATAATGACACGTTGCAAATCGTAAAGCGATTTTTCTTCTATGGGAGATTACCGTCTGAAGACTAACTAGTCTGTGGATGGCACTGAGTTATTAACCGCGGACGGGCCGCGCGCGGACCAAAAACTATTGTAGTTAATTAGAAAGTCCTTGAAGAATTAAATGCTATTTTGAATTTGACGATTTAACCTAAAATGTTGTCCTATAAATAAAATCTTCTAACTAAATCTGACTATTTTTAATCGCGATTAAAAATGTCTGGAATGAAATTAGATGTCATGAACTAAAATTCAAACCAACGCGAACGCCTCGACCTCAGTTGCAAAACAGTACTGTATCTTTCTTTTATTTTCTTTTGCTTATATCTCGAAAATGGTGTGTCCTATCGCAAAAATAGTGAAAATTTCAACCCCCTTAATGAAACCCCTATTACTAAGCATGTTGGTAATTTTTTTTAGCCTTATTTTCCGTACAAAAATGAAAAATTCCTTAAAAAAACACGTCGAGGGTGCCGTAAATGCAGGCCTGGCTCTAAAAAAAAATTCCCGGGTAGGAAAAACAAATATCAAGGGAAGGCGCGATTGCTAAATTCGAGTTGTGTCAAAATAATTTTGTTTAGAGAATTTATTTGGCAGAATAACTCCAAGATTCTCATAGCCAAAAGTAAGGAATTTTAGTGACAGTTTAGTTAATTTAGTTCGGTGTACAAGAGAATCGGCACCATTATTTAAATAAGTTAGTATCTTTAGAAAAATCAAAAGCTTTACACACGAAACTATCAATGACTAACTGAGTTTGCGCAACTAGTTTCGTAATGTAAATCCAGCTTTAGGCCAGCCACATGTCTACGGTTTTCTGACTCCGTTTCCTAATCAGGATTCCTGATTCGGAGACCTGAAGGCTGGCCGCATACGTACGTACAGTTTCCTGACTCAAACGAACGTCAGGTTTTTTTCCCGTTTGGAAAATGTATGAACGTTGAAACGGGTGCGCCTAGTTAGCAATAGTTAGTAGAACATTTTGTATATAAAGCAAGCGTTCAGGTTTCCAAATCAGGAATCAGGAAACCGTACATATGCGGCAAGCCTTACCGTGCGTTTGCACTGGCGAAACATTTACGACTAAACATGTTGAAATCTCTATTTTCTGTCAATTTTCCATCCAATTTTTGACAGGAAGTAGAGATTTCAACATGTTTTATTGGGAATGTTTTGCCAGTGCAAACGCACGGTAATCTTCCCTAAAAACTCCAACACAACAACACAATTATCTGGTTGAATTTTGAATAAAACTTGTATATTTCATAAAAACCATTTTTAATATATTTTTATATTTTTGCTGGTAAATAGGGCTTTTCATTGTACTAGTACATAATTGAACCAGTTTAAAAAAAAATGCTCCTTTTTACCCACAATCGCAATCCTTGGAACCTACATGCATGAATCAAAACGATCAAAATAATTGTCAGTTAATCACAGAAGTACCTACATTTTTTTATTGTTGTCAATGTCAATGTCAAACTCAAAAAAACTCAAAAGCGCGTCAGTCAGGTGCTGAAAAAGTGTTTGCTTCTTAAATTTTTGGTTATTAGCTACGTTTTAGATACCTTTCTGTAAGTAGAGGCATTTTGTAAAAATATTTACACTAATTAAACCTAGTTTGTTAAAATCATGAATTTGGAACTACTTGGTAAGTGACTTTGTCGGTAACTTTTGGATTTTGTTTTTGTTTACGATATTTACTTTATACAATATTGCATATCTCTTACAGAATCATTTGGTCAAAACTATCCTGAGGTAAGAAACTATTTATCCCAATTATATCGACGGCGGCGTAAATTAACACTGACTGGAGTTTGCCTGAATCTAACTGCATCTAAACTTTACGTTTTGTAGTGTTTTATTGATATAAATGAAAAACTGGCATAATCAATTCCGCGTCATTTAGTTATAATTTTTCACTAACAAAACATTAACAACCTTTTACAAGAAAAAAACACAAATTATCCTCAGGAATTTGATGGCACATTAGACTCAATATCACTGGCGGCAACCTGTGCCTTCAACAGAAGGGGAACTCTATTAGCAGTGGGCTGCAATGATGGCAGGATATTTATATGGGACTTCCTTACACGGGGCATAGCTAAGTCAATATCAGCACATGTGTACCCTGTGTGTAGTCTTAGCTGGTCGAGGAATTGTAAAAAGGTATAGTCAATTTGTATTTCATTGAGGAAAATAAAGATTTGTACTAACTACTGGTTAATCATTTAAAGCTACTTTTATATTTCTTTTTCTCTAATATATAGAATATATGACTTGTTTACAACCTAACACAGAAGGAAAGAGATAAAATGATTCTGAATATATCTGAAGAAAAAGATAATGCTACCTTTGGTTGTTAGCTTACTTCCACATTTAAACTGAAGTCAACCTTTTTTTGTCTACAGCTCCTTTCAGCATCTACAGACCACAATGTTTGTATATGGGATGTTCTTTCCGGAGAATGTGAACAGCGGTACAGATTTCCAACTCCTATATTGAGGGTACAGTTTGATCCTAGAAATGACAAGAGATTCCTAGTGTGTCCAATGAGACATGCAGCACTGCTGGTTGACACTGATGGGGAACACAAGATACTACCTATAGATGATGATGTAACTGACTTTTGGCTTTTTCAGTAGTAATAATTAGAAAAATTGATTTCTGAATAGTAATTTGAAACTTAGGATGATTTTTTTGACACAATTTCTTTCTTAACTTTCAGGGGGACATAAATGTTATAGCATCATTTAACAGAAGAGGAGACCATGTCTACACAGGCAATGCCAAAGGGAAGATATTAATTTTAGACACTCAATCTTTAGCAGTAAAGGCTAGTTTTAAAATAGTTGTTGGCACATCAAGTACAACGAGTATTAAGAGTATAGAATTTGCAAGAAGAGGAGAGTAAGTTGATACACACCCTTGATACATACCCTTTAAATAGTAGTTACAGTTGATTTAGGTTGTGGTTAAAAGCCCACTTTTTCCTGACCTTGTCCCATGTCACTTAGGGTTTGCGCAACACGTTTTTAGGGTTCCGTACCCAAAGGGTAAAACGGGACGCTAAGGCTATGTGCTATCTGTCCGTCCGTCTGTCCGCGGCTTAGCTCAGAGACTGTTGGTACTAGAAAGCTATAATATGGTATGGGTATACATATAAATCACGCCGACAAAGTGGTAAAAAAATCATAGAAAATAAATTTTTATAGGGTACTTCCCCTACCCTTAATGTGGGCATGGTTTTTATTTTCTCGTCTATCCCATGGTGTGAGGTATCGTTGGAAACTCGTTCGTATTGTTGTTAGAGTTAAGTGTGTGTGTCCCCCCTGCCAGCTAAATGGTATAACGAAATTATAAGGAAAACTATCACCGCTACGTAGGCTCGACAAGTTACCAAGTAATAATCGACCAACTTTAATTTGCAGTTGCAAAAACATGTTCTGCCATACATTCTGTACAGGAGAACAAGTTTTTCAACTACAATGTTAAGTTGGTTGGATAAATTCATCCCAACTACGGAACCCTTCATTGTGCGTGATTGGACATGCAATTGGCCAGTTTTCTTTTCTTCCATTTTTTCTTGAATTGCTTTAAGAATTACTTCAGAAATATGATTTAAAATTAAAAGTGATTGGCAGAGGTCTAAAAATTTTTAATAAAAATATTATTTCAGCTGTTTTCTCGTAAACACATCTGATCGCGTCATACGAGTATATCAATCAAGCAAGGTACTCAAATGTGGATTAAATGGCGAGCCTGACCCTATACAGAAATTACAGGATCTTGTTAACAAGTAAGTTTCCCATGAGGCAATAAGTCCTTGCTGTTTAAGTTTCTGAAATATCAGCACCTGAGGGGTAATTGCATAACACACTTACGATGGCAAATATGCCTTTCATTTTGACAGTTCCACAACATTCCTAATCATTATATTATAATGTAAATTGTTGAACAGACAAATTTTTTAACCAACGATAAAAAAAAGGAGGAGGTTCTCAAGTCGACATGTATACATTTTTTTTTTTTTTATGTATGACCATGCGTAACTTTTTACCCAGTGGTCTGATTTGATCGATTTTTTTTTTATTGGGGAGGCTATACCTCGAAGTTGGTCCCATATAAAATTGAAAACCAAAATCCACCCTTAAGGGTAGTAAAACTGGAGTTGATTGATTTGTCACCTACTGAATTTTCAACTGTGAACCGATTCTGCTGAAATTTTGCACACAAATAATGTAGTTTTGATGACACAACTATATAATTAAGACCTGGATTTGACCTGATGATGGATACGGAAGACAATCGCGAGAGCTCCTCAGCAGTTTACAGCAGCTACATCGTGTTTGGGCTTATGCACTTTGATGAGAACTTTAGACTTAGCTGGGGTATGACTGTCATCGAGGGTCTGACGATGGAGACAGAAGCCGGTTGAGGTAGCGATTAATTTTAAATACGCTTCAAAATTGTTACAAATCCACTTTTCTTACAATTTGCCGGCTTGAAAATCCCCAAAACAGACTACGAAAACAAGTCGGCCGTAACAAAGAGAATCTCCACTAATGGGGGTTTATGGACGACTCGGACCGCATAAGTGTATGTGCGGCGCGCCGCAGACAATGGCCCACCTCCCATCTTGCGCCTGTGCACTTGAGGATCTTATGACTGAGTCAGCGAACGGAGGTCGCGTGTCTGGGGCTAAAAATATTATTTGAAATTTCACAGCAGTTCTTATTTGCCATCAATATGCTAAGAAGAAGACAATTTTTGGAAAAATATTCTCCCATAAGTACTAAAAAAGGAAAAATTCTGAATAATATTCATAATAGCAATCATAATAAGTATTTAATAGAAAAATTATCAAAAAAATTGGTAGGTATTAAATTTAAGCCACAACAATAAATGGTAACTCAAAAGCGAAAAATAAAAACTTTTTTACAAAAAATTAGACCGACAAAAAAAGATAACTGAAAAGCGAAAAATAAAATAAAATAACCTTTTAGTGTAACTAAGCTCCTAAACTAATTTAAGTAACACATTTTGAGGCGGCGCCAAACAAACAAATTAATTACATAATTATAGCGTGTATTTGGCGCCGTTACCGTTTTTTTTTTCAACATCCTTAGTATTGTTATTGAAAGTGTGTTTCACAATTAGGGTGCTGGTTAGAAGGCAAAGTTAAGAAAACTGCTTTTGTCAGCAAATGCCTGCTGTTTTCTTATAATGCTAACTCTGTGTTACATTCTACTACACAGTTATTAGAAAGCAACTGGATGAATTACACATTCCTTTCTTAGAACAACATGGAAGAAATGCTGTTTCTCGGGCGACGGCGAGTACATCTGCGCTGGATCAGCTCGGCAGCACGCACTCTATATCTGGGAGAAATCCATTGGGAACCTCGTCAAGATCCTTCACGGAACTAAGGGAGAACTGCTGCTGGATGTCGTGTGGCATCCTATCAGGCCGATCATTGCTAGTATTAGTGCAGGTAATGTTCGGTCCATTCCATTGCATTTCCATAATATTAACTGAAGTCCATGTTATACACCAATATTGTCTTACCATTCTTCTAAAATAGTGGTCATCATTCTAAATTATTCTAATCACCCTGGGCTGAATCTGACCTGTGTTAGTAGATATCTAAGTTCCCAATGCTTTGAATTTGAACTTTACGAGAAAGATGTATGGTTCAAATTGAAACAAACACCGTTTACCGCTTTTCATTTCCTTCGCAGGTGTAGTCTCAATCTGGGCACAAAATCAAGTAGAGAACTGGTCAGCGTTTGCGCCTGACTTTAAAGAACTTGATGAGAATGTGGAATATGAAGAACGGGAGAGTGAGTTTGACGTAGAAGATGAAGACCGGTCAGTAGATCAGACCGGCGAGAGTCACAATGATGAGGAGGTGGAGGTATGTGCAGCCGTAATCTTTAATCATACAGTTCTAAAAAGAACCATCACATAGCCGTTATCTGCGCATTCTGTACATCAAACTAAGTAACAGTGAGCAACAATTATTGCTGGGAAACGTTTATTGTTGGTGAGAAAAATCTCTGTTTACGACAGCGCGCAATGTAACGCACGCAAATTATTATGCTCTTGGTTGGATGCAACTGTGCAGGAGTTTTGGCGGGGTATTCTAAGTGTATAAAGAAACAAATAAATTGGAACTTGGACCTTCAATAGCTCTGTTATTAGGGTTCTGAGGTATGGTCCAGTACAAAAAAAAATATCACAATAACAGGGGGTACAAATGACTCTCGGAGTCTCGGCTTTCGTTTAGATGCCCCATAAACAGACAGCCTTGCTCCATCTTGCTGACTGGCTAAAAGATTTTTCCATGACATGAGCATTTTCGTGACGTTACGAGTAAAAAAAATTTTTCATATAAAAACTAGCGACCCGCCCCTGCTTCGCACGGTTTTCATGACGAAACATGGAGATTTCATTATGCAAGTGGAATGTTAATGTAATGTAAGCCTTCCGGAATAAATTCTCTAAATGATAGTGAAAACCGCATCAAAATCCTTTCCGTAGTTTAGAAGAACAACGCGGTCACACAGGCAGACACGACATGCGGCTTTAATGTATAGATGAAGTATTAAATTAAAATGAGGTTTCAGTTTTCACGCAATCTCCTGTTTTACTACATATCGAATAGAAAAACTAAATTATTTAGATTTAGGCGTTCCATTTGAAACAGGTGGACGTGACGAGTTGCGAGCCCGTGGCAGCTTTCTGCAGTTCCGACGAAGAAGGAGAGGACGAACACATGCTGTCTTTCCTGCCCATAGCACCGGAAATTGAAGACCCAGAGGTTTGTAACTTCGTATGGACCTTTTTAGTAGAAATGTGTAAAGTAACCACACTATAACCTGTGTAGACTTTGAAAGAGAGTAGATGACTGGCCAAAATGACTGCAAATGACTATTGCATCTGTATACAAATAGCATTTTTTTACATGTCAGCTTATCAAGGTACTTATACCTCAAACTACGGTACCCCTAAAATAGATGGGTTAATAACATAAGTAAAAACTTACTACGTGATGTGTATTTTGTCACGCATAAGGTTCACTCCCGCCCCCGCCTATTCTTTATATGTCGGATTCAGAATGATAGTTGCTATACAACTAGTATTTTGCCTTTCGAATTTCAGTAGTTGTTTATAACAGAAAATCTAAAATTAATTGATTTTGCAGGATGGATGGGCAGCCACCCAAGAGACGGTAACACCGACAGAAACGCCTGAGAAAATGGAGCCAGCCGCCAAGAGGCCGAAGAGCAAAACATTCGATATATCGCTGAAGATAACGCCAGCTGGTGAGTTTATTACGGGTTTTTATATTAATTTACTAGGTTCAGTCAGCAACGACAGTCGATGACATCGTTTTCAAAGTTATAGTTATTCAAAAATATTTATTTTACATAACATCACGCCTCGCCTGTAATCCCCGAAGGGTTAGGCAGAGATGTACCCATAGTACGCCGCGTACATTCCGCCAGTTATGCTTAAGTCCCATGTAATAGGGGGCGAGTCTATAGCCATCAGCCGGGCACAAATGCCGTCTTCGAGCTGCTACTATGAAATTACTGATAGAAAAAACCCAATAACACTTTACCCAACCTGGGAACCGTACCTAGGACATTATGCTCAGCAGTAGCTCTTGCGATCAGTAGACCAACGAAGCAGTCAGTATTTTATTTCGTTCTAAATGCAAAAAGCAACATTTATCAAATAATTTTGTTTCACTTTAGTTGGTAAAAATGTAAACGGGCTTAGGGTGGATGAATGGAATAACCCAGTGATAGATAAGAATCTGACAGCTCTATTTGTTAATACATTTCGCGTCAAAGAACTGCGTAAAGAGACATCTCTTTGTTTTTCTTTTCAGAACAACCACTATCATTTGGAGGCAAAAACAAACAAGCAGCAGGAAGTAAAAAACTCGCCGGGAGACCTCGTAAATAAAGTATTTTATATTAAAATGTTGTTTTTGTTTGTGCACCTGTCGCAGTAAGGTAGTTGAAGCCGTGAATTTTTTACCGACTTCAAAAACGAGGAGGTTCTCAATTCGTTCAGTTTTTTTTTTTGTGTTTTTTACGCGATTACTCGCTGATTATGATTTGATTTTGATGATTCTTTTTTTGTTTGGTAGGTCATGCTTCTGAGGTGGTCCCATATAAATTTTATTAACTTTGCTTGCTTTTAGTTTTTCAGTTAGCTTCAATATTACGTATTTTTTTCACTTAGTTTATATGGACGATGTTCTAAGCTTTGATTGTATAATGTCGTTCTAAATTACTCCGTCACTGTTATTTATATAGCAGGTAGTGGTAATCGAATTTATGTGGAGTAGATACCATAACTAAAAAGTGAGATATAAAAACTTTAAAAAAAAAAACAACATACTTCCAAAAAAAAACACTAAATAGTGAGTGAAAGTCGGTGGCAAAAAATTTAAACCATAGTGTTTTTTTAAGGCCGTTTTTATTTTATTTTTATAATATACTCGCTGTGCTCCGCGGTTTCACCCGCGTAGGTTTTGATCCCGTGGGAGTATATATACACACAATGTATACACACATCAACACGGTCTAGGGATATTTCATACTCAATTAAATAACTCGAAAAGTACTGGCCGCATTGGAATCTTTTATACACCGATTTGTTTGTAATTTATCTCAAACTAATTCCAAATTCAAATTTTTGAAAATTCTTTTATTTCGGTGGCATAAAAATGTCTTGATGTGTAGGAGAGGGAATTTTCATTTGTGCGAAATTTAGAAAACAATACGAATTACGTTTAGTTACAGTTTTTTTTCATTATTAAACGAAAGATAAAGTTAAAATTGAGGTATTGTAGCCATGCAACGCCAACATTTGACGAGAGCGGAGATGTTACGAGCTGTGGGAATGCTGGAAGCTGGGTCTGTTCAGCGTAATGTTGCTGAGGCCATAGGGACCCACCAAAATGTAATTTCAAGATTGTGGACACGCTATCGTGCCACAGGTGAAGTAGCGGAGAGGCACCGGGGGCCAAGTCGCATCACTACCCCCAGACAAGACCGATTTTTGCAAATTACTGCGCGAGCTCAACCAAATGCAACGGCGACTCAATTGGTCCAAAGGCTGCGAGTGGAACACCAAGTGCTTGTGAGTGACCAAACTGTAAGAAGGCGACTGCATGAAAGCAATCTACGCTCTCGTAGACCACTCCGGGTCCCACCTTTACGGAGAGGCAATCGTGGACGACGATTAGAATGGGTTCGGAACCACGTGGACTGGGGCCGTGAGCAGTGGTCCAATGTGCTGTTCACGGATGAATCCAGGTTCGGCTTCCATCCAGATTCACGAAGGACGCGTGTTTGGCGAGTTCCTGGACGATGGAGCCGTCTTCAGAACCCTCAGGAAGTTCACCCATACCAAGGAGGAACAATTATGGTTTGGGCAGGAATTCGTCTTGGAGGACGGAGGGATCTCGTTTGGGTGCGGGGCAATATGACGGCAGAACGATACGTCCAACAGGTGCTGGGGCCCGTAATCTTGCCCCTCAGAACACAAATGGGGCAAGATTTCCTGCTCATGCACGACAATGCCCCCGGGCACACACGGCGAGAACGGTAGCAGCTTGGTTACATACACACAATGTTAGGGCCTTAGACTGGCCTGCTCAATCGCCAGATCTAAATCCCATTGAGCATGCGTGGGATATGCTGCAAAGAAGAGCTCTGAAGGAAGTTCCTGAAAATCTGGCTACAGAAGATCCAACTTTTTGCGCACCTCAGAAGGACATGGGACAATATTCCGCAGCAAGACATTGACAACCTTGTTCTGAGCATGCCGAATCGTTGCCGATGTGTTATGAACATCATGGGCGCTTTCTCAGACTACTAACTTCAAGTTTATAAACACAAATTAAATGATTTTTCTATTTTTTTTCAGTTTTTACTCATAAATTAAGTTAATTCATATACGGTTTCCGTCTATGCTTCATTTTTTTTTCATAAAATCCTGAAATTTTAATCGAAGTACCTTAACCATTATTAAAAAATGGTATAATATTAAATAACGTATCTTTTAAATACACTCAGCGGCACGGAATTTGGCCCAAGCGTATTATGTAGTTTATTGTCAAAATTAAACACATAGGACATGTTTTTTGTTTTATAAAACTTAAGAGGATGGTGTGATACCTAAATTAAAATCACAAATTCCGAAAAAAAACTTGAAAACTTTATTTAAACTTAATTAAATTACAAAAATGACAATTAACACAAACATTAAAATAAAGAAAATTACAAAAAAAAACACAAAATTTACTAAAAATTAATAACGTGTGTTTCCACCTCTGGCTCTGATCACCGCCTGCATGCGATCAGGCATGCTCTGGATGATGTTTTTAATGCTTACTTAGGGAATTTCGTCCCGAGCAGCCACCAGAGCGGTTTTTAAATCATGGAGGGTCTGCGGAGGGTTGAGACTTGACCGGATTCGCTTTTTAAGCATGTCCCATACATGTTCTATGGGATTCATGTCTGGGTTCTTGCTGGCCACTCCAATTTGGTAATTCTAGCGTCTGAGAGGTAATTATCCACGCAATGTGCTGTGTGCGGGCGGGCATTATCTTGCATTAAAAGAAATTCCTCACTACCAATGAACCCCATGTATGGTAAAACATATTGTTGGATTATCTCTTCAACGTACCGCACTGCTGTAAGACGACCTTCAATGACGGCCAACCCTGTGCGAGCGTCCGAACTTATCCCTCCCCAAATCATAACAGACCCACCATGAAAACTGACGGTTTGCCTGGTAGTGATCGGCAGAAACCGCTCTCCGCGCCTTCTCCACACACATTCACGGCCGTCTGGAGCTCGTAAGGCCACTCTGCATTCATCTGTCCATAGAACTCTACTCCACTGGTCGTTAGTCCAATTTGCGTGTTCGCGAGCAAAGCGAAGTCGAGCTACACGGTGGTGCCGGAGGAGTTCTGGACCTCGAGCTGGTCTTAGAGCATGCAGGTCCCGCTCCTCCATTCTCCTTCTAATTGTCCGCTCACTTACGTTGACACTTCTGGCCGCTTGCAGGCGCTGCCGTATCTCGACTGCAGTGAGGAACCGATTTTTTAAAATTGCGAAAGCAATAAATCGATCATCTTGTGCTGAAGTACACCTAATTCCGCCACTTCCTGGTCTCCTCGTGTACAGACCAGTCTGATCGTACCTGGTTAATGCGTACCTGAGTGTTGTACGCGGTACATTTGAAGTTGCAGCGATTTCCCTCTGCGTTCGCCCTTGATTTCGCAGCAACACAGCTTGAGCGACTTGAGCTGAAGTTAGAGGCATTATTTTTTTAATTCTGGAAGCAGAAATGAGTTCAGATTAATAAAAAAAATAAAAAAACAATAGACTTAAAATGCATTCCCAATTTAATACCAAATTTTAACCTACCTGTCTTCTACGCGTTCCAGCAACGAATTGAAGCAAAATGTCGAAAACGTTAAAGAAACGAACATTTTTTTTGTGCTTACCCTCTTAAATTAACATTGTTAAACATTGTAACAAACTGCCACTTCAAGTTGTCACACGCGTTAGTAAAATTCAGCTGTTATCGGGTTGTTTATATTTGGGCCACATTCTGTGCCGCTGAGTGTATATACATGTCATATAAATAATTAACACATTGATAGTAATTCGCTTTTTAAAAAATATCCCTAGACCGTGTTGATGTGTGTATATATAAAACGTATCCTATATCATATTCCAGGCCATGGTATACCCGTGTGCCCATCCTATCCTCTCTAGAGTAGGGAACGTCGCGGCGGCGCGGCGCGACGCCGGCGTCGAACGGTTCGCGTATTGCATTTCGTGATTACTTCGAAATTAAATGTCCGATTCGAATGAATTTAAAAAGTATTTTACTGCTACATAAATTACTCTTGATGTTAAAACTATTTATTTGAATAAAAATAAATATTATGTTGATAAAGCTCCTGCGCAAATAATGCATTATTTTCGAACAAATTTGATTTTCATAAAAAAGGTTATAGTGAGTCATCTTAAAAAATAGACATATGCTGTTGCGGGGTTTTTTTTTAGAACTTTTAAAGAGGATCAATTCCATCATACATTATATTTGCGTAACTTAAACCGTTTACGCAGCGCACGCAACGGAAACTCTCAAAAAGGATTTTTTTTTTCCCGTTTTTGCAACATTTTTCATTTATGCTCCACTCCTATTAGCGTGATGCTATTATAGCCTATAACCTTCCTCGATAAATGGACTATCCAACACAAAAATAATCAATAAATCAATTCCAACCAGTAGTTCCTGAGATTAGCGCGTTCAAACAAACAAACTCTTCAGCTTTATAGTATTAGTATAGATTTTATTGTGATTCAGAACTCCCATGTAGCTGTGTTGGCGCCGCTGCTGAGCCAAGCGGCACAAGTACTGTAACCTTATGAGTAACTACAGTTTGATATCATGGGGCCCGAGGGCGCTTCTCCTTTTTAAGATTTCTCGCAGACTGGCCGACACTTCACGTGACCAGAGGGCTGGCTCGTTGGCTCGTTCTTTGGCCAAGTAATTAGCATTGACATTCAACGTGGCAATGCTGCCAGTCTTTTGAGCACGTTTCCGGATGGCAGCGATGCGGACGAGTTCTTACGACGCCTAAATAAGTATCCATTTGTTTTTGTTGTACCTAATTATATAGTTAGTCCTTTAGTACTAGATTTTATTGTATATAAGATTAAATGCAAAATGTTATTAAATTTACAGAATAAATGGAATAACACAAATGATTTGTAGGATAAAACATTTATTTTTTCAAAAAAAATGTCATCGATCTCTTTAATAAAATTCGTATTCAGAGTATACTGTAAGTACCTATCGGTCGTATATAAATAAATCTCACTTAAACATAACCAAAATAATAATACATTCGCCTATTCGAGACCAAAAAGACTCATAATATATAGTATTTACTTCCTATTGCTAAACTAATCTCCTACGCTAAACACATAATATCGTACAGGGCGAGCCGCGAAGCGCGGCGCATAAATATATAATTATCTATCGCGCGTTATGTACAGCGAGTACGGGCGAGTCACGCGTCGATGTCGTCGTCCTCGTGCTGGCTCGAGAAGTAGCTCACGAGTCCGCCGAACACGGAGCCGGCCCCGCCGTCCGGCAGCCGGACTGCGCCCTCCGCGTCCGGCCGGCACAGCGTGTCCGGCCGGCACAGCGCGTCCGGCCGGCACGGCGCGCCCGGCAGCGGCCCGGCCTCACCCTGTGGGGCCGGCGACTCCGACTTCACCAGGCTCAACATCTCCTGCTTTACGATCCCGAGCGGCTCCAGCCGCGCCGGTGACGTCAGCCGGTCGGCCGCGCCCGCCTCGCGCACGCTCAGCGGCAGCGGGCCGGCCGGCGGCGTGCGGGACACGTCCGGGTAGTGCGGGCCCGCGAACGGGGCCGGGCCCGCCGGGCTGCCGCGCGCGCCCGGCCCGTACGGCGGCCGCGCCAGGGGCCGCAGGTGCACGGGCAAGAACGGCGCTCCGAGCGGAGGGCCGTGTCCGGGCGGCTCCAGCGAGTGCGGCCGCTCCAATGACTGCGGCCGTTCCGATGACGTGGGGCTCCGCGGTCGCGCCTCGGGCGCGTATGGGTGGTGTAACTGGGAAGGAAGCCGGGGACCCGGCATGACACCGCGCTCGGCGAGACCCGGGGGCGGCGCGTATGGCCCGTACGGCCCGTACTGCGGCGCGTATGGCCCGAGCGGGAACCGCGGCCGCCTGTCCTTGTTCTCTGTGTGTTTGATCTTGGGATGCCTGGGCGGCTCGTCGCGCGGCGGGGTGGGGTCGCGCGCGGGCGAGCCAGCGGGCGAGTGGTATTCGGGCTCCGTCTTCACCTCCGCCTTGATCCGCACGGGGGGCTCGTGCTCCGAGGGGGGCGTGGAGCGCGGGGGGGCCGACGGGGACGCGGAGGGCTCCCGGCACTGTAGGGCCCCAGCCAGGCCGGGGGGCAGGCCGCGATGCATGGCGAGCGGCCCGCCCGGCCCGGAGTTTGGCATGCCATGCGGGCTGGAAGCAGGAGGCATCGTGCCGGGTGCGTGCGGCCGGTGCAGACCGAGCGGCCCGTGTCCGGGGTGCGGGGGGCCGTGGCCGGGGGGAGAGGGTCCGTGTCCGGGCGGCCCGTGACTGCCGGCGGGCGGGCCGTGTCCTGGGGGCATCGGGCTGCGTCCGGGAGGCAGACCGTGACCGGGCGGAGCATGTCCGTGTGGGCTGGGCGGCGGGCCGTGCGGCCCGGGCAGCGAGCCATGCGGGCCGGGCGGCGGGCCGTGCGGCCCGGGTGGCGGACCATGCGGGCCGGGTGGCGGGCCATGCGGGCCGAGCGGCATGCCATGCGGCCCATGCGGGCGCGCGATGGGCGGTGCGGGCGACGTGGTGGCGGCGTAGGGGGCGCGCGAGGGGTACGCGCCGGGGTGCGGGGGGTGCGACTGGTGCGCCTGGTGCGACTGGTGCGACTGGTGCGACTGGTGCGCCTGATGGGACTGCAGCGACTGGAGCGTCTGGTGCGCCTGGTGCGACTGGTGCGCTTGGTGCGACTGGTGCGCCTGGTGCGACTGGTGCGCCTGGAACGACTGGTGCGAGGGGTGCGCGGGGTGGGCGGGCGTCAGGGCGCGCATTTGCGAGTAGTACTGCGGGAACTGGCGCGCGGGGCCCAGTGCGGGGTGCAGCGGGTACATGGCCATGTTCTGTCGCGGCGCGTACTGGGCACCGCCCGGGTACATCATCGGACCCCTGAAACGAACACGTTAGCATAACATAATTACGTAAATAATTTAATTAGAATACTCCTAAAAATTTTCTTCCGTTTACATTGATTGGCGGCAATTATACTGCCGCCAATTAACGTGAAACTTAAGAAAATAACACACAAATATGTACTTGCTAAATAATAATAGAAGATAATTATCATAGAAATCATCAACACGATTCGTATGTTATACACGGTGACATTTGAATCAGTTTTGCTAGAACAAACGTTGTTCAGACCATGGCCTACTACTACCATTCTATAGCATTAAATATGTTATTAAAACAAACTAAACTAGGCGTTCTCAAATAAGTCTTATGTTGCTCAAACGTCTTCAAACATTAACCGTAACATCAAAGTACTCGATCGCGGTAGCGATATGGCGTTCAAAAGAGTTATGAGGAGTCCACGTGAACTACAAGAATGTCCGGCCAATGCAGGCAAAAACGCAAATAAATGATTAGTCAATGATATGCAATCGCGCGAAGTACCGTTCTGCCCATTTCTTTTGTTGAATGCCGCGAGCCTCCCGCGGTCGAGAGCAGTCTACCGAAATCTCTCGAGCGGACAACGCATGCATCCGATGTAAGTACGTCAAAGGCACGCATCGCGCGTTTAAAAAAAAAAAAGAATATCTATTCTAATGTGGAGTGGTTAGTTATGGTGCGTTTTTACGCAATCGCAGGTGACAATCTGGATGACTTTCTGACGGCCCTAAGCCCGATAAGTATGAGGGAAAATCGGAGTCAATGTTGTCTTGGTGCACACGGACCTAACCCGGTTTTGTGGTATGTTTTGTTTTTGTCTTGTTCCTGTAACATCCCAATAAATAAATAATACCTAATAATAACGTGAGATCGTTAGATAAAATAGGTACCCGTACCTAGTAACTACAAGAAAAGATTAAAAAACCATGTCTGATAGTACTTACCTACCGTAAGTTCGCACCTAGAACGAAATGATAAAATTAGAGGTCAGCCACCTCGCCGCGCCGTGCGGTACGGTGCGTCGCGTTGTGCTTTCGTGCACAGCCAGAAAATACCTACCAAAGTTTACGAAAGATGTTTGGGTATCTTGAAACAGATTTTTAAAGTTAAGTGATAAGCCATAAAAATCTGTAGCCACCATCAGTGATAAAATACCTACCGAACTTTTAACTTTGGTATTTTCTAGTAAGAGCTCACTAAATTTCGTTTATGGAGGTACATTTCCCCGCAGACACTGCTGTGTCTCGTGCGTGAGCCGCGCGCCGCACCGCAACTACTTTGAAACGCGAGCGCCGCGCCGCACTCGCAGCGTCTGCTGTAGGGAGGAACGATACACCCGACATTTTTACAAGCTTTTATTTAACTTGCCTTGTTAGTTAATAATTATGTATGTTTGAGTCAAATCTTGCAAGCTGAATTATAACCACTTCCTCTTATTCTAAGGAGTTGACATTTTATACGTTAGTTCAAAGAAAATGCAGTTTTATGATAAGCATGACCTTATAGGCCACCCAGGATTGGCTCCAGACGAGGGAACTCCTCGACTGTCAACAGTATAGACACGAATTTTTTTATTAGTTTTAATTATGATATTTTGTTCTAAAGTCCACCATGATCTGACTGCTACACCCAGGATTGGCTTCAGACGAGAGAACTCCTCAACGGTTAACGGTATAAATATGAAATTTTATACGCGCTTTAATTATGATAGTCCCTTCTCATTCCACCATGATCTGGCTGCTGCACCTAGGATTGGCTTCCGACGAGGGAACTCTGCAACGGCCAACATTACAGACAAGAAATTTTATATACGCATTTAATTATGATAGTCCGTTCTAAAGTCCACCATGATCTGGCTGCTGGACCCAGGATAGGCTCTAACCGAGGAAACTCCTCAGCGGTCAACAACAGAGACACTACATTTTATATAGGCATTCAATTATATGATAGCCCGCTATAAAGTTCACCATGATCTGGCTGCTTTACCCAGGGTTGGTTCCAGAAGAGGGAATTTCTCAGCGGTCAACAGCTCAGACACAAAATTTTATATACGCATTGAATTATGATCGTCCGTTCTGAAGTCTACCATGACCTAAGTGCTGCATCCAGGATTGGCTGCAGACGAGGGAACTCGTAAACGGTCAACACCATACCCACAAAATGTAACAGACGCATTCAAACACCATGACTTGTTTACTAACCCAGGATTGGCTCCATGCGAGAGAACTCCTCAGCGGTTAAGAGTCGGATTTATGATAGTCCGTTCTGAAGTCCACCATGACATTGCTGCTACACCCAGGATTAGCTCCAAACGAAGGAACTCCTCAATGGTCAACAGTACAAGCAAGATATTTATATACGCATTTAATTATAATAGTCCATTCTAAAGTCCACCATATAAATCACAAAGAAGACAGTTAATAAAATTTAAGTAAAAACATTTTCTTACAAGCCTGATGCTTATCAGTGTAAGAAGGACGTTTACGCCTCAAGCTTTTAAGAAAATGTTAAAGTTCAATGTTTAGGTACGTAAGTTTTATTTTGTACATTTTAGTTCATTAAAAGCTTGTTTTAAAAAGGTTTTTACTTATTTTTTATTAACTGTCTTTTGTGTTTTACTAAAAACCAATGACGTGTTTTTTTTTATTGGATGCTATAGTATGGTAGTAGACTATGATCTCAACAACGTTTGTTCTATCAAAACTGTGATACAAATGTCACCGTGTATTTAACAGAATAATTTCACAAAATCAACATATTTTCCGTAAAACAAAAATAATTTTAAATAAAATATATCATTATTTTTATTTGTTTTTTTTATTTAATTTTTCTTACATATAAATTATATTTTTAAATATTAGAATAAGGAAATATATAAAAACATTTAAAAATATAAGAAATAGTAGCCCACCGGTATCGGGAACAGGGTCCAAGCTACCGGCGGTCAGGGCTCCAGAGAAAGGAACCTCCTAACAATGGGAGCCGTGTCCAGGAGTACCGCTTTCTGAATCAAGCCCTTAATCCAGCTGCCCAACGAGAGCCTCCTTAGGTGTTGATCGAGGCTCTTGGCAATTAAGCCATTGGCTGATACGACTATCGGCACAATGATCGCAGAGTCCACATCCCACATGTCGACAACCTCGTGAGCTAAGTCAAGATACTTGATTTGTTTATCTTTCTCTGCCTTCACGAGGTTCCCGTCATGCGGGACCGTTATGTCAATGATCATTGTGCGCCGCTCTGTTCGATCCACCACTACTATATCAGGCTTATTGGCAACAATAGTCCTGTCAGTGATGATGGATCGGTCCCAGTACAATGTGATATTTCCATTTTCGAGGACTGGGTCGGGCACGTACCTGTAGTACGGCACTTCCGATTCCACAAGGCTGTATTTCAGAGCAAGTTGCTGATGGATAATCCTGGCTACAAGGTTGTGTCTATGTAAGTACTCTCCATTAGCTAGATGAGAACACCCGGAGATAATGTGACGGATTGATTCTCCCGGTCGGTGGCATGCCCGACAGATGTCAACCGTGCCGTCCTTCACAATAAACCTCCGGTAATTGTTCGTCATGATAACTTCGTCCATAATTGCACAGACAAAACCTTCGGTTTCCCCAAAGAGGTCACCGAAACGCAGCCAGGCTACGGACGCTAGTAAATCTACATCGGGTCCATGCAGGGCCCGGAAAAAGCGTCCGTGAAGCTCCTTACTCTGCCATACCTCCTTGCGATCGTTAGTGTCAAGCACTAGAGGCTTGCGCCAGTTCTCTTTCGCCAAGGAGAGCGGGGTGAGGCCCTTGTCCACCGCAACCACATCTCGATGCATTCCCACGTCGGCTTCTAGGAAATATTCCCTGAGACTGCATATCTCACGATTGTGGAGGGTCTTAGCGTTTAAAAAGCCTCGACCACCACACTTTCGCGGGATATACAGTCTCATTACCGATGACCGTGGGTGATGCATTCGGTATGCAGTCAGCAGCGTACGGACCTCCTATCCAGGGCGTCAAGTTCGGTCTGAGTCCATTTGAGTATGCCGAAAGAGTACATCAAAACCGGCATGACCCAGCCTTTGAAGGCGCGCACCTTGTTCCCGCCCGATAGAAGACTATTATTATTTTATTTGTTGTTTTGTTATTATTATTATTTTGTTGTATGGATCACTGTGTCTGAATCGAATAAATAATTTAAAAAATATATAGATACTAGCGGACCCAGGGCAGCATTGTCCTGCCAGAACAGTGCCACCTACCGGGTTCAATTGTATTTTCAAACCATCCAGGGACCCACAGACTCAAATATACACACAAAATTTCATCCTCATCGTTCCAGCCGTTTAGGAGGAGTTAGGTGACAAACACACGTACAGAAGAATTATATATATAAAGATTTTAACGTATCAATCCAAGTGCATGTCGAACCACGCACAATGAAGGGTTCCGTAGTTGGGATGAATTTATCCAACTTAACATTATAGTTGAGAACATGTTTTTGCAACTGCAAATTTAAGTTGGTCGATTATTACTCGGTAACTTATGGAGCCTACGTAGCGGTGATAGTTTTCCTTTTAATTTCGTTATTTTTTTTACGATTTTTTTTACCATTTTGTCGGTGTGATTTATGTTTACTCATAACAAATTACAGCTTTGTAGTACCAACAGTCTCTGAGTTAAGCCGCGGACAGACAGACGGACGGACGGACGGACAGACAGACGGACGGACAGACAGACGGACGGACAAACAGACAGATGGCCGGAGAAACAGACAGATGGACATAGCCTTAGTAATAGGGTCCCGTTTTACCCTTTGGGTACGGAACCCGAAGGGCCGAGTCACTCCGGAATGGCAGCGGCCCCCGGCGGCGTCGCCGCTGGCATTTAAATTTCGATTTGGCTTGCACATAGTACTGTTTAAAGTAAAGAAGAAACAAATGAACAAATTGGCGCGTGACCTGCGCGGCGGTGCGCGCGGTACCGCGAGCGGCCGTGCGTCGGCGCGGGCGGGCACGGGCGGGCGCGCACTCGCGGGCGGGCAAAGGGCGGGCGCGGGCGGGCACGAGCGGGCAAAGGGCGGGCACGGGCGGGCGCGCACTCGCGGGCGGGCAAAGGGCGGGCGCGGGCGGGCACGAGCGGGCAAAGGGCGGGCACGGGCGGGCGCGGGCAGGCAAAGGGCGAGCACGGGCGGGCGCGGACGGGCAAAGGGCGGGCGCGGAAGGGCGCGGTCAGGCACGGGCGGGTGCGGGCAGGCACGGGCGGACGCGGGCAAGCACGGGCGATTTGTGCGGGTGATTTGTGGTGCAAATGACAAAACCTAGAGATGTTATTTACCTGTATTGCTGGTTGATCATGTGCGGCATCCGAGTGATGATGCTGGGCTCCTCTGTGATCGGTTTGAACGGCTGCGGCGATCCAGCTACTGAAAGCGTACCTGGATATTATGACATGAGTTGTAAGTAAAACCAATTCTTGTAAAATTGGAAATACAACTGTCAAAAACACAATAATATACACAAATAACGTCAAGGTCTGCCCAGCCTGTTCCCAACTTTTGGGGTCGGCTTCCAGTCTGAGTAACTAAATTTCCCGACCGATTTCGAAAAACCAACTCTACTCTAGATAAGAATGATCTATTAGCGTACAATCCGCATAGGCATTCATGTATTGTAATTACTTCACATAACAGTTTGTCATAACAAAAGAATCGTCCTTACCTTCTCGAAGCGCAGCAACATGGTCTGCTCGTCCGTGTTGCGCTCTCTCTTCAGCCGATAACACACCTCGCAACTCCGCACGCACCTGGAAGTTACACATTACAAGTTAAATACTTTTCTCAAAAATGCTTGGAAATTCGAGCACTATTTTGACAACGTTCTTTGAGATAAATAGAAAATGCTGTACTGGTCAAATACATGCGAGCAGAAGCTGGCAATGTTGTAATCTAAATATTGAATGTTTACCTGCAACCTCGGCGTAGTAGGGAACCGTGGTTGTTCGTGGAAGTCATTAGGCATGCGCGGCGGGGGCCCGAAACCGTGCGGGAGTCGAGGCGGGGGCCCAGCCGGGCCCCCGGGCCCCCCCGGGCCTCCGTATGACATAGGAGGCCCCACGGAGGGGAACTCCATCTTCTCCTTCTTTATTCTCTTAGTTTCTTGCATGGCGAGTCGCGCGAGACGTTTCTCTTCTCTCTCTTTAGCTTTTTGTTCTTTCATTTTTTCTTTTTCTTCTTTTTTTTGTAATCTCTCGACTTTTTTAGCTTCGCGCTCGGCTCGTTTCGCTTCCCGTTCTTGACGTTTCTTTTCTCTTTCCACCTGCAAAGTGAAAGGCGGTTACTTATTATGATTAGAGGTCCTAAGAATGGATTTTAGCAATATGTGCAAAAATTGGGTGCAGGGTGATCCGTGATTTTTTGCACTGTTTGAAAACTTACTTGATTAGGTTTCGTTGGTGAGCCATCCGTTCTGAGATCTGTATAAACATAAATTGAAACTTGTTGAGCTAAAATACTATGTACCAAATTAATCCACCAATAAACAATGGTCCACATTAGTTCTGGACCGAAATAGCTGAAAGTCAATGGTCCCGAGTTTACGCATTGCGATGATAAAGTAACTAGTAAATGTGTAGTAGTGAGGATTTCAATTGCTGCCTCTATCAACACTGTAATTGATCTTGGATGTTGTCTTGGATTTAAGTAATTCATATCTTCTACTTATTCCTTCATTTACTGACAGTCAACGCACAGCCTAAACGGCTGAGTCTCCAGCATGAAATTTTAAAAGTGTTCCTTATACAGCGAGTAAAAAAACCCTGTCCGATCCGTGAGGGTATTGTTAAGAATCATACTGAGAGTCAATGTGATTTTTTTTTTGGAAAAAAGAAAAAAATATTCGCCCCATTTTTTTTCAATGGGGAATTTTACCGGTTTATTACATGGAGCGCGGCGGTTGTCGTCTAGCGGGTGTCTACAAGTCATAATGTATGACCTTCGCAGAAAATTTGCTAATTTATTATGAAATTGGGGTAATTTAGGTACTAAAAATGTGAATTTCAAATTGCAATAACTTTTTTATTTTCAATAATAATATATTTTTTAAATTTTTTCTTGTAATGTTATTGCAGTACCTGTGTGCCCCTTTCAGATCGGACAGGGTTTTGGTTACACGCTGTATAAAGAAAGTGAGCACTAAGAATTTTTGAAAAATCATCTTCTATGCTTTCTAGATAATGATTTTTCAAACATTTATTATATTCATCCCTTCTTTAGCCCCATAGAATCGATGGGGGTAAAAAAGGTATGGGGGGGGAGTTTGGACAGAAGTTGTTAATTTTTGCCATGGGCGCATGGCTTGTTATCGTTATAAACGCCAAAGTGGTTTGTGTTTCTTTCATGTAATGTTTAGGATTCCGTACTTCAAAACGAAAAAACGGAACCCTTATAGGATCACTTCGTTGTCCGCTGTCAGTCTGTCATGAATGCGTCGAGGTATTAAGTTGTAATTAAATAAATAAATAATATATAATAATTAAATACGAACGTCAACGGTCCTTTCGAGGTCAAAAAAAAAACAAGCTAAAAAATACCGGCATTTATGCGATATATTTTGATACTAGTAAATAAATCAAAATCCAAGTATGGCATGAAGCAAGGTCTCGGCACAAGTAAAGGGAAAAAACCGAAAAAAAAAAGAAGATAATTTGTAATTTTATCACATTTTTTTTTTGCGATTACATTTGCTTTTGAATAATTGACTGTTGACCTATATCGATGCATGGGAGAACATTTTTTTTCACGTACGATGTTAAGTTTGTTTTTGGGATAAATTCATCCTAACTACGGAATACTCCATTGTGCGTAGTCTGACACTTGGCCGATTTTTTTGCAGAAAGAATCGCCGGAGTTGCATAAGCTATTTATAGTCGAGTGACATTTTTATCCCGGAAAAATGCAATTTTCCTATGGAACAGACCACGGGAGCAAAATCGCAGGCAATAACGAGTAGTTTAGACAACATAATTATAAAGTAACATACCTTTGATCTTAACTCCAATAAGTTTGGCGAGCGCGTCGTCACTGGCGGGAGCCTCGCTGTGGCCGGCCGAGCCGCGCCCGCGCGGACCTCTGCAATCAACACTGTTTCGTACATAAGTACAATCGTTATTATTACTATTTTTTATTATTATTGCTTTACAGGTCAGAGACATGAGAATGTCTTGAGGAAAGTTTTTGAGTATGAATGAGGATGGCTATAAGAGTAAGAGAAGACCAAAGAAACGACGACACGACTTGAACGGGCGTGACTATCGGGACGACTAGTAGAGAAGTATGGAAGAAGACATGTTCCTCCGCCGTCCCAAATAAATTGGGACCACGGGCCACCCTTTATATTTGAAGTCGACGCAGCATATATTTTGACGTCGCTTGTCTCGCCAGATAGTTATGGTGTTCCTTCAATGTCACATATTTGTGCTGCTACTTGTATGCCTACCACAAATTATCACATAATATTAGCAGTCATATATTAATGGATGAATCATGAAATCAGAAAATATTGCTAAGTTGTCTTTATTAATATATTTATGCTTGTGACTGTACTGAATTGGCGATTTGATTTATGTGCTATATCTATGTATTGTACACATAAACCTTACGGATAAATATTATTTAAATGACCGCATCAAAATCCACTGTGTACTTTAAAAGGACTAAGCGGTCACACAGACGGCGCCATTGTTCTATATTAATTATAGAAAACATGTACAACCTAGTTAGGTGGTAGATTAGATTACATCCTATCTTTTAAAATAATATATAAGAGCGTATGTTACCTGCCGCCGCGCGCGCCCCGGCCGGGCCGCCCGCGCGCCGCCCGCGCGTCTGCGCACACGGTAGTACATTATAAACAACACGAAAAACCTCTAAAAATAAAAACATGTAGGCCCACTTGCACAAAAAATCACATTTAGCGCTAAGGGCTTTATTAGATAAAAGTTAACAGACGTTTAAACGTCAAATATGTATGGTTAAACAGTCGCTAATCATTACTTTACTTTAAGGGCTAATGTATTAGTGATTTGTGGTGCAAGCGGTCTTTTTATGTATAAAAAATCTTGCAATAATGAGAAATACAACTAAAAAGTAAATTTAAATGACGCTGCCAACAAGCATCTGATTTATAAAATGGCGCGATTTATAAAATATCTAGTTAATAATATATTTACTTTTACTAACACCTGTAGCCCATCCTGATAAATTCAACAGGGTAAAAAACGTTTCTGGCCGTTTTGGAATATACCTCTAAATTATCTAGGAACAGCCTCATAAATAAATACTCACTAAGATGTGCCTGTAACTCCTCAGTTTTAGCCTTGGTAACATCTTCAGGCAGTTTCTCAAGCGGTACCACAGCAGTCTTCTTGATTAGATCACTGAGAGCCTTCCTCTTCTCCTCGTTGGCCAGTTCCAGTTCATCCTCTTCTGGCTTCTTACGCTTCTTGCGTTCATCGTCGGAATCCGTTGACGCATCCGTGTCGATCTTGTACTCGTCTGAACTGTCCGGCATGTGTTTGCCGCTGGATTTGTGCATTTCCTGTTGAGTTTGATATGCTATTTAGAAATATGTGTCTCTGGTAGCGTTTGGAAGGTTGAGATTTTTTTCGTTGAATTGATTGTTGAACAGAAATTTTGCGGGCTAAAATCGTTAATTTATGAAAATAATATCAACTTCACCACTAGCAAATTTTTATTGTGCAAGTTACCTTCCGTGAATTTATGTTTTGACAGTTTTAGTTGGTAAAACTACATAGTTGCAAATCGTCCCATAGTAAATATTTGTCCAGTGCTAGTCTGTTACAACAACTTGCACAATAAAACTTGCATGAAACACCATGCAAAAGGGAAAAAGGGCCAGAACCTCAACAGAGTTCTTCATAGTTTACCAAACTTACATCCTCGGACTCAGTGTTAGGCATCTCAGTATAATTAATCTTCTTCTGCCGTGTCCTATGTTTGGGGGACCAGTCGTTTTGGCCTTCATCGCCGCTCAGGCCTCCGTAGGTAACCCGGGCACGTATGACATTGCCTTCAGCGTCGTATTGTGTGAGGCCGCTGCGCTTGCGACGTTTTTTGGATTTGTCGCGGCGCTTTTTGGACTTGTCGTGGCGTTTCATCTTTGGAGCTCTATGTGATGATTTTGATTTTGATGACCTGTAAGGACATTTTATAGATGTAGATGTCGCCTCGACAGAATGAGACATAATAATAAATTGAGTGATGTTATCAATGCTATTATTGAACATTCTTGGAATTTTGGTTCGTCAAGTTTACATCTAAACCTCAGACCAAATAAAAAACCAAGACCAAGCGCTGCGAACAATACAGTGAAGCATACTAAAACTACACCACCGTTCTGATACACGCTCACACGCACACATTTACAATTATTAACAATGACACTACAATCAAACTACACCAAACTAAGTGCACACATGTTTACGAAACTGGTCTCACGTCACTGTTGACAGCGCTCTGACTTGTTTTTTTATTTGGTCTGAGATCTAAACATAGTATGAAACCATCGACAAAATTATTCTAAAATTATCTAAATGGAGAGGATTATAATTCTACCATTTTTACCTATTGATTACAACTTACTTAGATTTGGAGGACCACTCCTTGGCGCCCGCAGATTCTTCCGAGCTATCTTCTAAGTGGCCTTTCTTCTTCTTCTTTACTTCTGGCGACGATTCAGTCATTTTCGCGCGTTCACCTTAGTAAACAATATTTTAACATATAAACACATTAAAACAAGCATATTTCTCATATTGATAGTACGACTACGACCCGGATCTTTCAAACTCAAAGCATTTATTCCAAATAAACCAATTACAGGCACTTTTGAATTGTCAAGGGGTCGGCTTTTTGAAAGACATCACTTATCATCATCAGCCAAGCGTTTTCCCAACTATGTTAGGGTCGGCTTCCACTCTAACTAGCTGAATACCAGTATTTTACATGGAGCGACTGCCTATCTGACCTCCACAATACGATAAGACTCGTTGACAAACTTTCGGGCTTTCTGACTACCCGTAACGACTGTCAAAGATCTATAAATAACAGCGGGGACCAACGGCTTAACATGCCTTATTTATTTAATATAATGTAGTTTCACAGCTGACAGTAAGTACCACATTATTATTAAGGAGGAACATACGGTCTGTTCCGGGCCATTTTCCCGCTAGATGGCGCTGAAGTCAGCATTTTTGGTTTATTTTGTTTTACGTGAAATTGGAGCATTACTAAGTCGTAGGAGTAATCTTTGCGAAAATCAGCCATTACGCTTTATTGAACTTGGTCATAGTAATGCCTCAAAATCCACCCAATTAGACACAAAAACAGAAAATAACATCTACCATTGAATATACAGTCTTTTACACACACATACGTATTCCCTACGTTTACAAAGATTGAACACTAGATGGCGTGTATTTAAAAAAGTGGGCTGAACTTTTTTGTAAGACTATTTTTAGGAAAATAAAAGTTGTATTTATAGGCGAAAACTATTTAATTGATAAATAATTTTGGGAAATAAATAATGTCAACAATATGTACAATAACATATGTATTTAATTTTATTACCTTACACTAATTAAATTAACTATCAAAACAAAACTATTTGAAGTGACACAATGATACATCATTTATAACATAACCAAGTATTACAATAATTACAGACATTACAAAAATATGTTAGAAACTTTATATAATTTATAAACAAGAGAACAACAAATCGAATAAAATACAAAATTTTGTATGCGATTATAACCAGGAAGGCGAAACAATATTTTCATAATGTCTAAAGCACTTTTATGTACAAAAGTTTTTAGTAAAACAAAAATCTAAAGAGCAGCTTACTGAGTTCAATAAAGTATTATTTCACCTTTTACAGTAAATACAAATAAAAAATAATATACAATGATAATGTTGATTCTAAACAAACTACTACAAAAATACAACTGAACAAAAATCATTTCTTCTTGTCTTGAAACCACTGCTACACAGCTGCTGCAAAGAAAAATAACTTTACTTAGTATATTTCTTACTTTTGACGAATATTATTTAATAGTCATTTCAAAATGTTATTTACCATCAATCTCCAAAGCTGCTCTAAAATGGACTCGAATTTCCAACAGATATTGATGTTGAAGTACGATTTTTCACTAGAATAACATAATAACTTATTAATTGATACAATTTATAAAGTAAATAAACGAAAGTAATACCTAGTAATAGATACTGGTACATACTTACCATTCAAATCTATACATTTCGCATTTTTCTGAACACGTCTCAAAATTATTTCTGGCAAAATACAGTTTTTAAAGAAGTCTAATAGCTTCGGTATCATATTGCTGATAAATTCATTATCTCGACAAACTTCTATCACAGTCAAAGGTTCAGTGACTGAAATAAAACATATGAAGTAGCACTTATCCATTTTGCTGACACGCATTTGTCCTTGAACCTGAAATAGATTTTAATTATAATATGAGAAAACTAGATACTGAAATAAATTATATAGAATACCATCCGCACTTGGTCGATATACCATCTAGTCCCACTAAGCGCTTCTCTTCCACATTTATTATGCGTACGGCCAAAGTGTGGAACTCTCTGCCAGCATCTGTGTTTCCCTTCCACGTATAACCCATCAGCCTTCAAAACAAAAGTGAACAGGCATCTTCTGGGCTTGCTCGTTCCATCATAGACCTCATCTATCGCTTTCCATCAGGCGTGTTCGAGGTCAAGAGCAGTCCAATACAAACATTAAAAAAAATTAATCAACTTACTTGATAGTAATAATCGTGCTTTTTATTCATAACTAAAACATTATTATCCAATTTTAGAGCAAAGTTTTTCTTTTCTACTGCACCTGCATCTAGGCTTTGATTTTTCCTCGCCAATGATGGAAAGTACTTGATCTCAATAACAGCTCTCTCATTTTCAATTAAGTATACCTGTAACAAATTGACACAAAATATATAACAATGAAATGAAGCACTTCATGACATTTGATACAAGAAATTCAATCGCCTATCGTGCTCGTAATCTTTGGTCTCTCGCGATTATAACTAGTATTATAATTTTCTACATTTTCCAAATATATAGTAAATAAAATCGAAGCTTTTTATAGTAAACTTACCATCTGGACTGCCAGCTAAACATCCAAATTCTTCATCAATAAAAAGACCTGAAGGCCTGACAATTTTACTATATTGTTGCATGAACATACTTTTTGCCACATTCTCATTTTGCTGCCCATATAACATGTCTTTTGTACAAATATTCTTTTTATATAGAATATCCTTTACATGATTGTGACATGGAGTGGTAATACGGCTTTTGCAAATCTGTAAACATAAAAGATACACAATAACGGTGTCGTTTGTACGCCGGTTTGTTGGTTCGAGTAGACATTGTAGACATAATCTAAATCTGAAATAATGAATAAGAAAAAGAATGTGTTACTATTATACACAGTATTTGAATAAAATCCAATAGTATCGTATTTCACAACCATATAAACAGCACGGAGTCGAAGTCTTGTAAGATAATCTGTCAACTGATGCAGATGCAGAATTCATTATTGTGGCGATTACGTTCAGAACTCTAACACATCCTGAGAAAATAGAATAATAAAATGTATTGTAAAATTTTACTTATCTTTAGATTCCTGGTAGAATATTGGTCGACAATGAATGAGATACTTATTTATTTATTTTTAAACAATAAATCACCTCTATTTGAAGTAAGAAACTCAATTATTTGTTTGTTTCTGAACGCACCACACCATGCCGGCCGCCGACGAAACTGCGAGGCACGTGACCAGAGTATAATAATAATAGCGGGGCTGACGAGACATCACAAATAAAAATAATGTTTATCTGTCTGTAAAATGCATACAAGGTTTTTTTTACATAACCTGGCAAAACCATATCCCATGACTGCGCCACCCATTCTTCGATTTAGTAATGTCTGTAATTTGGATTTTGAGACTACTTTGGTGGCTTACCGAATTGTAATAATTTAATTTATTGTTGACCAAAAAATATACAAATTGTCAGCATCGACCGGATACGTAGGTAATAACTACTGTGACGAGATTTTAGCGTCTAAAACCCAACTCACGGGCCAACTGGCTGTTTTAATACCGCCGAAATATGGTACTTACTTTTATTTTACAATAAAATAGCATATTTTGAATAATTAATAAAATTATTATACCTAGTATACATTGCATTATTTCTATTCAATTGGTATCAAATACCTACTAGAAATAATGCAATTTGAATTAATGAAAATAGCATCACATTTTATCACGCAACAAATTCCGCGCGCAAATCCTAGTGCATCAAGCGAGAAACTTGAAAATGTATTTTTGTTACATTTCAATCATTACGAAACGAGCGAACGAAGTTTGGCAACGTGTGTCAATGTCGATTAGGTCAAGTACTCAAGGATAGGAAGTACGGCAACGTCGCGTCTACGAGTAATGATATTTTAAATGTTGCCGCACAACAATAATAATTATGTAATAAAATTGTTTACATTGCCGTCTAAGGTCGTGAGTGTTATGGTAATGAAATGTTTCTTTTTTAAATGATAGGTAGAAAATAAAATAGATCAATTATCTTATTATATATTGTTTTATCAGAATTATAATATCGCCAGGACGCCATCTAGCGCTGCAATTTCTAAACTACAACAAACATGGCGCTATATTTTGCTTGTCAAAACGAACCCACACATGTAAAGAAATGTCAAATTTTGCCTGGATTTCGTCATCGTTTTTCTCAGTTATTAATGTAAGTTATTTCCTAAAAAGGTCGTTTGCGCACACATTTCATTGTAGAAAAGTGATAAAATGATTCGTTTTTAACAAAGAGTGTCTATTTTTAGCGTAAAGTCAAATTTAAAAATGTATGGGCGGCCGATCGGAACATCAACCTTAAGCCAAGAGTGATATATTCTTACACCCATATTCTAAGTCAAAACCTCATGATTTCCTCGACTCGACTCAACCTCACTTAGGTAGTTTGATATTCATAGTTGCAATTTTACTCCTCATCTTAAACAATTTCCTCAGTCGAGGTGAGTTTGAGTTGAGGAACCAACTGTCAAATATAAGGTACGTCGAGGAGCTTTCGAGGTTACGACATAATATCTATAGTGTATGCGTGTGTGTATCTGTGCGGTGTAGGTGCTGTGTGATGTGTGATGTTTATGTACGTATGACGAAACTGGCCCTACTGAGCTAGCTGAGTATCCGGCGTTTGATGGAGGATTTGGATAATCTCCTTTTTAAATCTGTTCCGTGTGGTATTGAAGAGGTCTATTGTTGGGAATTTGTTATTATATAATGCAGGTAGACGCAAGAATGGTGACATCTTTAGATAATATTAGTGGAGGCCGATGGTACTACAAAGAGGTATGTCTGGTACGTCTGAGTAGGACGTTAAAGTGTATTCTGCAAAGCAGTTGTGGACAGTCGAATTTATTGTTAATTATCCCGTACAATCACATCATACCATTTAACTGTCGTCGCTCTTCTAGAGTATTAAATTTATGGTATGGACAGCAATCTGGGTAATTTGAGATGTCAGTTTTTGTTTTGTAATTTAGATGTTTAATAAATTTTCGTTGGATTGATTCAATTTTATCAATATATTTCTTATAAATAGGTCGCCATATAACACTAGCGGATTCCAGTAAGCACGAGGCACGGAGGAGTCTTGGTATGTAATAGATGGTCACCTATCCACGGACCGACCTCGGCAAGAGTAGCTTAACCTTCGATCGACCCGTGCGGCTATTATTTAGCCACTAACTAACCCCTCTAATCGCGGACATCATTAGTGTTACCCAAAAGATTATATAGAGCTGCTCGGTTCAAACAACAAAAGCATGTAAAGATAATATGTACCTTTTTTATCCGACCTGCATGTTCGTCGAATAGGCAGCGAGTCGGAAGATCTGGAGTCGCTGGAACTGCCTCGTTCATTTGATGAAGATATCTCCTCCGAAGACGACACACTTAAAGCACTGAAGAATTTGTTGTTTATAATAGAATAGATATGATACATTACTGCCGCGGCCTGCAAAAGGGGCATTTATGGACGTACTTGAAAATGTGGCCCGAGGGGAGGCACACATTCGTGAGACCATCAATGCCTGGTTGCGGCCAAGGCTTTTATAGTACTTGTAGTGTATCTATTTAATAGATATGTAAACACTAACTCATGCACGTCAGCAGTGAGGTCGCTGTCACTAATGCCAACTATGAGTTCACCACGAATGGCGGCAAACAGTTGAAAGTGAAGCGTGCGGCAATTCAAACTAAGTGAAATAATTATAAATTCCAGAATCAATGACGAACCACAATAATTTTTCACGCGTCAATATGTTCATTTGTTTCTTTTTTACTTAAACCGTTCCATTTACAAGCCAAATTGAAATTTAAATAAAATCTTTGATAAATTACCTCCTTGGTTGCCATGAATAGAAGTAAAAAGTTCGTTCCATTTTGAAATTATACGACAGATATGAGTTTTCATAGTCAAAGTCAAAATAATGCTCGACCTTAGAATAACCTTCTTCGAGATAAATCTCAAGATTCGGCCGGGTTCGTATGAAAATCCCTATTTGTCGTGTATAGTGGCCTAATAAATTACTATGAAAACTTTTGTAGGCCGCGGCATTAATGTAGTATTGTTATAGTTTGTGAGTTACATTCTACCTTTCTTATTCTTTTAGTATCATGGAAAGAAATATTAACAAATATGAATTACAGTAATACAAGTTAGATATCGTTTAAACTGAAATCAATCTGCCTAGCTTTTTCTTGACTATGTTGGGGTTAGCTTCCAGCTATGTAAAATACTGGTATTCAGCTGCATCCGGTTAGATGCAGCTGAATACCAGTATTTTACATGGAGCGACTGGCTATCTGACCTCCAGAACCCAGTAATTGGGTAATACGATACCCCTTGGTAAGACTGGTTGTTAGACTTTCGGGCTTGTGACGACCCGTAACGACTGCAAAGATCCACGTTTGACAGCGGGGACCAACAGCTTAACGTGCTTTCCGAGGCACGGTGGAGTCTCGGTATGTAAAGATGGTCACCCATCCACGGACCAACCCCGGCAAGCATAGCTTAACTTGATGGATCGACTCGTGCGGCTGTTATTTCTTTCTTTTAAAATGAACTACATGAAGTATTTTATTGTGCTGACGAAATTTTGATAGGACATTAATTCTTTTTCAGGAAGTAGGTAATATTCACCCGGTATCTTTGAAGTCCTCGTCAGTTTCGTCGTCATCCTCCGAGGGTACTTCCAGCGAGTTCAGCTTCCTTGGCTTTCGGCGCTGTTTCTTCTTCTTCCTCTCAAAAGGTTTACCCTAGTAGGCAGTGGATTTTAAAAAAAATAAGGTTAAACCATTTTCTTTTTGTTGCTGTTCATGCCCTGCCATTTTTAACGATTGGTAAGAATAACCAAAAACAGCTGGGCAAACGAATTACCCTAGTTATAAAACATAAATCCATTAAATCCATACGTACAGTCGTGGTCTGAAAAGCTTACCACCTTAATTAAGGTTTATAACTGCATGCACACATCTATGTCACAAGGTTGATCATACACAAGGTGTACCTATATGTAAAAAAAGAAAACCTTTTAAGGGGTCATTGTACTCATCATTAAGAACAACTTTTACTATGGGACCAAACCTGAAATCGCGAAAATGAATCAGCTTTCATACATCTATCTATAGGACACGATACGATCAATATACGATCTTTCTGTTTGCATTGATGTCAGCTATCGATTTATATAGGCATCATACGAGGCCGCTATTTACATTTCCAAAATGGCGGAACAGTAGGTATGCCACGGACCTTCAAAGCATCCTTATATCATATTGTCCTTCAATCTCTCCAAAATATAAAACAAGCCGAATTTTTTTTATAAAAAAAACATGAAAGAGCATTGAAGAGCAATTTGACTGAAGCAAGACTCCAAAATGAATTTTGCAAAAGTGCTTGTCCATGAATACAGAATAACCCAGGATAACTGACCTGCTCCATAGCCTCTCGTTCTGCCTTCATCTTCTCTTCTTCAGCTGCCTCGATGATGGTTGATATGTCCTTGCCGCGACCTTGATTGCCTGCACTTGTTGTGGCCTCTACGTATTCCTCCTGTGGACAAACATCATTGAATAAACATTTGAAAGTTGTTAAAGTTTTAGTTTAATCTTACTGGCTACATAGTTGTTTTCTATGGTTTTTAAATATGTACTTTTCTAAATGACGTGTGTCACTGAATCCTTTCTAAGTACTGTATAATAAAATTTTCTTCCAACCGTAACTATATTATTTAATACATACTACAAAAGTAACAAAAATAATAGGGAAGATGTGATTCAACCTATTGAGTATTTTGAACTTGAGGACCCTTAATTAAGGTTGATGTTCCGATCGGCCGCCCATACATTTTTAGATTTGGCTTTACGATAAAAATAGACACTATTTGTTAAAAACGAATCATTTTATCACTTTTCTACAATGAAATGTGTTCGCAAACGACCTTTTTAGGAAATAACTTACATTAATAACTGAGAAAAACGATCGCGCAATCCAGGCAAAATTAGACATTTCTTTACATGTGTGGGTTCGTTACTTCGTTTTGACAAGCAAAATATAGCGCCATGTTTGTTGTAGTTTAGAAATTGCAGCGCTAGATGGCGTCCTGGCGATATTATAATTCTGATAAAACAATATACAAGGTGCAGTTTTGGATCTGCAAAACATTTTAGGAGGTAATTATGTTAGTGATTCTCGACCCGAATCAACAATAAAATGGGCAGGTATTTTTTTTTCATTTTATTCTTATTTACGGAAATCAGTAAGTGTGAACTCCCTTTTTTAAAACGCGGCCAATCTGTACGTGTCCTTAAACTGCGCTTTCACACACACAAACAAACGCAACCGACATTTCTTTCATAAATCCAAAGCACCAACCACCGCCCGCTCCCTCTCCCCCGCCACGCCCCCGCGGCCATCGCAACTTATTAGTGTAATTGATGACGCCGGTATGTGCATACGCTTGCAAATTCCGCCCCTCAAGTGCGCCTTCGATTAACGGTCGCGATAGGTACCTACTACCTAGTTGTAAAGATGACGGACCAATACTCCAATGTAGAGTTGGCCGGAATGAGCTTGTATGCCATCAGTGGAGACAATGTATCTCGAGCCATCGAAATGTTCGCGGAGTTATTCCCCAATCGGCAACGTCCCTCACACAGGGTAATACTGACTGCTACGCAGAGACTGCGCGATCATCGGCAGTTCGACGTTCCCCAGCATGCTGAAGGTCGCGGCAACGAAGGCCTGCCTGTCGCCTTGCAGGAAGATATCCTGGAATTCTTCCGGCGAGAGCCACGGGCAAGCACGCGGGAGGCTGGTCGACGGTTTGGAGAGCACCACTCCACAGTGTGGCGGCTACTCCACAAAGAAATGCAGCATCCTTTTCATTACCGCAAGGTACAGAATCTCCACCAAAGTGATAACGCCGCGCGAGTTACATTTTGACGCTGGTTGCTGGAACACCAAGACGCCAAAATCCTGTGGACTGACGAGTGTTTATTTACTCGAGTTGGCGTCTACAATGTTCATAACGAACGCTGGTGGGTAAAAGATTCGTGTACACAGACGAAATCACCAGTGTTACCCAACTACGTGCAAAAGTGATCAGTGCTTTCGACACAATAAAAACGAATGTGTTTTGTGTTACGTAAGCTGAAGGAAAATCAGCAACGTCGTGCTAGACTGTGCCTGGAGTGTGACGGTGGAAACTTTGAACAATATCTCCAAGTAACATAAGTAGGTAATTTATTTATTTATTTGTACATAGACAATAATTTTTAAATACGATGTTAGCTAAATCAACTTGATTAGTGTAAATAAGTTGATTTTAAATTTTTAACTAGGTACGCCAAAAATACCTATCAGACAAAATGGTAACACATGGGTACCTACCTACTTAACTAGCACAAATTATCTTGATGTATTTCTGTCGGTCCTCAGCCCGTTAAAAAGTAGGAAGGAAAATCTTAAATCAACCAATTTAATCTACAAATAAAAACGAAAACCGTCCTTGGGGCTAAATTTACCTACAGAGCGCGCCGACTGCGCCGTGTACCTACATGCCTTATTATTATTATTAGGTGCCTACCTAAATCCCGCGCACGCGCTCGCGATCGTAGTTTCACAATTGTGCAACAGGAACTGCTTACGTGCTATGTAAGGTTTATTTATCTCCGCCTATCATTTTATTCATCAGCTGATAGGTAACTAACGACGCCAACGTGAACTTTTTTTGGCGCAGTTGTATCTACTTCCTACTATTATTATTTATCGTAATAGCCCAGTGGTTAAGGCTTTCTCCTCTCATGCATGAGGTTGCGGGTTCGCAACTGAGCAAGTACCATTGTGTTATTTTTTTAATTCATAATGATGTAAGTACTTTTTAAATTTATCTAGGACATCATTGAAATCCCGTGTTTCGGTAAGCACTTAATTAAAGCCTTTGGTTCGAATTGATTTGTAGCTCTCGGACGGTCGTTAGGTACCACACGGGTCGGTACGGGTCAATGACCTTACAGCCCTGCCGTATGGTCGTTGGTACGGGTAGTCAAAAGCCAGAAAGTCTGACAATTAGTCTAACAAATGGGTATCGTGTTATCAAGTAACTGGTTTGTTGAGGTCTGATACGCAGTCGCCCTACGTGATTCACTGGCACTCCATGTAGTGAGCTGCATACAGTTAAACTGAAAGCCGACCCTAACATAGTTGGGAACAGGCTCGGCAGATGATGAAGATTTTCGCATTGTAATGATGATTAAAAATGAGTTATTATTTAGCGAAATTTAAAACAATAATGTAGGTACATTGTGATTTTCAAATTCGAACTACATCTAAGGTAAAATTATTTGCTATAAGTTGCTGTAGCTACAACAACTTGTACAGATCGCGGCACGTTGGTTGAACCTTCGATGCGCAGTAACAGATTTTCTACTCTTAATCGAAATGCGGTATGACGAGCATCGCGGGGGCTCCCCGTAACCATAGCAACGACCTTTATTTTAGTTCAACGTACGTGCCGCGTTCGTTTCGTAGAAATGTGGGCGGAGACTCGTACAGGCTGACGTCACTGGTCATCGCATTCACGCACACAGTGACATGACGCGCGATACATTGCAATGGGTGATTCTGCTTTTTTGAAGAGGGTTATTAAGAGAGTTATTCTGAAAAACTATAAAATTGAAAAATCGAAAATAAAAAGTATTATTGATTATTGACTTGGTATCGTATTGTTATATGATTATTTACGAGTCTCATAACAACCTCCTGAAATGTTTTGCAGGTTCAAAACTGCACCTTGTATAATAAGTACAATAATTGATCTATTTTATTTTCTACCTATCATTTAAAAAAGAAACATTTCATTACCATAACACTCACGACCTTAGACGGCAATGTAAACAATTTTATTACATAATTATTATTGTTGTGCGGCAACATTTAAAATATCATTACTCGTAGACGCGACGTTGCCGTACTTCCTATCCTTGAGTACTTGACCTAATCAACATTGACACACGTTGCCAAACTTCGTTCGCTCGTTTCGTAATGATTGAAATGTAACAAAAATACATTTTCAAGTTTCTCGCTTGATGCACTAGGATTTGCGCGCGGAATTTGTTGCGTGATAAAATGTGATGCTATTTTCATTGATTCAAATTGCATTATTTCTAGTAGGTATTTGATACCAATTGAATAGAAATAATGCAATGTATACTAGGTATAATCATTTTATTAATTATTCAAAATATGCTATTTTATTGTATATAAAAGTAAGTAAGTACCATATTTCGGCGGTATTAAAACAGCCAGTTGGCCCGTGAGTTGGGTTTTAGACGCTAAAATCTCGTCACAGTAGTTATTACCTACGTATCCGGTCGATGCTGACAATTTGTATATTTTTTGGTCAACAATAAATTAAATTATTACAATTCGGTAAGCCACCAAAGTAGTCACAAAATCAAAATTACAGACATTACTAAATCGAAGAATGGGTGGCGCAGTCATGGGATATGGTTTTGCCAGGTTATGTAAAAAAAACCTTGTATGCATTTTACAGACAGATAAACATTATTTTTATTTGTGATGTCGCGTCAGTCCCGCTATTATTATTATACTCTGGTCGCGTGCCTCGCAGTTTCGCCGGCGCACAGTGGGCCAATACTGAAAATTAGTGGACTTAGGCAACAAAGTTCCTATATCGATGCGATTTTTTTTTATATGACGTGTTATATTATTCCTGACAACTTTTATTCTTATAAAATTTCTTCTAAAGTTGATAGTTTGTCTTGAAAAAAATTAATTAGATTTTTTTGTATGGAGCGAATCACGTTAAATTTTTTTTCTTCAATTGTACTAATATGTTGAATGTGTGGCGTGAGTATATGATAGCTAGGGTCATTCTCTATCCATGAAAAAAAAATCAACGCCGGCCATCTGCGGCAGCGCGAGTAATCATTCGGTAAAAAAATAATAATTTGGAAGAATTTTTTTGTCATTTAAAATAAATTCAAAGCATATTTTTTGTCTCATTTGGCTGTTTTCACCTTCTTTTTAGTTAAATAAATAGTTTTAATAGCGCATACGTACTTAGAACTAGTAATTCTGGTAGAGATTTAGTTATTATTGCATGTTATCGGTAGCACCTGCATTGTGATTGATGACTCATTTGTTTGTGCACTCGGCTAAGCGCATAACTAATGAGTCATCGAAAAATGCTCGTCTCTGATTGGCTGAATAATTTTTTAATGACAAAAAAATTCTTCCAAATTATTTTTTTTTTACCGAATGATTACTCGTGCTGCCGCAGATGGCCGGCGCTGATTTTTTTTTTGTGGATAGATAATGACCCTAGCTATCATATACTCACGCCACACACCCAACATATTAGTACAATTGAAGAAAAAAAATTAAACGTGATTCGCTCCATACAAAAAAATCTAATAAATTTTTTTCAAGACAAACTATCAAGTTTAGAAGAAATTTTATAAGAATAAAAGTTGTCAGGAATATTATAACACGTCATATAAAAAAAAATCGCATCGATATGGTAACTTTGTTGCCTAAGTCCATTAATTTTCAGTATGGGCCCACTGTGCGGCGGCCGGCACGGTGTGGTGCGTTCAGAAACAAACAAATAATTGAGTTTCTTACATCAAATAGAGGTGATTTATTGTTTAAAAATAAATAAATAAGTATCTCATTCATTGTCGACCAATATTTTACCAGGAATCTAAAGATAAGTAAAATTTTACTATACATTTTATTATTCTATTTTCTCAGGATGTGTTAGAGTTCTGAACGTAATCGCCACAATAATGAATTCTGCATCTGCATCAGTTGACAGATTATCTTACAAGACTTCGACTCCGTGCTGTTTATATGGTTGTGAAATACGATACTATTGGATTTTATTCAAATACTGTGTATAATAGTAACACATTCTTTTTCATTATTTCAGATTTAGATTACGTCTACAATGTCTACTCGAACAAACAAACCGGCGTACAAACGACACCGTTATTGTGTATCTTTTATGTTTACAGATTTGCAAACGCCGTATCACCACTCCATGTCACAATCATGTAAAGGATATTCTATATAAAAAGAATATTTGTACAAAAGACATGTTACGAGTATATGGGCAGCAAAATGAGAATGTGGTAAAAAGTATGTTCATGCAACAATATAATAAAATTGTCAGGCCTTCAGGTCTTTTTATTGATGAAGAATTTGGATGTTTAGCTGGCAGTCCAGATGGTAAGTTTTCTATAAAAAGCTTCAATTTTATTTACTATATATTTGGAAAATGTAGAAAATTATAATACTAGTTATAATCGCGAGAGACCAAAGATTACGAGCACGATAGGCGATTGAATTTCTTGTATCAAATGTCATGAATTGCTTCATTTCATTGTTATATATTTTGTGTCAATTTGTTACAGGTATAATTGAAAATGAGAGAGCTGTTATTGAGATCAAGTACTTTCCATCATTGGCGAGGAAAAATCAAAGCCTAGATGCAGGTGCAGTAGAAAAGAAAAACTTTGCTCTAAAATTGGATAATAATGTTTTAGTCATGAATAAAAAGCACGATTATTACTATCAAGTTGATTAATTTTTTTTTATGTTTTTATTGGACTTCTCTTGACCTCGAACACGCCTGATGGAAAGCGATAGATGAGGTTTATGATGGAACGAGCAAGCCCAGAAGATGCCTGTTCACTTTTGTTTTGAAGGCTGACGGGTTATACGTGGAAGGGAAACACAGATGCTGGCAGAGAGTTCCACACTTTGGCCGTGCGCATAATAAATGTGGAAGAGAAGCGCTTAGTATGACTAGATGGTATATCGACCAAGTGCAGATGGTATTCTATTGCATGTCTACTTTATAATTTATTTCAGTATCTAGTTTTCTCATATTATAATTAAAATCTATTTCAGGTTCAAGGACAAAAGCGTGTCAGCAAAATGGATAAGTGCTACTTCATATGTTTTATTTCAGTCACTGAACCTTTGACTGTGATAGAAGTTTGTCGAGATAATGAATTTATCAGCAATATGATACCGAAGCTATTAGACTTCTTTAAAAACTGTATTTTGCCAGCAACAATTTTGAGACGTGTTCAGAAAAATGCGAAATGTATAGCTTTGAATGGTAAGTATGTACCAGTATCTATTACTAGGTATTACTTTCGTTTATTTACTTCATAAATTGTATCAATTAATAAGTTATTATGTTATTCTAGTGAAAAATCGTACTTCAACATCAATATCTGTTGGAAATTCGAGTCCATTTTAGAGCAGCTTTGGAGATTGATGGTAAATAACATTTTGAAATGACTATTAAATAATATTCGTCAAAAGTAAGAAATATACTAAGTAAAGTTATTTTTATTTACAGCAGCTGTGTAGCAGCGGTTTCAAGACAAGAAGAAATGATTTTTGTTCAGTTGTATTTTTGTAGTAGTTTGTTTAGAATCAACATTATCATTGTATATTATTTTTTATTTGTATTTACTGTAAAAGGTGAAATAATACTTTATTGAACTCAATAAGCCGCTCTTTAGATTTTTGTTGTACTAAAAACTTTTGTAGATAAAAGTGCTTAGACATTATGAAAATATTGTTTCGCCTTCCTGGTTATAATCACATACAAAATTTTGATTTCATTAGATTTGTTGTTCTCTTGTTTATAAATTATATAAAGTTTCTAACATATTTTTGTAATGTCTGTAATTATTGTAATACTTGGTTATTTTATAAATTATGTATCATTGTGTCACTTCAAATAGTTTTGTTTTGATAGTTATTTAATTAGTGTAAGGTAATAAAATTAAATACATATGTTTATATATGGTCATATTGTTGACATTATTTATTTCACAAAATTATTCATCAATTAAATAGTTTTCGCCTATAAATACAACTTTTATTTTCCTAAAAATAGTCCTACAAAAAAGTTCAGCCCACTTTTTTAAATAAACGCCATCTAGTGTTCAATCTTTGTAAACGTAGGGAATACGTATGTGTGTGTAAAAGACTGTATATTCAATGGTAGATGTTATTTTCTGGCTTTGTGTCTAATTGGGTGGATTTTGAGGCATTACTATGACCAAGTTCAATAAAGCGTAATGGCTGATTTTCGCAAAGATTACTCCTACGACTTAGTAATGCTCCAATTTCACATAAAACAAAATAAACCAAAACATGCTGACTTCAGCGCCATTTAGCGGGAAAATGGCCCGGAACAGACCGTATGTTCCTCCTTAAAATCCATATTACTGTATCAGACCCAGCCATTGAAAAAAAATTAATGCTTTCAGTTTATCTAGTCAGCCATCTCCAATGGCCTTTTTTTTTTTTTTGAGGATGGGAAATCATCAAATGAATTCTCCCACTCTGGGCGGAGCGGAAGGGCGTGTCAGACTTTTACTGATTAAAACCCACCCGTGTTCCTTCAGTTGCCTGTTGCCAAGGTCCCGGTATCCCTTTCGGACTTTCCCGCAACCCTGGCAGGCATCGGTCCTACCGGACCCCGTCAATTGTGCTGACATCTCTTTGAGGCGCGCGTGGAACACGACGCGCCATCGACCCGGGCCTGGTCCTTATCGGACGGCGAGCTGCCCGTTGCTCGCCGTCCGCAAGCCCGCGCCTATGGTGGCCGGGAATCCGCCAGGGCGTCTCCAACGGCGGCGGTTAGGGGCGTGGGAGCACTAACTTTGCCTTTCCCTCACGCGTTCCACCTCCTCCTTCGCGAGCATTACTGCTTCGCAGAAGGAGGTGACGGCTTCCCATGCCCTCTCGCTCCGTACCATGGCCTGGACCAGGGCCGGACGCGAGAGGTCACCGCCGCCAATCACCTCCACGAGGACACGGCGGTGCTCAATCTTCAATGGTCTACGGCCGCGTCCAATTTAAAAGCGATCGCCGCGCGAATACCCGCACGTTCGCGTGCAAGTGTCAATTTTGTTCGGAAAATCGGAAAGCGCCCTCTGTCGGCACGACCACGCATTAGGTTCATCGAACAAAATGTTCGAACGATCGTGTATTCGCGCGACGATCGTTTTTAAAGAGAAAGCGCACAGCAGTCCACTGCTGGATATAGCTCTTCATACTCTTCGATTGCAAGCCATTTAGCTCGACCCTCGACCACTTTTACCTAGCTGCTACTAGTGAAGCTCGCCACTCTTATAGCCATTGCTATAAGGGTTGCGGAAGATCAAAGAAACGATGATAGACTGTGTGAGAGATAATACGACTAGAACCGGCACCTAAAATAAATTGGGATAAGGACAGGAGAACGATGATTACCTTGATAGCAGAGCTGATGAGTCGATCGTACTCTTGACTGCGATAGCTGACAGGAAGCTGCTTGCGAGCGCGCAGACGATACACCGCACCCTCTTCAGATGTTGAGGACCAGTCACTACTGCCACTTTCTTCTGAATTCACAACATTCAACACTTCAATTGTCACACGTCAATTCATGAGATTTTTTAAACACAACATAAAAACAATATTTTAGAAAGAAAATATATCAGTTTCGTACAAAATGTGTGCTTAGACCATTTTATGCCTAATAATGATATTCTTAAGCTAAGTTTTTAACGAAAATTATTCTTGGACTAGTGAGCAATCCTCGTTGCACAGCTGGTGTAGGACCAATTTGTAACACAAGCATATTTACTCATATTTAGCTGCTACAGATAAGAAAAACACGAGTGCGCGTCATGTTATTCTTAAGTATAGGTTGACCTATACCGCTGTTCCGCGCCTGAGGTAAGTGCGCGGCTCGCGGGAGGCACGCAGGCCGCTCATTGGTCAACGCTCACGGAGTCGCGCGCCCACCTTGAGCGCTTAATAAAAAGCCGTGCCATTAAATTCTTACCACTGGATTTATCATCTTCTTTATCCCTTTCTGTCTCCTTCTCATCTTCAGATGCCTTCTCGCTCTTGGGCTCAGGTTGTTCTTGTTTCTTCCGTTCTATTTCGGCTTCCACCGTAACCACCAACTCGTCATATTTCACTAGTTCAGCTTCTAGTGATGCAATTAACATGTCCTGGAAACAAATGCTCGATATTTACAATGATAAACCCCAAAACTGTTTATAATAAATAGGTCACGAAGACTAGAAAATCAATAGATCGCAACTTATAAAAGTAGTGATACATGTGATAATTATGTATGTTCCAAAACGCGGGTAACCAAAATATCGACAAAAATAGTCATACATCATGATTAAATTAACAAATGGTTAAAAATTCGTGCCTGTTTTACTACCGGCCACAAAAAAAAAACCTAAGTCCTAACTTAATCCTAACTTCCTTGACACGGTTATCCAAACCCTCTGAATGTATGGAAATCTGTTGATATCCTTGGAACACGTCTTTTAGCGCTAAATTCCAAAATTAAAACAATATGGTTATGTCGTTTTAATTTTGGAAAGCCTCTGTACTTATAATGAAGCTACAAACGTAGTTCTCGAATGGGACTCACATGGTTACAAGGCGGGCAGAACCAGTCTCCCTCTGGCACCACAAAGAGCACGGGCTTCAGGCAGCTGGCGTGGTAGCCCGCGTCGCACCTGTCGCACAGCAGGATCCACTCGGGCTGCTCCCCGCTGCCGCAGCGCTTGCAGAATCCGTCCGCGTCTTCTTTACCTGAACATGCATTACATTAAGTTCCATCTAAATTTGTCATTCTTCCTTCAAAATAACAAGAAGTAAGTATCACAGCCTATGGACATCTGAATATCAGAGGCATCACATCACACATGTGTGTTGCCATCTCATAGAAGAGTTGAAATGTTTTATGTATGTACACACAAACACAATGGCAATACTGTTTGCCAATAGAAATAATTATGGTTCCCCAGACAAACTCCCTCTTTAAAATAAAAAAGGAGCTCCACAGCTATTAAATAAATCATATCCTTTGTCCTGTCCCTTTTCTTGTGTTAATAATCTTACCTTCTTGTAAAGTACGTGCTCTTTTGAGTGGCTCGACGGGCTCACCACTCTCTAAGTCAGACTCCGGTGAGAATTCATGATCCGATTTGTTGAAGACAACTGTTGAAACAAAATAAAATATATTTTAACATTATTACATGTGATATGTTCTAAGTGAAACGTTTTTGGATGAGTTCTTATTGATGTTATAATCTTATCAGTCATTTAATAATAGCAAATGTAGTGCAAGCAGTAGTGATTAGATTTTCATAATTTCCCCATGTATTTTTAATGCTTTGCTTTTACTTTTATGTGTCAAATTAGGCGCATAGAACTATATTTACTTTCAATATTTGTTTATGTGACCACAATCATCAGAAAATGATTGATTTGTGACTTTTTAAACTGTATATTTACACCTACCACTGTTGGTCTCTGCATCACGCTAAGGTTGACTGGTAGAAAATGCCTATAGCATTAAGGTTGACTGGTAGAAAATGCCTATAGCATTAAGGTTGACTGGTAGAAAATGCCTATAGCATTAAGGTTGACTGGTAGAAAATGCCTATAGCATTAAGGTTGACTGGTAGAAAATGCCTATAGCATTAAGGTTGACTGGTAGAAAATGCCTATAGCATTAAGTCCGCCTCTGTAAATGTCTGTGCTTGAAGTATTAAATAAATAAATACTTACGTTCAGGTTCCTCATGTTCATGCAACTCGAACAGAGGTTCATCTGAGTCGGAATCCGGCTCGGGACCGGTCGAGTGATCGGAGCGCCACTCCGACTTCCGTCGCCGACGCTCGCCATCCGAACTACTGGCGCCACTCGCACGCCATTCCTTTTCGTCTTCTTCTTCTTCCTTGTTCTGATCAAACGGAAACAAGAAAGAGTTTAAGAGACCTTAAATAATTAGCAAAAAAAAACAATCCTGTGTCAGCTTGGCCATAAAAAGTTTGATGGTCGATAACGCAAGAAATTAAATCATCACTATTACATAACATCAATCAATACTCAACCATTACTTAAAATTTGTATTTCAAAGGGCTTTAAACTAGTTTTAAGTAATGCTTCAGTTTTGAGTGAGGTTCTGTAATACGGGCCTAAAGAGCTAATCACACTATCGAGTTCAGACAGATATAAGGCGCGTATTTTAGCGGCCAAGATTCTTGTCAATATTCTTTGATGATCTGATATTAATCTGATGAAATAGCGTCTGTATGTTAAACACTATCTGAACAGCAGTGGTGTCCTCACCTTTTTCTTATGTATTTTCTTAAGTTCCCTCAGAGCAACTTCCTCCAATTGCCGTCTGTCAGCTTCTTCCTTGATCTTCATCTGCGCGATCCGTCGCGACTGGCGCACGGGCGCTACGTCGGAGTCATCGGAGCCCGCGCCACCCTTGCCACTCTTATCCTTGCTTGATTTTCCCTTATCGTTGCTAGTCTTCCCCTTTTCAGAAATAGATTTTCCCTTATCTTTGACTTTGATCTTCTTCTTCACTAGTTTCTTAGTCGTTTTTTTACCAGCTGAAAGAACGCGCTGCACATAAATATTTCGTTCTACTGTGTAATCGCAGATTTTGCAAGCAGAATACAAAAATTGTTTACCTATATAAGATTTACGTCAATCTAGCTCTTGATAGCAGTAAACACAAGGTTTTACAATGAAAGACGTTAATAAAAAGGCCAACAGGCAAATAAGCTAATAATAATAAACCATTAAAAAAAAAGCTAAATCATTGTTTGACATGAGAAAGTGCAACAAAGTTTTATTATTAACTAGCTGCGCCCCGCGGTTTCTCCCGCTTAAGTCTCGATCCCGTGGGAATATCGGGATAAGAAGTATCCTATGTGTTAATCCAGGTTATAAACTGTCTGTTTGCCAAATTTCATCCAAATCCATTCAGCCATTTTTGCGTGATTGAGTAACAAACATCCAAACACATAAACACACAAACACACAAACTTTCACATTTATAATATTAGTAGGATCAATCATCATATTCTGGCTTTCACTATGATACACTACACAAAAACATTACCTATACTATAGAGAGTCTCCTCCTCAGATTCGTCACTTGATTGTTTCTCTAGAAGTTTTGCTTCTACTTTTTTTCTGGAAAAATAATGTGGTTTCATACATAATTCGCAACAATAACAGCTGTATTTAAATACTGCAAATTGAAGACAATCTAGTATTTTTTATCCTGCATGTTTTATAAATGAATCATGGATTATTGCAGCAAGCGGTTCGAAGGCCGTCATTAGGATAAGGGTCGGCGTCATAGTGGTAATAAGGAAAATATTTTATGAGGATCATTCATTGTGGAATTCTGCAGGGGAAGCTCACATTTAACAGTAAAGAATACTAGTGAAAGAATTTTCGGAATCGGATCAGTAGTTCCGAAGATTGCCCCCCTACATATAAACTTGCAAATTTTACCTCTTTATAATATTAGTATAGATAATCATAATTACCTGGTAGATGTGATGATTTTCTTAGGCTTAATTTTAAGGCGTTTGCCGCTTGTGATGGGTTCGTCATCTTCAATTTCGCTTTGAGATTCAGATTTATTCTTATCGCTCATCGTAGCATCTAATAGAGACCTTTTTAAAGATTTACACTCTTTCTTACCATTGTCATTTGCAGTTTCTATGTCACTATTCTTATGTACACTGTTGTCAACCTTTTTAACCATCTTTTTTCTTTTAAATTTTCCCTTATGTGCTTTGATTTTCTTACGTTGCACTATCGGATTGCTTTCAACGTTATTCAAAGTGTCTTTCTTCGTTTCACTGTTTTCTACACTATCTCCTGTTTCATTGGAATGTGTGTTAACGTCACTTTCGGGAGTGGTTTCTAACCGGAGCTTCTTAGGAGGTAAGGGGTCTTCTACTTTTAGTTCTTTATCAGGACTCTTCTCTTTCTCATTTTCTGTGTTTACAGTATCTTCTGGATCTACAGAAGATACACTGCTCTTTCTCTTCTCTATTATACTTGTTTTGCCATCATGACAATTATCAGTCTCTGAGTTAACTACTTCTGTACTTTTGTTTAGTTTTAAATTCCTGGCTATATTACTTTTCTTTTTAACTTTACCCCTCCCCTTTTTAGCATTATTCTTTTTTGGACTTTCACTATCTGTAGTACTCTTATCATTTCCAGCTTCTCTTTTTAAATCGTTTTCAGTATTTTTTGTAGAATTCGAGCCATCCGATTGTTCTAAATCGCGCACGCAATGTTTTTTTGAGTCAGTATTTAAAACTTCTGTGCTATCATGTGATTGATTTTTCAAAGATCTCTTAGTCACTGAAGGTAAACTACTTTTTAACTTAACATTTTTAACTAAATTATTTTTGTTGCTTGAATTTGACAGTTCACTGTGTTCACCATTTACACAATCTTCATTACCGTTTTCCTCGGCGGAGTTTTCTTCAGGACTGTGTGCTTGTTCAATGGTTTCTGGGTTACCTGTGTCATTGTCATAACCCCAACCTTCTCCATAAAAAAACATAACGGGTTCTGATATTTCTTCTCCAATGATATAGGAACTATCGCAATCCGCTCCATTTCCTTCGCCGGTCACAAGCATTACCGGTTCTTCTATTTCTTCGCCCACTTCTTCATCTTTATTTTCTTTTTCAATTGACGCTTCTCTGTTTTCTTGTGTTGATTCTTTTTCTTCTGGTAGAACTTTTTCTTCTGGTGTTTCTTTTTCTTCTGATATTACTTTTTCTTCTGATGCTACTTCTTCTTCTGATGCTACTTTTTCTTCTGATGATACTTTTACTTCGGACGCTACTTTTTCTTCTGATGTTTTTTCTTCTTCTGTTGTTGCTTTTTCTTCTGTTGTTACTTTTTCTTCTTTTATTACTTTTTCTTCTGTTATTATTTCATCTGTTGTTATTATTTCTTCTATTGTCATTATTTCGTCTGTTGTTACCTTTTCCTCTGTTATTACTTTTTCTTCTGTTGTAATTTTTTCTTCTGTTGTTATTTTTTCTTCTATTTGGGCTGATTCTTTTTCTTCTAGTATTCGTTCTGGCGACTCTTCTTTTTTGGGACTTTCTGCATATTCATTTGTTTCCACTTTTTCTTCTGTTTCAGCTGTTGCTGGTTTATCTAATAGTTTATCTGTTTCTGTGGCAGGTTCATTACTTTCAGTAACATCTTCTGTCTCTTTTTCTACTTCCACATCCTCTTCTTTCTCTTCAGTATTGTCGTTAGTAGATTCTTCTTCAGTAGGTTCCACTTTGTCAGAAAGTGGATCTTCTTCTTCTTTTTGTTCTTCAGTTTCATGGTCTGACTCAGATTCTGGACTTAGGAACTCTTCTTCGTTTTCTTCTTCACCTTCTGATTTGTTAGACTGTAAAAAGTTAGGGTGTTTGTCAGTGAGTGAGTTGAACAGTAACAAGAAAATATAACAATAATGATTTATTTTAAACCTAATGCTAGTAATGACCATGGACTTAATGCCTTAGGCATTCTCTAGCAGCCTATCAAAGGTATTGGAGAGATAACATGGCAGGCATAGCATTTATAATATTACTGTGGAAAGCACTGCATTATGCCAAATGTTATGTACTTGATACTAATCACCATAAAAGTTACCTCCAGCTGTGGTGGAACCTCGGCACTGCTTGAGTCTTCATTGACATTGGAATTAGTTGCAAACAGTGGACACACGTCCTCTCCACTTTTAAGTTGTGTTATCACTTTCACCAGTTCTTCTCGGGTTCTGTATAGGAAATAGAAATATAGCATAGTTCCTCTTTTTTAAGAAAGTAAAAACTAAATAAAACACGCAGACACAAATGTCAAAGATTTCTTTTTATGGGCATTTGCGAGCAATGGGTGACAAGACATTTTAGTCATGAATTGAAAGTGTAAAATTACTTTCAAATGCAAATAAAATTAATGTACTCTAACATTGCAACTTATTCATTGTATGTAAAACAGGGCATTAGGAATTGGGTAATACATAAATTTTGACATTATTAGCATATAAATTAAAATATCTCTCAGTTACTTACCTAGCTACAAGCTGCCATGTCTCCTCATCCTGGTCTTCTTTGTACAAACAGAGATTGGCCTCATGGTCCACTTGCAGCCAATACACACAACCATTCTTGTCTCTGCCCACTGGATCTAATCTTAACTCCTTACATGATATTGCATTGACAGCATTCTTGAATTTTGGATGGCAAGTAAATTGGAACTCAAGTAACAGCTGTCAAAGAATAAAATAATTCATTTTTAATATGTGAAAAAAATATTGCTCAAAAATTAAAGTATGTTTGTAGACCAAAACTATTGATATAGAAACATGAAGAATCCAAAAAATTTTGGCTGGCAGCCATAATTTTTTAATAAAATAAAATCACAAATACAAAGAGATAGAATACAGTGGTTTGAATATTTTTACTTAGCACATGAGGCATAAAAACATGCTAAAAGTAATTTAAATATGTAAGTAGACAAAAAGTAAACACATTGAGCTCATGATCATGACAAGTACCAACATTGACCTGCAGCACATACATAAGTGTATGAATCATTTGTGAAAGTGTTTGCAATCAATGAGATTAGATACACATCATCTTTAGAAAAAACTGAGTAGGTGTAATTACCTTCAATACTTTCAATTTGACCGTAGTGCTAGCTTTCTTGTAAGAGAACCTCTCGATCTCCCAGGCTTCCTGATGGTGACCTTGTTGATGGCAGAACTTTATCATGAACCTCTCCCATCTGTTGCTCGCCACCGTTTTATGAGCACGGCGTAGAAGTCTCAAATGTAACTCCTTCAATGGATCCAACACTAACAACAAAAAACTTATAAGATGTTTGTTTATGATTTGAAATGACGAATCTACAAAGATAACTCACCTTCCTGTGTATTCTCTATTAATTCTTGTAATTTTGATATCGTAGGAACATCTAAGCCATACAATTTGCCGAATGTTTTTAGAAACGAGTAAATAACAGCGAAATTAGGATCATTCGCACACGAAATTTCACCATCGGACGCCATCGTCGGAACTTAGCAAGCTTTTTCACTAAACATCACTAATGGTTCTAAATACAGATTTATGATTATTTCACTTAGACCTAAAGGGAAGTTATAAAACATGTACATGATTCACGAAAATATCTTCATTTTATGTGCACTCAAAGCTTCTTTTCTTATTTTCTACTATAATAAAATAAAACTCGATGACAGCCATCGCTCCATAAACTATTTTTTTTTTTTTTAAGTAAACATAGAAATAGTGACAGGTATAATAATATTTGTGTCAAAGACAATAAAGTTGTAAAAAATTATCGAAATATTAGGCTTATTACACACTATAAGATTTTCCCGCAGATAGACTCGCTTTAGTTGGCTTCAGGCGTGGGTGAGAGGGAATGCCGTGGTTGCTAGACAGGACTGCCAGTGTTGCAGCTTAGCTGACTCGTACGTAATGGCAGTTTAATAAACATACTTGGCTGTACTTTAAAATGTCAAAATTGAACTGATTAAACACAGATGTAAGCATATTTAGATACGATAGACTAAAAGGCGATTTAAGCGAACTAGCTTTGAGGTCATTTGTATTCACCCCACCACTATGTATTGGGTACATTGTACATTTGCCGGCTGCGAGCAGGCAGTCCATCGACCATCATGACAGTATCTGTGATAGTAAGCCACGAACAACGTGAAAATGTGCGCAAATTCATTATTCATGTTCTCGTTTTTAGCTGCATGTATATGTACAATTTTATCATTACTTATCTGTTTGCATAATTCCAGTAGAAATAATTTAATTTATTTTATGATTTTCCTATCAAAATACCGAGATTCCCGTTAGGGGCGTAGTTAACGCCATAACAGCTATATCAATGACACGGGGACCCCGATGTGTGCTGATCAAAATTCATAAATTACCAAAACCTCAAATTCTTATAAGAGGAGGAATGAGGCCCATAACGCTTAGCTCGTTCTTGCATTATCTTAGTAATTATCACAATGATAACTAAACTTATTCTGGTTCAGAACGCTCCAATTTTTTATTTAAGCCCCAAGTGTAAGCATCTTTTTATTTATTTAAAAAAAAAACTCCTCTTTTGAGCTTCGGGTAAAAAGGGCCCCAACAAATATTTTATTTAATACAGACCATTTTATGACTAGCTACGCCACTGATTGTCTGTGATATAATTATATTAGTTATAATTATAATTGATTGTACCCAAAAACCTTCCGGAATAAATTCTCTAAAGGATCATGAAAACCACATGAAAATCCATTGCGTAGATTTATAGTTTACAACCAACCAGACTTGAAAAGTGACTTTGTTTAATTTATCACTGTGCATTTGCACTGGCGAAACATTCACGACAAAACATGTTGATGTTCCAATTTTTGACAGGAACTAGAGATTTCAATATTTTTTGTTATGAATGTTTCGCACAGTAGAAAAGATATTGTTTTTTATAAACAACTAAAAAGCACAACCACAATACAATTTTACTATTTCGGAAAAGTCATGTCAACATCACTATTTTTGTCAAATAATTCCACAGCTCATTGATGTTTTTTAACCTGTGGTTACTAAACCCCATTGAGTGAAACGAGTGTTTGGTTTCGTTTACTTTTGAGATTTGTGTGACTGCTTTGTTTCCTAGTCTTTAAGATAATTAACTTCTAATATCAGCCAGTATGTCTTCAGTATGTTGTGGAACAAAAAAGCAGAAACTAAACAACTCGTACAGTAACAATATAGATCGACCTTTGAATGGTTACCAAGAGTCTGTAGCTATTCCTGATATGTGTTACTTTTGTTTCGATGTTTTGTATTGTCAGCTGCACAGTATGGACCCTCCACAGACGCCAAACTTTACTAATGATGCCTAGTAAGTGGTTCACTCTCGTAAGTACAAGTACAGCTTATCATTATATTAATGCCTCTCCTGTTGGACATGCTTTGTTGAGCTACCTCCACATGTTTTCTTTTAAATGAGGTCAGTCTAATGAATTAAACCTTTTATGGTTTTATTAGGAAACCTTTCAGTAAGCCAAAAATACTTGCACATTTCCACTTTCACTCAATTTGCATATTGTATGAATGTAAACATAAATGATTATGTTTGCTCATATAACATGACACCCACACAAAGGCAATTTTGTTTTTTTATTCGCGGTCAATACACCTCCACTCCCATCAACTTCCGAAAACGTGCATGCTAATACATTCTTTATATAAAATGGCATAAAGTTTATAATGTTGTACACAGTTTTGCTATTGTATTGCTGTGATAATACAGAATGTCTAATGTGCATTAAAGCTAGACTTTACCTAATGTTTGAAGATCTTTATTGAATGATGCAGTTTTTCTCATTGCTGTAAACATGATATAATTTATTTTTATTTTCCACAGTCCCTTATTTGTGACATGGAAGATTGGTAAGGAGCACCGTCTCCGAGGATGCATCGGGACCTTTAATGCAATGCATTTACACTCAGGTATGAGTTCTAACAATGGGTATCAGTGCAGATGTTTGTATTTCATTGATTAAATATTTTATCATGTGAGTGTGAGCTCAAAGAATAGCTCTGACACAGTCTGACCTTGTTCACTTATTAGTGAGACGGTGCAATAACAATAATACAATACTTAGCAATACCTCATAATCATGTCTCAATATTCTGTTATATTATTTGGAGGAGATAAAATTCCATTTCAATACCTATACTTGGCTAAACTCAAATCATTATAAATGAATTAAGAAGTAAACATCATTTTTAAAGTGGTATCTTCCACAACTCAGATATAATAGCGTTTACAAGAGCATCAAATTATCAAATATTTGATAGACTGTGAGAGCTGAAATTTATTAATAACATTTCCTGGTCACACACACAATGACTTAAAACAAAGAAATTGTTGATTTTTCTGCATATTGTAGAAACTGTCTTCTGTACAGAATTGAATAAATCTCTTGCTGCACTTGTATTTTGTTTAAATAAAACACTTAGTTTAGTTGTTTAGAATTCTGTAGCTTTTTCTCACAGTCACAATGCCTTGTAGGTTGTCACAGAACAGCTGATACTTCATTCATCATTGCTTTTAACCAACTTCAAAAAAAGGAGGACGGTCTCAATTTGTCTGGCTTTGTTTGTATATATTTTGTCAATATTATTTCAAAATTGAAACCATTGATTTTCATTATATCAGCCTGATCATGCCACTGCTGCATACTGTAACCAATCCTGAGAACAGGCTAGTGACCACAGTTATAATTTTCACAGCGAGAAATATTCTTTGGATGTCTATTACCAAAGGCCTACAAAGTGATAGGCTGGCCAATTCTATGCCAAACCCACACAATAAAATGTCATTTATCCAGCGGCCACCTCAGCCGATTGAACTCTACTAATCTCGCCATAATCACATACCACTTGGACTTTGAACTTCATAGAAAATCATCATCATAGTCCTGCGTTTATCCTTTATCCCAATTTATTTGGAGTTGGCGCAGCTCGTCGTCCTCCTCGAAACATCTCTGTTGAAAGATAGGAAAGTTAAAGTTCAAGTAAACGGCAAAAACTCATTTGGGTCTGAAATGGCAATGGGCGTTCCTCAAGGCTCGATATTAGGTCCATTCCTCTTCTTAGTTTATATTAATGATTTACCCCAATTACTTCTAAATCAACCGAAGATGGTGTTATTTGCAGATGACACATAATTGATTTTTTAAATAAATCGACGGTCACAAAATCTTGACGACGTGAATAGCTCTATTTTTCAGGTCCAAGATTGGTTTACGGTAAATAATTTGGTACTCAATGAAAACAAAACCAAATGCATTCGATTTACATTACCTAATGTTAGAAGTAGTGATTGTGACATCATATTGAATGGAGAAAAACTGGAGTTTATTGTTTATTGTTTAGTGCGAGATAGCACATCCTGTGGTTCTTGATGCGTTTGGTTACTGTCTTTCCGTCTAAGATTTCGTGCATTTTCTTTGGTCTTGGTTTGTTCCTAGCGTGACTAATCAAGTCCCTCATGATAACTCTCTCATATTTCCTCAGTCTAGACCTGTTAGCTTTGGTGATTGTCGATACCTTCAAACCGTGTATCATACACGGTACAATCACCATTCTATACATGAGCCTGGCTAGTTGCCAGTCCATCTTTGAGTTTTCTATGAATGGTAATAGTGACTTTGCGTTTCTAGTGGCCTGCTCACATCGTTTTCTGATTGTGCTTCTCCTGTCTAATATAGATGTAATGTATGTGCCTAGGTATTTAATTTCATCGACTGTAGGTAGACTTAATCCATTCATTGACACGTGGGACATTTTCCGTGTAGCTAAGGGGTCTCTAATCAGTATTTTTGTTTTTGTTTCATTAATTTGTAGGCCGATGCTAGCTAGTAGGTGTTTAATGTGGTATACATTTCCTTTTAGCCCTTCCAGGTCATCTGTAATGAAGATGAGATCATCCGCGAATGATAGCACCAGGGGGATCCACGATCCACGATCTTGGTCTAGTTTGATTAGTTGGGTTTCTTCTTCGAGGGTTCTGAGGACCTCATCTATTACCAGTGTAAAAAGTCGAGGGGATAACAGGCAACCTTGTTTGACTCCCTTTCCTTTGATGATCCGCCTACTTTGCTGGCCACACCATTTAATGTGTGTTCTTTCATTCATGCAAACCTTGATTATCCTGTTGGTTAATGTTATGTTCGTCCGTTGTATTATAATGTCGCGTAATGCTTGAAGGTCTACATTGTCGAAGGCTTTTTCTATGTCCAGAGCGAGTACATAAATTCTTTTTCCTTCCCGCCATTCTTCGTCCAGTACCCTTTTCACCGTAAATATGTGGTCGTCTGTAGATCTATTGTTTAAAAAGGCTGCTTGATAATTGCCTAATTATTTTATTTATTTATTTATTTATTTATATATACTTTATTGTACACCACAAAAATATATAACAAAAGGAAAAAAACAAACACTACAAAATATACAATGGGCGGCCTTATCGCTTTCCGCGACCTCTTCCAGGCAACCTTGGAATGGACAGTGATTTGCCTGGACATAAAATGGGGCTGTCGTAGGTGCAAAAAAATAAAAAATAAGTATACAATATACTAAAATAGATACACATATCTTTTATTATTTCGTCTAGTTTTTTTAGTACGTAGGAGGCGTAAATTCTGTAACCCGTGTTGCAAACTGATATTCGGCGATAGTCGTTTGTATCTTTAGGGTCAGTTTTTTTTTCGGAATTAGTACCTGCACTGTCTCTAGCCACGTGTCGGGTGCTACATTCTGTGTCCAGGCTTTGTTCATATGTTTGGTGACGACTTCCTGTAATATTTGTGGCATCGCTTTGTAGAGCTCGATTACCACTTGGTCTGTTCCTGGGACTGTCCCGTTACGCATGCCGTTAATGATTCCCATCACTTCATCCACCGTGGGTCCTTCATTTGGTGTGTGGGTTAATGGCTTTGTTATGCTAACCATCGGTATAGGGTAGGCCTTCAGAGTTTTTTAGAATCTGCTCCCATTTGGACATTGGTATGTACGCGTTTCGCTTCCGGCGTTTTGTTTCTAACTTGTTTCTCCTGTAAAATGAATAAAGTACCTGCATGCGTTTTGAAGGGTGTTTTTTCTCCAGTCCGGTAAAGAAGGCTCTGCATTGTTTTTTTTCTTCATGATGTTTAACCTTTTGAAGCGTTTCCTGGCATTTTTTTACATATAATTCATGTATACAAAATATTGTAAAAAAAAAGTAACGGTGGAGTTTCTTGCCCATTCTTCTCCATACGAAAGCTACTTTTTGGAATGGGCAACTAGAATCAATTCTATTTCTTTGTTTTTCATTGACGTTCAAAAGTGACTTTTATGTGCCTATTTGAAATAAATTATTTGACTTTGACTTTGGTCTATCCGTGTTTCAAATTTAATCTAAATATGTTCAGCCGTTTAGGCGTGAATGACAGGCAAAGTAACTCTCTCAGTTACTTTCGCAATTATAAGTTACTAGTTGATGCCCGCGGCTTCGCCCGCGTTGATGTCGGTTATTATATCGATACCTCTGGACTCAAAGGGCGTATAGCACATTCTTTTCTTTGTGCTATACGCCCTTTGAGCCCAGAGGTATCGATATACTAAAACGGTCCTCGAGAACCACTCTCTCTATCCATTGGTGAAAACAGCATGAAAATCGGTGCAGAAGTTTTTGAGTTTATCGCGAACAGGACGACAGACAGACGCGGCGGAGGACTTTGTTTTATAATACGAGGGCTGCAATAAAAGTATCGGGAATGGAATATTTCCACTGTTCCTGTCATATTAAAATCTTTTTAATTGAAAACTCCTTGGTTTAAAAAATCGAATACCATTTATTTATTTTAAAAAAGATTTACGGTCTTGTCACAAGGTTTTGTCAAACTTGTTTAGTCGTTGAGAAAATGGAATTGACTCGAGAAAATTCAAGATGATTTATTATGACTTTCGAAGTGGTTTAACACAAAAACAGTGTGTTAACCGGATGATTTCTGCATTTCGTGATGAAGCCCCATCCAAAACCACAATTTATCGCTGGTTTGCTGAATTTCAACGTGGACGTGTCAAGCTCAGAGATGATCCCCGTCAAGGTCGTCCAAAAACTGCAGTCACCCAAGAAAACGTTGATGCTGTGCGTAAGCTGATTGAGGAAGATCGACATGTGACATACCGCGAAATTCAGGCAACTTAAGACATTGGCATGAGTCAAATACAAATAATCTTGCATGAACAATTAGGTGTAAAAAAGTTGTTTTCCCGATGGATACCGCATTCGCTCTGTGAAGAGCAAAAGCGGCTCGCGTTTCTTGGTGCATCAGAACTCTCGAAAGATTCCACGCAGGATCCTCAAATGCTGTATACAACATCGTATCAGGTGACGAATCCTGGATATACGCGTACGAACCCGAACCAAAATACCAGTCACGAGTTTGGGTGTTCGAAAATGAGTTAAAGCCAACAAAAATTGTTCGTTCACGGAGTGTTGCAAAAAAAATGGTGGCCACATGTGTCTCCAAAACCGGCCATGTAACGACTATTCCTCTTGAGGGACAAAGAACGGTTAATGCAGAATGGTATGCTAGCATTTTTTTGCCACAGGTCGTTTCTGAACTCCGTAAAGAGAACTGCAACCGCCGCATCATCCTCCTTCACTACAATGCGAGTTCTCACACCGCGCACAGAACAAAAGAGTTTTTAGAGCAAGAAAACATAGAATTATTAGACCATCCGCCGTACAGCCCCGACCTAAGCCATAATGATTTCTATACTTTCCCTAAAATAAAGAATAAATTGCGTGGACAGAGATTTTCATCACCTGAAGAAGCTGTGGACGCCTACAAAACGGCCATTTTGGAGACCCCAACTTCCGAATGGAATGGTTGCTTCAATGATTGGTTCCATCGTATGGAAAAGTGTGTCAAATTTCGCGGAGAATACTTCGAAAAGCAATAAATACATTTTTAATAGTAATGTTGTGTCACTTCCTTGATTCCCGAAATTTTCAGTGCCACCCTCGTATGTAAGGATTAGTTAGATGTAGACAGCGATCCTTAACCTTAAAAACCCCTTTTCCCAGGTCTTCGCGAGTACGCGATAACAAGCGCACTGAAAGACTCTCGGTTCGCGCCAATCACTCGAGAGGAGGTGCCGCGGCTAACGGTGTCCGTCTCCATTCTCCAGCACTTTGAGGAGGCTGAACATTACCTGGACTGGAAGCTGGGCAAGCACGGCATCCGCATCGAGTTCATCAGTGAACGAGGAACGAAGCGCACTGCTACTTATTTACCTCAAGTTGCTACTGAGCAAGGTATGTATACAATCTTTGATCAAATAGCCTGCTTTTCTTGGGTTTAAGAATCTTAAATCGTCTGCGGGGTGTCTTATTAATCTGTTGTCTTTTTCACCACGGATTTTTGCACGCCTTATAAATTGATTTTCCGCTTTTCTCAATACAACATGGCCCTGAATTAAGAGTTGTAGGTCGCAGATTTGAACCCAGGCAGCCGTTTAACTTTGTGTAAATAATTTCATCACCACTGCTCTTAAAATGATGAAGAAAAACATCGTGAGGAAACCGGCATGTCCTAAAACCAAAAATTCGATGACATGTGACTGTCTACCCACACTGGGCCCGCGTAGTAGATTAAAGCCCACTCCCTCTCGAAGAGTGGAAGTCTGTGTCCCAGCAGTGGGAACATAATAGGCTGATCATGTCAAATTACAGGCGCGAACGGTTAAAATCGTGGTCGAATGTTGTTACTTCGAATTTATATGCCAGATACAGAGAGGAGGCCTGTGCCCCAATAGTGGCAACGTTATAGGCTCATTATGCTTTGCCATACTGTTATACGGAGTATGACGACCGCCCAAGTATCGAGACCGTACCATGTCCCTACTTACCCCTTTTGTCAAGGCATGAATTAAAATGGATAGGTTATCCTTTGCTACTCAGTGAATTGTCACATTTGCTGAATTGTATATTTTCTGTTAAAAGCAGCCTGAAAGTTAGTAAGCTGCACTGATGCTAGAAGCAGCCAGTGTTTGAATTGTTTCTAACCGCATCACTGCTGATGCACTCCAGTTTACAGCATCTTGAACGAAATGTCCCATGTCTAGCAATGATATGAGATTTCTGATTGTGCTCGGTATGTATTGAATGTACCAATACACTATTTTTTTTTTGGAATTTAACTCTAACAAAATTATTGTTATTACATCTTTAAGTATACCATGATAACCAGGCTTCATTATAAAAACATGAGACAAGACCCAAAAACAAAAAATAGGGTATAAGTACATATTTAGAATCATTAGTTACCAACCAAATGCTCTTACGAAAACATGGGGTGATTTCAGGTTGGGACCAAATCCAAACAATAGACTCTCTATTGAGAAAGGGCGGGTACAAGGCCGCCATCACGGGCGAGCTCAGGCGCAGCATCAAGCTGACGCGCTACCAGTCTGAAGAAATCGCCGCCACGTATAACGAATACATCAACCAACGCTGCTAGCAGACGGCACACGCGCCCGCTCCCGAGGCCCTACTTAATAACAATCCAAGACTTGTGTATCACAATACAGCAGACACACATTATAATAAGCAAATATATCGGCGTTGGAGTGGGCAGAGTGGTTACAAATATTGTGTTAGTAATAATGTAGGTTGTAAGTGTACGTCTAGTGTCCAGAATCAATTTACGAAAAGGCAATGTGAAACAGACGCTGGCCCGAACGCGACAATCGTCGGAAATACAGTCACCCGTCAGAATTATGCTCAAAGTGAATTGACGAGCCAGCCCAGCGAAGGATCCTGCTTGACTCTAATAATTTAACGTTAAGATACAACACTGCCAACGACATTCCTCAGAGGATAACATCAAAAGTGCCATCTTAATTACAGTTACAACGCTTATGGTTAATGTTAATATCGACATCGCAGTATACTATCCAGCAATAGTGTTATACTTAATAATTTGCAACAAAAAAAGAAAGTAATTTGAGCTAATTTAAAAAGTAAGAGTGTACTTTATCATTCCTAATCGGCAATACACTTTGATCAAAATACTGGCTAGGGACAGTTTGTAATTTGTTAATCCATTGTTAAATGAATATGTTACCATGGGTCTGTAAGTCAAAAAATAACATTGGTTAGTGAATTATGTGTAATTTGACTCATGGTTGGCTAGTTAAGGATTGCCCATGCTTCCATACTTTATGAATCTTCGATTACTAATTGAATCTTAATATTTCATGATATGGTTACAATTTCATAATATTTGGTTACAATTTACCTTGTAGGTAATAGTATTGTCTGTACAAGGCTAGTTTGTCGCATGACTTGTGTTCATTAACCTTAGCCTACATTCAAACTACAAATGAATCTATAATATTAAATGTCTAATCATTTATGTGTCTGACTGTGCATAATTACGAATGGTGATGATTCTCAGTCTTCAATAGTCGTCAATTGTATAGTAGCAGTCGAGACAAATATTCAGTTGGATTAAAAGTCTGACACTGGTCTTAATTTAGGAACTTAGGTCAAGAGGCCCCTGGCCAATCACAAAATCCAAAAATATGCGAAATTGTAACACATATTCTTCGAAGTCTTTACAAAAAAAAAACGTTATATTTTTATTTTATTAATAAACAAAAGTACTTACATGTGCATTTGCGTTACGCTTAGGTGAGCACTCCCCTTTATCTATCATGTAAGTAATATTATGTACCTACCTAGATCGAATCATAAAAACAGTATAATATTCTCGAAAAAAAAATCAAAATGTTTTAAATAAAATTTAAAAAAAAAAACAAAGAATTAAAGTGAACAAAAAAAGTTACTAAAGTAGTTACTTTAAGAATTATTTTGTTGTAGAATGTAAGTGTCTTACTTATATTAATTTTAAAGAAAATTGTTATGTGGTTCAAAGTTGTTGAATCGGCGATAAGTTTGTTAATGGGGCATGGGGGACTGGGTAATTTCGTTATCTTGGTAATTCTTTGTGCCTCTAAGTACAGGAAGAACTCTTTTTAAAAGCCAAATGTGCTAATTATTGTTTTTGAACTTTAGAGTTGATCTTGTACTAAAACTTAAGACTTAATTGTTGACTTTTTCACACTAGTTTTTGAATCTTGTTGTTGCATTTCATGAGCGTGCATCAATCATTGGAATTTAAAACTTATGTCAATGACACAATGACGAAATCATATGAGGCCCGCTCTTGGTTTGCAACGACCATACCACTCGAAAGTTATTGTTAAATCGTTAACTAAATACTTTACTGAGCTAACGAAAGACCATCCAGTTTGTTGGAACTGTATCATGAATTATGTAAATATAGACAAGTTGTTCATACTTCAAGATTATATCGTTTGATTTGGAGAATCATGGCAGTAGTATGTTATATAAGAGAGATGGAAAGAGTTGTATCGCTTGTCTGCTTACTTATAATTGTATTTTATGGATTCTATGAGAGGATGTGTAGTAATGATAATATTTATCGAACTATAAAACATAATTCGGGCGTAACAGAATTATTTTTTCTTGAAGGGAACTTCCAAGCTGCTTTTAATTTCAGTATTTTTGAACGTATAAGGATTTAAAAATACTGCATCTGGTTGAAACTGTTGATAGTTGTAGTCCTTGCAGTTAAAAACATATTTTTACATCTCCAGAGTTCTTGCAAACATTCTTAGGCAGAATAAAATTCGCGATGAACGCTCCCCCTTTGCAAATTATAGTCCAACGCAAAAGAATCGCCCCTTTTGAACCCCAGGTAAATGAAAAAGCACAACCACCGATTAAAAGATTGTATAAAACAGATAGATTAGATAGATAGATTGTATAGAACATTGTATAAAAAAAGTATTAAAAAAATATAGGTACACAGAAAAAATGTCTCTGTCAAAAGTTTGTAAAGAAATTTTTTATGATTGTGCCTAATCTGTTCTTCTGTTGATATTTTTTAATCTTTGGTCCACGATTGATTATGTCGGTTGATGTGAATTTAATGATGTTTTTCGGATCTGCGATTGGATGGTTTGTGTCCAGAGAAAATATAAATATCTAGCAGTAATCGTTTTGAAAGATATCAAACGAACCACAGCGCCTGCTTTCCCCGGAGGATAGGCAGAGATGTATTTTTCACTCATAATCCTCCAGTTATTACCATTTGCCAAATTGTAGAAATCTGAAATGGTTTCGAAGCGATTGTCTTTTGTCTAGGCCATCAGACTGGTTTTAAATTATCATTGCGAATTAAAGGGTTAGAAGTGGATCTATTCAGAAAGACTAATGTAGTCTTGTATGATCAGAGGACCAAAAACTAACTAATTTTTCCTGTCATTACACAAAATAAAATGTATCCGAGCGATTTGTAAATAAAACAAAAAGAATCATGCAAACCACATTTTTATAAGCTAAAAATTTAACTTTACCGTCACTCTACAGGGTGAAATTGAATTCATGGGCATCCTTTTAAAGGGTCATTATACTAATCATTATGAACAACTTTCACTATGGGACCAACTCTGAAATCGCGAAAACAAAATCTGCTGTTCCCTACATTTTGACGAGCTATGCGAACAATAAATGTAGGGAACAGTTGATTTTTTTTTCGCGATTTCAGCGTTGTTCCCATAGTGAAAGTTGTTCATAATGATGAGTACAATGACCCCGTATGAGGATGCCCATGAATTCAATTTCACCCTGTATATATGTATATAATTCTGTATTTTTATAAAACAACATGAATTTATATAAATTTGTAGAAAGTAAACTTTCGATCTATTCGCGTATTCACATTTTCTAATCTTTTTTATTAAAATAATTAAGTACTTACCTAAGTACTTTATTATTGTTGAAATTTGTTTACATAAATGTAAAAGAAGTATTGTACCTACTAGGATAGTCTTGTGCAAAATAAACACGCTATTATATTCCCATAAAGCCGGGTAAAGGCCACCACGGCATTTCCAAAATGGCGTTAAAACTATTACCGGATTTGCCATTGTTAAATCTATGACATCTAGACTTGGAAACTGGTTTGTACAGGATTTTAACTATCTACTTGAAGTGCGGTGCGTCACCGTCCTACTATTTCGGCGCCCACTATCAAAGATGTAATTTGACCGCTCATTCGCGTACAGTCAGCAACGAAAGCATAATCAAACTAACCTCACTTTTCGTTTCGCTAACTTTTTGCTGCCAATTGTACATTTTGGCTAAGCTATTTATATATTTTGATATTTTTTTAATTCAATTGGCACATCTTCTCATCGAACCCATGCAGAAATAAATTAGGTACTTGTTATCCTCTATAGTGAACAGCTAGAAATTAGTAATAATACTATAGTTCACTGAGTCATGAATAATTCGTACGATTGTTGGTAAGGAACGGCACTAACATAATGACGAACTAAGCACATACAGAGCAGCTGCTTGACCTTTAAGTAGGTACGTGTGTAACCTTTGCACTTACACATAATTATGTGGGATCGATATAAATTGTAAGCTGGTAAATCTATGCGGCTATATAACATCATTCTCTTTCGAAAATTACAAATGTTAAATGTTGTTGCTTTGTCCTGTTAAAAAGCTATAAGGAAACATAATTTAGTTGTGTCTAAAAATTAATGTAATTTGAAAATCTTCCAACGCAGCTATTCCATTGTATGTGCTTAGATAAACAAGCTAATACATTTATGTACTTGCAGCAAGGGTGACTTTAAAAATAGAAACATAATAATTATATATATCAATATATTTTTAAGCAGATATCTAGCAAGAATAATAGTTGTTTTTTAAACTAACTAAATTATGTTTTATAAGACTTCTGGCTGCCTTCAGCCCGACCTTTTCACTAACGTTTGCACGCCATCGAGGATAAAATACTCTTTAATTAATTGTTTTTTTTGAGTGAAATATACTTCCGTTTGTTCTGTTTTACAGTGTAGTATTAATTTTTTTGTTCCTTGTATTTACTCAAGTTATGACTGATCGAGTGTTGAACTGATGATACTGATGACGGTATAAGGTCAGGTGCAGGCTTGACGAAGCGCAATGCAGCGCAGTTTTCCCTACCAAAAAATATCAAGGTTGCACTGGTTTGATGCTCTATCGGAGTAATGGAAGTTATTTCAACTATACAAGGTTGATATTTGTTTTCCAATGAAGAGAACGAACCAACTGGTTTGAAGATTTCTTCTTATAGCACGTGCTCGAAGTGTGAATTTAGCACTTAACTAACAAGTCAAATTAATAGTGGTTTAAATATTCTGAAGCTAGCCAAAAGTCAGGTTGTCAGCAACGTTGTCTGTAGACGCCACAATAAGTAGTTTTGCAAATAATCTAGCATTAAGGAACGGTTTTGTACGTACGGAACTTACGCCATTCGGAACAGAAGCTCTTTTGAATGTGAATGAGTGAGCGAGACGATGCGAACAAGTATAGCTATCTCACTTACCCACATAAATGGTAGGTAGTCCTAAAATGTTTGTATGAAGCATATCTATAGTGAGGTTTCTATGGTTAGGGATATTTTTAATAAAGGTTTTGCATAGTTTATATTAGTTGTGTTCTGAATGGTTAAGTCGCATTGAACAGTCTTGCATGTGTTCATACCTAGAACTTGTACTATATCTGGTAACAGTTGTGTGCAGTTTGTTGTCCGTTTTTTGTATATCTTAAATATGATTAACTAATAATATAGATTACTTTGAAGATATTAATGATTTTTATTTATAAGTCCATAAGCTTGTGGCTATTCATAAATCTACAGTTTATATTCAGTAGCTAGAAATATATGGTTGATGTACTTTAAAAAAGTCAACAATTTAACAGTAACATTTTAATTATAAAATTATCTATTTACAAAACGCATCTACATTTACATTACAAGCATTCAATGTTGTTTTTGTTTCTCAAGATTGGCTTCAATCTCCAAAATCTTTCCTCTTATAGTTAAATTGTTTGTCATTTCATAATACGTAAAGAAGGAAGAGGCTAGGACTTGGCCTATGAGCATAATTGTTAATGTGTTGTTGAAGGGCCTTGTCAGTTTTCTTACGAAATTGAATAAGACCATTGGGCCTTCTTTTAAATCTGGCACCCTGTAGGTTGCATATCTGTGTGCAAACTGAAACAATGAAAAGGGATTTAGATATTTCAGTCATTTAAGATTTCTTCAAAATGTGTGAATTATGGTGTTTATGTGTAGTAAGTTATAGTTTTTTATTCTGGGACACATTTTTGATTGATAATGAATTACTGGGGGCAAAGTCTACTAATTTACAAACGTGTCAAAGGTCTCGCAATGATCAGTTTTTGACCGATTTTGTATGGCAAATCTGTCATAAACTCATCATTGTGAGACCATTGACATGTTTCTAAATTAATAGACTTGACCGCCTGGTCTCTTATAATAGACATAAAATGAGAATGAATATAGCTATTTGTAACACTTATTTTTAAAGACGAAATTTAAGCCTGTGTTTGACGTACCTCTGCTTTACCCTTCAGGGAATACAGGCATGATGTTATGTAAATAAAAATAACAAAAACATAATTTGCTTACCATCAATGCTGATGCAGGGGCCAACACCATAGGATAAGCGATCCCAAGAGTAGTTTGTATGGCTGAAGACCTGACCTCATAACATAATGGACATGTTTGATTCTTCATCAGAAGTAAGTCTGTTGAAATTAACTGAAATTTAAATATTTTATGGCACTTGAGTGTGACCGGTATTGTTAGTGAAGCAGCAGAGGCTATAGGCAGACTGCTTAACTGAGTCCATTCATAAGGTAGCTGTGCGGTGTGGAGGGGTCGTCATGATTTATTTCTTTATTTGTGATGCAAGAGCTCAGTGATTCGTCAACTTGTGACAACTGTCAGCCCTCCCGCACCGCGCAGCTACTTTAGGAAAAGACTCAGTTAAGCAGTCTGCCTATAGGTGGTACTATCAATGTCAGGTTATGATTGACAAAACGTGTTGGGCTAAGATAATTTCCTTTTTTTTTGTTTGGATAGTAACGTTAGTCTAGCCTAACATACACTTTTCTTATGATTGATTGGGTAAGAGTTACTCTTTATCATATTAATCATAAGCTGATAATGATTAAGATTTGCAATGCATACATTATGACTGTTCAGCCACCTTCATTGCATTATTTTGGCAATGGATTAGGAATTTCCTTCAAATCCATTGGATTGTGATCAAAGTGTGTTATATAATTACGGTGCTATCTTTATCAAGTAAACTCTAGGTAGTTAATTAAATTGTAACATGTCATACTCACATGTCTATGAAATAGAGCTGTTAGAACTCCAGGCATAATGGAGATAGGAATGACTGATGCGAAGTATCCATATGGTCCTAGTTTTAGCTTGTTTCGGAAATGCCTGTTCATCATAATACCGCAAAAGGCATTGATGCCTCCGAGGACTACTGGAGCATATTTGAGAGCCCAGCTGAAATTAACATTGTAGTGTATATTTATCATAATATTTATCAATTAAGATTTTTGTTATTAAGAGGTTTATGAGAATCCAAAAGGTCCTTGATCAGAACAAAATAAACAGCTATTTGATTAGTAGCCTGCGATTGCGACAATAGTTTGGTACCTACCAGCCAAAAAATAAACCCAAGTGTTGTCGACTTGTGGTGCAAGTTTTGAAGATATAATATAAGGCCAATCGACAGTAGAGCGGACTCAACAATCGTTGGGCCTCCCCGATAACAATTGAAAGTCTATTGTGTCTCGTTAGTGACAGTAGGAGGTGTAAGCTGATGGGTGATTTTAAATAGTAGCTCATAACATTCCAGACAGGTTTTATGTTACAATTTATAACTTACGTGTCAGAAAGTGAATCCCAGTCTGAAACAATATTCCAGACGTATTCGGTAGCTTCGAGTTCATCCATAGCCACACCATCTTCGGGTATATCTTTAGATCTCATCAACGCCATGTTGAAGATCTGTTACATGAGGTTAATATTCCAAAATAACAGATTTTTTATTAGATTGTTACACATTAAATAATGTGCTGGCTGCAGTGGCTGCTGCTGTAAGTGTCACTACAAAAAATCACAGACAGAGTACATTTTATTTATAAAAATGTACTCTGTGAGCGTAACTCCTTTCTTTAGTTCATCTCGATGACGATCCACAGACTAGTTAGTCTTATGACGATCCAGTTCACTACCATACTAGACAAGATTTCAGGAAATAATTTTAGAAAAACGCCATCTGTTACAGTCCGCGCAAAATATTTAGTACGTTTAATAAGCAATAGATGGTGCTTTCATCAAAAAATAATTTCGAATAAATATCACTTTATGAGTGGGAATTAAAAAAAACTTAATTCTTTTTAACTATGATAAGTTTATACAATTATTCATTCAATAAATAATAAAATTATGATCACTATTTTTATTTGTTCTATGTTTTTTTTTAATGGCAATATTGATGTCAAATCAAATTGCAAAGAAGTTTGAATTTGTTTTTCAAAATATGGCTACAACCTGCAATTTGCGTGTACGCTATTTTGTAATTTCCGTCCATTTAGTATATTCTCTGTTAAATTAAGCTTCTGACCTACGTTGATTTGAGTTTTTACTCATCTGTGGTGAAGTGTTTCGGTGAATTAGTGCTTGAGTTGAGCTTTGTTCCTCCGTTTCATGTGTTCACCTAACTTGCGAAAAGACGCTATTATTTGCGATAAAGACGCTCTAATTTTGTGTTATTTGCGTTAATTAATCGGATTTTATCGGATAAAATTCAATACCATGGTGAGGATGATGAGATTAAACTGTCAGCATAAGTATATTTCAATAAACAAACATTTTAAATAAGTATGATTTTTATTTCATTCCAGGGTGCCTATCAAGTACTATCCATAATGTACATAATACTGTTCCATTCATGTGTCTTTATTTCCAATTTTGTAATAAACACAATGATAAATAATATTATTTGCTACATATCAATAACAAGTGTACATTTTGTAAAGTACTTCGTAGGCATGAACGAACACCTCTAAGTATAAATAGAATGTCTATAGACAGTATAGGTAGGTATATACCTATACATGCAGATTAATTTAGGAGGACGATACCAGATGGCGTTTCAAATGACAGGTTACAAGGTTGCAGGAAAAATCCGAAGTGGGTTCTCTATTCCCAATCCATTACTATACCTACTCTATGTGACGATCTAATAGTAATCTATAATGACTCTGTGGTCACTGGTCATCATAGATTAGACATACTTTGATGATGACCACAGACTAGATGATGACGATCACAGAACCACAGAACATAATTACCATCCATAAACCCTACCCTAAACTCGGGCCGCTTTCCGAATTGGAAAATATTCGCTGACAGAGCTCACATCGATAACTTGCGTTCCGTTATGACCGCTTTCCGAATGATCTAGAAAATAATCGCTGACAGCTTGCGTTCCGATTGTTATCACGATTATGACAGCTGACGGCTGTCATCAATTCGGAACGCTTACGAACGCGCTCACAGTCCTCGCTCAACTTCGTTCATAACATAAACATAACCTCAAACCTTGCACAAGAAAGACTGATTGGATATTTTTAGAAAATGGAAGTTCATCGCGTTAGTTTGTTGGTTGACTCTATCGACTATGGTCGCCGTACTAACGACAGCATCAACGGAAGAAAAGAAGGGACGCGTCATGCGCAAGCGACAAACATTAGCCAATAGGACAGTGTAATTAAACTTCTTAACATTCAATTAAGTAATGAATAATCTATTTTGTAGTTTTACTTATAACATCCTTTATCATTTGAATAAGTTTTATATTTAAGAATTGTAATAACGCAACTGATAGGAAAGTAAATGTGAAATTCATTCTTGGCAAGTAGATTTTCTTTTTTTTATACATAATCTTTTTTATTGATACTTATTCTTATTCATGTATGTTATGAATTATGATATAATAAGGGGACTTGTTACTAGTAGGGTGAGGCGTATTTATAGTAACAGATAGAAATAACAGATATGAAAAAATAACAAATAACAATTGCTTTTAACAATAAAACATACCTGTTACTTAAAATAATAGTTCCTCAAGACTGTTACCGCGGCTGTTACTGTTAATACATTATAACAATCCCCACATAGACTATTACCGCGGCTGTTACTACGTAACAAATATAACAAGCTGTTATTTAATTACAGATAGATACGATTTTCGACTTTAAACTAAAATATATAAAGAAGATATTCAATTGACATTTAAATACGTATTTATCGTCCGTACAAAAATAACAGGCTGTATTTAATAACAGATATTTGAATCTGTAATTTTCGGAAACAGGAACAGTGATAACAGATGTCGACCCATCTCTAGTTACTAGTGATGTGCCGTTACCGGTAACTTAATCCAGTCGACTATTTCCCAGTAGCATTACCAGTAACATTCTACAAAAATGGTAATTTAGGGTAAAATATTGTTTTTATAACATTTTTTTTTCTTTTATGAGTATTCCAAAGAAAGAAAGAAAGTGAGTGATAGATGTGCGTACAAAACGCGTAAAAAGAGGGTTTGTTTCTTTGTCTTTGTCTTTAGGAGTACGCGGTTTTTAAGTTCGGCGTACCTTACTCGGCTCCATATATATAATAGTAATCTATGCTCGGCTCACCCTCGGTGACACACGTGAAGCTTGCTCAGAATGTCATTGTAAAATCGGCGGCTCGCGGCGCTCGGCGATGACAGACAACGAGCCTAGCGGGCTACGAGCAAAATTTCAAACCTGTTGGATCGCTGACGAACTTAAAATTTATTTTTTAAGTCCTCGTACTTAGCATGACACACGGGCGAGTAAGCTCGCCGAGCCATAAGTACGCTTACTTGCTCGCACGTTTATCACCCCTTTAAAAGGTAATCGACTAAAACGATGTGAGAGGATTTGATTCATCTTCTTGTTGTTTAAGTTTTACTTTACTTTTATCTGTGGCATTCGCGAGTTTCGCGACTGGCATAGACTAGTTAGTCTGGGGCCTACTCCGGCCTACACATAGATTACTATTATATATAGGGGGCCTGCCGCCTGCCTACATAAAAATGTACTCTTTGACTGGGGCGTGCGGTCTGTCAAAAGTATAAATGTGTACCTATCGATTGTGCAATAACTTCGTATTTTATCATGATAATTTAATAAACTGCGTTTGTTTTTTATGTAGCAGTAAGTAGTCAATGTCTAGCCATAAAATGAATTAAAATATGTCTTCAGTAACAACAATATTGTGAATGTCTTAATTAAAGTCGCGGTTAACTCTATTTTCTTGTTTGTTGTGAAAACAAGAGAAATTATGGTGGAGAACGGAGCCTCCAGCGGGGGCAGCGATAGCCCCAGTGCAACCTGCACACGTTCAGGTTTACTAGAGACCCTAGTGCGCGGCGTGTGGTATCGCGTTCATTGTTCGCTCGAAGAGGATTATCTAAGTGTGTGTCTGGATGATGGCTACGACGCGACCACCACACTGAACGGAACTCTGAACAACAACAACGTAGAGACTCCGAACAGTGACTTCACAGAGGTTCCTGAAGCTATTGCGAATCAAAAACGTTTAGTACAAGTGGTGAAGTCAGACAATAATGGGTTGGGAATCTCAATAAAAGGTGGTATAGAGAATAATATGCCTATATTGATATCGAAAATATTCAAAGGCATGGCAGCTGACCTTACAGAACAGTTATATGTTGGTGATGCCATACTGTCTGTGAATGGGGAGGATTTGAAGGATGCTACACATGAGGAAGCAGTCAAAGCATTGAAAAGAGCTGGAAAGATGGTCCAGTTGGAAGGCAAGTGATCATAAGTCATATTATGAATGTTGTAATGCTTGAAACATGGCTAAATACAAGGCACAGGCTAATTAAATTGACCTTAATTACACCAATTCAGTGGTGCAGAGTTGCTAATTGAGCTATAGTGTACGGTATATCATAGATAATAGACACATAGAGCTAGAGCCATTTGTCTCATCGCTAGGAAATTATACCTATGTAAATAGATTATGGTTGCCTAGTTAATAATGTGATTATTTTAATAAGTTTAGCTAGGTTTTAGATATGTCTGGATTTTTCGCTTATTTTTTTAAATGTCCCAAAAAGTATCATTTTTCTATTTTTATAATTTTTTAAGACCTCAACATGAAAGAAAGAAATACAATTCTCAATTGTTTGATACCATCTGCAGACATAGATTATAATCAGATGGAATGATGAGTCTTTCTGGTGACTAATACTGCATCTTTACTTTATAAATTAACTAAACTCTAATATCATCCCAATCAATCACATGACAAAACAGTATTTTGCCAGCATAGCATACAGCACTGAAATTGATAAAAAATGGAATCTGATATAAATGGCCAATAATCCTACTACTAATATAAATGTGAAAGTTTGTGCGTTTGGATGTTTGTTACTTAATCATGCAAAAACGGCTGAATGGATTTAGATGAAAATTGGCAAACGGATAGTTTATAACCTGGATTAACACATAGGATACTATTTATCCCGATATTCCCACGGTATCGAGACTTACGCGAGTGAAACCGCGGGGTGCAGGTAGTAATAATAATAAATATTAGTTGTCCTCAATTTTGTTGATGTTTACTCATAAGAATTTTTTTTTACATCAAGTTTTTTGGAGCTTCTTTCCACTCTGGGTGACTATGCCAGCCCTATATGCTCAAACATATCATTAGCATGCAGCCTGAAGTGGCAGGCAGCATGCTACCAACTACTGTGTAATTATTACACCATACTAGCACGTAGCACCCATGTGTGAGTACACATCTACTTTAATAATACTTGCCTCAGGTCCTCTCATTTCTTTCCTTCATACATTGTTTCATGAAATTATAAATAGTCTTGCACTTTTCAGACAAAGGTTACTCATAAGAATTTCTAACAGTGTTGTTTCTCAAACAATCCCCTTATTTTAAAAGCTGTTCCAGTGGCCATTTTTCATTCAAATTCAACTTTATGATCCAAAATCTACTTTTTGATCCACAGTCAAATATCTTCGCGAGGTGACTCCATACTTTCGTAAGGCGTCAATCATCAGTGAGGTGGGATGGGAGCTGCAGCGTGGTTTCATGGCAGACGTGCCCCCCTCACCCCCGTCACCCCGACGCCGCAGGGCTGACACGCGCTACGTGCCTCTGCTGATGGCTTGCATTGCCAAGAATTTGCGTCATCGAGACCCAGGTAAAAATGAATGATTATCGAACAAGAACTTATACCAGTACAACAGAAGTCAGTAAAAACGTTCCATATAAGGCATTAAAGGTAGTTAAATATTAGAGGGTATTTATAAATGTTGCTTAAAGCAAAAAGACGTTTCATCAAAAAATTTATAATTACTTAAATGTAAGCAACTTTTATAAATAAACCCCATTCTGTTGTTGACTTTGATGAAAGCCTGAAAAAAATTGTTTCTTATTTCCCATTGTAGAAGAGCGAACAATCGAGATCTACTCTCCGGACGGAGTGCACGCCTTAGCGTTGCGCGCTGGCAGTGCTCAGGGTGCGACGGGCTGGCATCGTGCGTTGCACGCGGCTGTACGACGTGCCGCACGTGCTGCCCTCGCGCGAGCTCGACTGCGACTGCGTCCCCTGCTTGGGGATGTGCGATATGCTGGCTGGCTGGCAAGGCGACCTCCACAGGATCATGTGAGACTGAATTCCGAACTCCAAACTCAAAATCATAGCCTTTATTTACTTAAAGTACGTAACAATCGTTAATAAATTAATTTTTTTAAGTACTGCACTATTGCATTGCATTTGTCTTTGTAGCATGTCCTTGAGACACAAAAACACTTTTCACTTATTTTCGAACTATTCTACTCTCTATCTGGTATATGTTTAGGGGTATGAGGAACAGGGTGTAAAGTTCACTCATCCACCATAGAAAAGGGAGGATCCTCCGACCAGACGGGTGCTGTGTCTGGCGGGCAACTGGGCAATGATTGATATTGGATTTTTGTATATGTATATGTTCACTGCACGGTAAACTCTAATTGCGCGATGTAGGATTTTTGTGACGTCAGGATTTTTGTGTGACGTAAGGTCTTTGATGCGTAGTTCGAATGTGGCGATGTAGGTACCGCCACATATGGCAATATCATTCAAAGTATTGATTGAATTCATTTAAAACAATTTCTGGTTTCCACAGATGAGTGCTTCCGGTGGATCCGACAGTTCTGACGAGGCTGATGGTTGGCAGCCCACGTTTGTTGCGATTACTGATAGAGAAATCAGGTGAGCATCGCCGAGAAAGTTATAATTCTTGATGGAAGCAGAGGTTATAATTCTGAGAGAAGCATCAGAAAACACCTGACCTAGGTGGAGGGATTCACGAATTCGTGAAGAATGGTAAGAATGCTAAAGCCCCCATTTTAGTAGTGGGTGATTCTAGTTTGATATTATAATGATGGTAAAGTCAGTACTTTACAATGTTGTCAGATGACAAAAAGTTTTGAAGATCAGATTTTTTGTGAAAAAAGATTTATGTCCGTTTTTACCAAGATCCCCTAAGTTTAAGGGATCCCCTAAGCATGGTTAGGGATACATTAAAAGGTGACAGGTGGTTGGTGAACTGGAATCACCTTTTAAAAGCCCCCTAACCATGCTCAGGGGATCTCTAAACTCAGAGGATGTCGGTGAAAACGCGCATTAGGGTAGGAAACACGGATTTCATATTTTTTTAAATAATTTATTTTTGACGTTTAATGTGGTTTTTATCATTCACCAGATTGTACGAAGCAGCCCCCTGGTCGGGCGAGGCGTGGTGCGCGCCCAGCGAGTGCTTCGGGCTGGCGGCCACGCGCCTGGCGTGGTGGCGGCGCGGCCCGGGCGGCGGCGCGGCGGCGCTGGGCGTGCGCGCGGGCACGCCGGCCGGCCTGGCCGTGCGCGCGCTGCGCGCCGACACGCCGCACGACCTGGCGGCCGTGGCGGGCGCGCTGGTCGACGGCGCGCACCACGCCGTGCGCGCCGTGCCCGAGTTTACCTTCCGTATGTAACTACTACAGCTGCACTAGGACCTATTGACGCGATAGCAGTGTAAAGTCGCTGGTATGTAACTTGGCAAGAATCGTAGATGCGCAGAATTCGTTTTTGCTTGTTTTACTTAACAGACATGTTCAAAAATAAATTTTGGTAATAACCATAGATTGACATGCAATAAGTGTCCATTTTTTTGTTGCACTAAGTGTAGATGCGCAAACTTACTCCCAATACGCCAAGACCTTGTCAAGTTACGAACCGGTGACTATACATTTGTGGCGGTACCTACATCGCCACATTCAAACTACGCATCAAAGACCTGACGTCACACAAAAATCCTGACGTCACAAAAATCCTGCATCGCGCAATTAGAGTTTACCGTGCAGTGAACATATATACAAAAATCCAATATCAATCATTGGGCAGTTGCCCGCCAGACACAACACCCGTCTGGTCGGAGGATCCTCCCTTTCCTATGGTGGATGAGTGAACTTTACACCCTGTTCCTCATACCCCTAAATTGGTGACCCCGAATATGAACGTCAACGCAGCCTTCGTGCAACTACTCCAGCGTGACGTCATCATCATCACTCCCGCAAGCTTTCAGTGAGGCGAGTCACACAGCCAAGCCAACACCCGAGGCGTCAGCGGGTATCCTGACCACCAGCATGCAGCGAACGCGCATTCCTGGTCATCACCCGCATCCTCATCACCCCGATCCACTGGGGAATCAACTCAATCAACTCAATCAACTCAATCAACTCAATCAACTCAATCAACTCAATCAACTCAATCAACTCAATCAACTCAATCAACTCAATCAACTCAATCACCACAATCGCCGCAAACAGTTCCGACCCACTGCGAACAATGCGGCACCCGGTTCCGACTCACTGGAACCACAACTGGCACTGGCAAGCATCGCAAGATACAAGACTCAGCCCACTATCGACCTTCGGTCTCCGGAGGGGAGTGATGTGGCGGTACCTACATCGCCACATTCAAACTACGCATCAAAGACCTGACGTCACACAAAAATCCTGACGTCACAAAAATCCTGCATCGCGCAATTAGAGTTTACCGTGCAGTGAACATATATACAAAAATCCAATATCAATCATTGGGCAGTTGCCCGCCAGACACAACACCCGTCTGGTCGGAGGATCCTCCCTTTCCTATGGTGGATGAGTGAACTTTACACCCTGTTCCTCATACCCCTAAACATTGTTTGCAATTTTGTATATTTGTAAAAGGTAGTCTCTAGAAAAACTAATTCAATATAGGATACTTTTTTGCCAGAAAAATGCACAGTTTCTGTGTCTCCATACAGATGAAACGGCGGTGCGCAGCTAGTATTTTCTCAAAAATATAATCATAACATTCAGAGTCAGTTTCACAGCCAAAACAAAAAGTAGTTTTTTTCTATATTTGGGACTTTCAACCATTTAAAGGTTTGTCGGCCTCATAAGGGTAAGCAATCTTCTTAACAAAGAGAACGTTCATTATCAGGATGTCGTTTCCGCGGGGCATGCGCTCGCCTGTCGCTGGGCGCGGGCGGCGTGTGCGTGTGGGAGGCGGCGGGCTCGCTGGGCCGCGCGGGTGCACGCGCGCTGTACCGGCGCGCGCTGCACGCGCTGCGGGCCTCGGCCGACGACGACCGCTCCGCTCTGTGGCTGCACTTCGCTGATGATGACACGGTCGTAAGTACATTTTGTTTGCTTAACCGATATTGATTTTCTCTTTAATTATTTTGACAAGTGAACGGGTCGTAAAATAACTGATATCTAGGCACAATCCATGACAACCTGAATGCTGAAGTCACTGACACATCAGATAATAAATAAAATGCACGACATTATCTGGATTACCTGGGTGGTTATATTAGTAACCCAGAAACTGTCGAAATACCTATTTTATTTACCGGCTGGAAGGAACAAAATCGATGAACCGCAATCTGTGTATCTTTCAAGTGAAGTTGATTCTATAGTATATTCTCTGATTTTTCATCTCATACTTCTCATTGCTCCAGGAGTTAGACATGGAAGGCAGCCCTAAGCCGGCAGTGTTTATCCTGCACAACTTGCTGTCTGCGCGCGTGCACTCGCTGCCCGCGGACACGGAGGGCGCGGGCCCGCCGCTATAGCGTGCGGAGGGCACGGGCCCTGCTCTATAGCGCGTGGAGGGCGCAGGCCCGGCGCTATAGAGCGCGGAGGGCGCGGGCCGGGGGCTCTAGCGCGTGGAGGGCGCGGGCCGGGCGCTCCAGCGCGTGGAGGATGCGGCCCAGGCGCTCTAGCGCGTGGAGGGCTCGGGCCGGGCGCTCCAGCGCGTGGTGGGCGCGGCCCGGGCGCTTCAACGCGTGGAGGGCGCGGCCCGGGCGCTCTAGCGCATGGAGGGCACGGGCCGGGCGCTCTAGCGCGTGGAGGGCACGGGCCGGGCACTCCAGCTCGTGGAGGGCACGGACCGAGCGCTCCAGCGCGTGGAGGGCGCGGGCCGGGCCCTCCACGCGCGGGAGCGCGCGGTCCCAGCGCTATAGCGCGCAGAGGGCGCGGTCCCTGCGCTATAGCGCGCAGACGGCGTGGTCCTGGCGCTATAGCGCGCGGTCCCGGCACTATAGCACGGAGTGCTCGCGCCAGGCGCCCGCGGGCGAGGCGCGGCCCGCCCGCGACAGTGGCGCCGCCCCGGCGCGAGGTGACTGGCGGCCTAACTAACGACACGATCCTTTAGGACTGTTGTCGCGCTCTTTTTATATAGATCGCGATCCGTTATGGTACTAGATCTGTGGTGGTGTTGGAAAGATTTGAAACTGGTTGTTACCGGTATGTGGCAGCGAGTTTTGCTTCGAGTTTTTACGTGCGTTTTCACACTAACAAATATTGTGAAGAGTGAAAATGCACGTAAACTTTAATTTGTAATGTGAGTCAGCTGTAGGATTCTTTGGAACATCTATTGTAATTGTAACTATTACTACACCCATTCATAGAATATTGTGTTTAAACATAAAAGTAGTACCATAATATAATTTGTAACTTCTCATCGAATCTCTTGTAACTGACGTATCTGTGATGTTTAACAATTTATCAAGAACCCTTCATATCTGACCTGTATCAATAGTAATATTTTGTAAACTAATTTAGTGACTGATCTTGATGTAGTTCATACAACTATTTTACAGTGAAAGTCAGTGATGATGATTACATATTTAAAGCACCTTTTATCTTATAAATGTTTGATCAGCAAAATTTAAGTATTTGTAGTACTGGGGCAACCAGTAAACTAAAGGATTTTCTTGAACCCTTTCCTAATAACACCAAAATATAAATTCAGTAATAATTTGTTGTTTCTGCAAACTAATATTGCCAAAGAGTTCAAAGCATAATGGACAATACATTTCTGGATATAGTGGCCATAGTTCCCTGTACGTATATTGCCGAGTGTCCCACGTTCCCACACGCGCCCTGCTTCGCTTGTATGCGGCGGTCATTGTTCTTCCAAAGATACAATTATTGAAATTTTGTTGTGTTTGACCTTGTAGCTTAATGTAGCGTAGAAAAATGTAATTATCCTTTGAATTGATTATAATGTATTTTTATAATTTCTGTTGTAAATAAATAGGTATACTGTTTTATAAATTGTACATTCCCAGAATGTAGACGGTTACATTTGCTTTAATATTTGTAGCGTTTATCTCAAGTAAGGTAAAGGTAAGGTTTCAATAATATTATAATATGATGTATATTGTGTAGTCACATGTAACTTATAGGAAGGCAATATGCGAGGTGATATCTAACATATTAATATTATTTATTTTGATATCGAATCGTACAGCCTGTGTTATTGGAGGTGCCTCCAATTTTTATTTAAGTACTCATTTATGAACTGCATTATTAGGTACACAAATATTTATAATCTCAGAAAACGTACCTCAAGATTGTTTACTTTATATAATCTCTGTCTCATTAACATTCCCTAATCGTCATTACTTTTACATTCTTAAAAGATGCTTACTCGATTTTTTATAATTAAGTACTATAACACTAATTTGTATTTAATTCAATTACTAACACGAACACTTACTGTAACTTAAAAAACGAATGTATTTACTAAATAAATTGTATTTGTTGTTTATATTATCAAATGTTAGGTTTTAAGCTGGAGAGAGGGAAGAGAACGACTTTACGGATATGTTTAGTGATATTATTTTGCAAACAAAAGGCAATGTCAGCGAATTACACAAAAAAGTAAATCTTAATAATCCGTAAAGTAGTTTACTTTCAAAAGACGCAGTGTTCTAATATCAATCTAAGTTCTATAAAAGACAACTCATGTAACATAGTTACCATGATTTTAACTTACTTAGGAATTATCGGGAATCTCTGTGCTATACAGTTTCCTACGCTAAGATACTAATCTTGTAATCTCTTAGAATTTCTACGGTGACATTCCTTCATAATATATTACACTTCCACTGCGGCCGCATAAAGCCGACTATTCGAATAGACTGTATAGAAGTAATATTGTCTACTGTATTGTTATTTGTTTGATGATTTTAATCCCGTATTTATGGTGAACTAAAATGCGCAGTATTGTTACAGCAATAGGTTTTCGTGTTGTTGGTAACATGTTGCTGGCAATATTGCATGCGGTTTGTGGGTGAAACATGTTTCTGCAACATCTTTTGTTTACCATGAATAGGAGGCATAACTCTTCTGACGATCCTACTTGACGCCTGATCGACAAGCCCTATTGATGTGGGCTTCAACATAAGCTATACTTGACCATCAGTCGGCTTCATATTTTCTGGTTGGGTTGTCTTTCAGCAACTTTTCTATCACTTATTTATTTGTACCCCAAGTGAGTCATTTTTACCATTTTGTTATATATTGAATATTTTAATATATTTTACAATTAATTCCAGTTATTATTATTATTGGTTATGCAAGACATGACGATGATTTGGTAGTGTTATATCCTAGTCTTGCAATATGAGACTGAGTTTTATTTTAAAATTATATTTATATGTTATGGATCAGGGACATAGTATTTCTACACCGTCTATGCAAAACGCTAGATTACGAATCATAATAAATTCATAAATAATGTTATATGTAAGGCAACTTTTACGTACATTTATGTGGGGCCACGTGCGAATTACTGTAGTGAACGTTCATGGGTCACTTTGAACTGGTTGTATGAAATGAAATCTTTTTATTTCGGACACAAATATCCAAATAAAAAGATTTCATTTCAGTTCATTATTGTATGTTTGTATGTTTTATTATTGTATGTTTGTGTCACAAATATTTCTCGAGTTTTACAAAAGCACGTGTTAGGTGCGTAGAAATCTTGCATAATTCGGGTGGAATAGCTACCAAAGCTAATCGACTGGGTCAGCGCGGCTAATAAGTACCTACTTTATAAATTGTCGACGATAAAATAATACTCATCTTTTCTCACAAGAATAGTATACCTTTTTCTATCAAGTAGCAACAGTGATTCGTAAATGTATCCCCGTCTCGCAACGCTATAGTTGATTTCCAACTTTATTATAAGGTTTTCTAAAATGTGTTTAAAATGCTAGTGACTTGTTTCGTATTACGACCCATTGGTAGCTGTCATAAGCATTCATGATCATCTGTAGTAAAATCTGTCATTCTGTAATGCATTAAAAACAACGAAGAAACATGCTGTGTTTATTTTTATATCGCCATTTTATAGTACTGGGGGCCTAAAACGGCCACATTAGCAATTCCTCTAAAATCAATTCATTTCCTGAATTTCCAGCTGTCATCAATTCCTTTAATTTGACACAAAAGCAATTCATAATGTGAGGACCATTTTACGAATCTCCATAGAAAACTGTCAAACAGATGCATTATTTCGTAATAGGAATCGCACGCAGATCATAATAAGAATTGTCTGTGACATTTTACGATGATTCATAATATTTTCCTATTATAATTCTGCCAAAGTGACTGTTTTAAGCCCCCTGGTCCTGTGCCCTGTTTATCAAAAGTTACAAGTCTACACGTTCACAAGTTACCTAGAATGTGAATTTTCGTTAAATTCATAGCTCATCTCCATATTAATAATCAGCCTTAATGTTCCCACTGCTGCAACACGGGCATCAGGAAATCTCGCTTTTGACCACATTTAAAAAAAAATAGAATTTAAACATTTATTGCAGTACTAAGCACGACACTTGTAAACTTGTAAGACGGAATAGAGAGTCGCCGGACACTCTTACAACTAGTTGTAACTTACAAATAATTTTTTGATAAATAAAATCACGAATATTTAAAAATAAAAGTATTTGTGAACAAAATAATGACATTTGGTAATACAAGGCTTGTAAGTTTTGATAAACAGTTTTGACCAATACCATTAGACAACTGAGTCTTTAATAGCATGGCACTTCAGATTTTACGTGCCATTTGGTATCGCTCAAATCCGTCGATTATTTGCAGATGATGAGTTGTCTAATTAATTTGGGCATAAGTACATACAAATATCTTCCCGACAATCGTCAAGGACAGGTAGGTTATGCCCAAAGCCATCAAACTGGGTAAGGAGTTAAATACCTTAGGTACCTAGAGCTTGTTCTACCATCTAAAGGTTTTAGAGCCTTGTGAAGGCTGTAAAATGTTACAATTAATTACTAGTTACTTAGAAATGAATTTTTCTCATAAAAATCAATTTTCGCTCTTTTTTTTCACTATATAAGCACCGAAATAATAGTACATTGTGATACAAGTGTGCCGTAATGTTTATTGTACTCGAGGCGGTATTAAAGTATTAATTATAAGGTAGCCGAGCCGAGTGTGTAATGATCAATGCACACGCGTTTCATACGACGTTTTTCAACACACTTGCGAGGAAAAAAACAGACTTGTTGTAAGAACTTATGCTACAATAACGTAACTATAGAGATGATACATTTAGATTTATAAAGCTCAACTGACCTTTGTTGCCAGATACCCGGAGCTTCGTTTCAAAACTTTTCTACGTCTGTTGGTGACAATACTTACTTTAATTTGTAGCGAAAAATATATTATTTGATGAAATACTAGGTTAATTTATCATATTTTATTTATTTACACTGTAGGCATAAAAAGGCATGAAGGCTCTTTGATGAGATTAAAAAAAGCGCAAGCTCACGTGAGAGAATGCTCATAGTATTGAATAGTTCATACTTATTCCATGTTTAGTATCCCACTGACCTGCCCATGGGATTTTTTTTACTATAACTAAACGCCTCTGGTTTTCCTATGGTATTTATTTTTTACAAAAACCTTCTTTTGAACATTTGCTAATGGTAAAAAGTTTCACCAGTCAATTTCTATACAATCCATGCTGCCATGATAGTACTTACTAATTCCATACTGCCATGTCATTACTCCGACTAGTAAATAGTTATCTGTGGCGCACATTACCCCACTAGTGCGGTAATATAAAGTAAAAAGCACGCTTCCATAATACACTGCATTATGAACCTAAAAGCGGTTCAATAAGAGCCACTTTACGAGCAAGTGTATGAAAATATAATTACTTATACTGTAACAGCAAATGTAAGTATGTAACCAAATAATAATCAGTTCAGCTTCAACTATTCTTAAAATAAAAACACTTCTTAGAAAGAAAGAAAGAAAATACGTTTATTTTCGGCAAACAGAATGGACTGTCGTTTTTCTCATCTAAGCGACAAAGTGTAGGGGAATCGTGTTGTTCCGATGAAGTCTACGTTTCATTAGGTCGAGGGGCTGAGCAGGGGCAGTGCTCGGCGGAGAGCCCTCGCAGCCTACTTCAATACTCGGCTTATTACAATCTATACAATAGCTTTCTTTACCGCACACCTCACCACATTTTCAACCCTATTCTTTAAACATTAAGACGCGATAAACACTGGCATGTGAGCGTCGGTATGAATAGTCGTGTCTGCGCCATTGTCTCGTCTTTCTATTGGAAAGCTGACAAAGAAATTAGCTCTGTCTGTGTTTAGTAGGTAAAAAGAATGATTGCTTTGCATATTTTATAGAAAAGTGCCTGGCCGATCGAGCTCTACTCGGATGAAACTACGGAGAAAACGAATTTTCCCAGATATACCTAGCTAGATCGATTTTTCACCCCCGTAAACCCCTATATACACCCCTTAGCAAAAAAAACGGGCACCTTAACAGTTATTGGCTTTTCTATGGATAATATTAATATTTTTACTATGTCATTAGCATAAATGACTAGTAATTTCTTATTATCAAAAAGAATATCGATTTTTGGATACACCCCTCTTCCAGCAGCGCTACAATTTTACTAGCTCTTATTGTTTTTTCTGCCGTTACAATCGAAACAAAGATATCTGTTTTAAGTCACAATAAGGCTGGATTATGCAACAAACATAAATTGTTCTACAAAAAGTAACGAGAAGATAGTTTTAGTTGCCAGCATAACCTTTTAACCGCAAACCCGTAAAAAGTTAGTAAACTGAAAGAGGGATTATTATAGTTTTAAACAAAAGTTTCAAATTTAGAATTAACTTTTTTTCATACTCAGACTCTTAAGTGCCAGTAACATAATTTGGTTATTAAAACCTCTTTACAACTAAATGATTACCAATAATGTAAAGAAATCAAAACCGCCCGTTTTTTTTGCAAAGGGGTGTAGTTTTCGAGAAAGTGATTACCTACTGATTACAAATATATAAATATTGCTCATTTAATCTTCGTTCGAAGCATTTAGGTAATGGTAGATATTGGATGGGATAGGATATTTGTCTCGAATCTGGTTTTAAAGTATATTGAATAAATTTAGGACACCTTTTTATTTGATGAATTATTATCTAGTTATCTGGAATATAGCAAAAGAAAGGAGTAGGTTACCTACTATATACGCTGGTTTAAGCTTATCCGCATCTCGTTAAACACCAAAGCCTCTGTTGCTGAAAATGGGTGCAAGTGGCGGAATATCATCAAATAGGTCTTGAAACCATGCCGTGGTCAAGATCCCCAGAATTGGGGAAACGTCTCACGGAGGAGGAGGATCTGGAAAATCTGTAAACGCATTAATATCCAGTTTGAAAACCCTTAATTAAAAGCAATAGCCCAGCGGCTTCGACTGGCTGCAGAAAAGACCTTTTTTTTTGATGGTGGGATATCATCCAATGACTTCTCCCGCTCTGGGCGGAGCGGAAGGGCGTGTCAGACTTTTACTGACTAAAACCCACCCGTGTTCTTCATTTGCCTGTTGCCAAGGTCCCGGTATCCCTTTCGGACGGAGAAAAGAACTGGGCCCTATTTAATAAAACTTAGAATTTGTAAATTGTACCTAATTGTAAACTACAGGCTACCATTTTACAAGTTACTGTTTAATAAAAATAAAAATTTGTCATGGTGGAAAATTTACAAAATTGTTAAATTGTACCTACAATTAACATAAATGACTTAATTACAAGTTAACATATTATTTTTGTAAATTGTAGTATAGGTAATTCTGAAAGGTGGTCTCATGGAGTGTCAAAACTTTACAATTTTGTGCCTCAACTAAAGAAATAATATTATTTAAAAAAAAATGGTTCTGACAACGAGTAGTGAAAGTAATGATGAATACGTGATTGAACGGCAACGGCGAGGTTTTCGTAAAAGGATACATTTTACTTTTAATGTGACAGATTTTACGTTCAACGAAACGGGTAAGACTACCGCCGAATATTTGATAACAAAAATAGGGCATTTACTTGAACACGATACGAAGAGAAATGTAGCCCTGACACCGACCAACCAATTTTTGTGTGCCTTGCACTGGATGGGCTGTGGCTCAAAATACCATATGGATACAGATGCACATGGTGTTACTAAAGGAACGGTGACCAACCAATAACAAAGTATCTACTCCGTGAAACACTAAAATTCTAAGCTCAAGAGTAAGAAATCTGCCCTCGTTTATTAAGAATCTGCACCAAAAAATTACATTTTATGTAAATTGTAACTTACAATTACACATTTGTAAATAAAATAATGTCATCGAAATCTACAGGCGTTTTTTATTATGTAAATGTTTATTAAACAGCATTTACAATGTAAGTTACTTACTTGATAGTTTCTTACATATTTGTAAGGTATTTTAAACGGCACATGTAGTAAAACTTAACAAATATGTGACTTTTTTACAAAATTGTAGGATTGTAACGTTAAGCTTGAACCCCACACAGTACGTATAGTGCACAGCTCACAGTGCATAGTTACGCTAGTAGGTATTAGTTATACAGGGTGGTGTGACATGACATCGACGCGCAAAGTGTAACCTTTTTAGTTGACTTTTTTGACGTAGTTGGGTATAAGTAAACTGGGGGCTTAAAACCGTAACAGTCACTTTTGCAGAAACATAATAGGAAAATATTATGAATCATACATGTAAAACAATGTCACAAACTGACAATTCATAATATGATCTGCGAGCGATTCATTACGAAATAATTCATCTGTTTGACAGTTTTCTACGGAGATTCGTAAAATGGTCCACACATTATGAATTCCTTTTGTGTAAAATTAGAAGAATTGCTAATGACAGCTGGAAATTCAGGAAATGAATTGCATATAGAGGAATTGCTAATGTGGCCGTTTTAGGCCCGCAGCTAGTAGTTTATAAATTTTATTTGAATATATCAGACCACAAAAAATTATTTCATTAGTATAGAAACGTTACTACGTTAGGCCTACTTGAGAGTGGTGTAAAAGTAGAAGTGTCTTTACAACTGTCTATCTCATAGGGACTAAAATAAACCAGAAAATTCGTGTAACTGCGAAATCTAAGTTAAATAACATCAGTACGACGTTGTGCCATGAATAATTTTCAGGAGATTTGAAGCTGCGATGCCGACGTATCTCGAGTCGCTTTTGCCAAAATGTTGCTCTTTATTTTGTTGTAGCTATTCTCTAGAGGACGACAACGTTGCTGGTCAGCCCGCGTATCTTATAAAGTGGATTTATCTGCCTTTAATCATTGAAGAAATAGGTACGGATGTAAGTATAAGGATAAGATGTAATGAACAAAAACGTGACATAGATATGTAGGTACCTATTCGTAGGTGAGTAGGTACCTATTTATCTCGAAGATGTCTGTGTGTCTAGAATTGCATTTTTTTTGGATTCACTAGTTCCTGCGCTAGTCGTAGCTAGAGGGTGTCAAAAGAAAGCCTAATTGACGGGGTGGTCAATTTTTCGAGTTCGTTTCGCTCGATCTAGCATCCTGGATTTCCTTACTTCTCAAATCTACATAAGTCGACAAAGTAACTCCTATTTCTGTATGAATGGTCAAAAGAAAGTCTAACCCATCCGTGGTGGTGTGCTAAGATTGGCCTCATTATCCTAAAGAGCCTAAGGCCTCCAATAGGTTTAAGCAGGGCCTTAGAGAACTTATAAGTTAGGTACTTACAACATTATTTTTTATTTAAAAATAACTATGAACACATAACAGTAAAATTACTGTTATGTGTTCATAGTTATTTATGCAACTAATTATTTACAGTTGCATACAAGACTTTATCCACTACACCCATGTTATGAATCCTCTATAAAAGGTTCTTTGTAATACTAATATCGAACAAAAATGGCGGGATACGGCACGTGAATTCGAATTTTTAGGATTCGAATAAACTACAAGTTTTTTTTAAATGACTGAGTTTAATTAGTGAATCGCGCCTGCATGAAAGCGTTCTTTTTTTAATGAATTGCATTATGAAATTTAGTTCAACATTATAACACCTGTTTGGATGATGTAATGGTTACTATGACACTGGTTGTTTTAATGTTGCCAATAAGCTGTTTCAGAAACTTTTATAGAGGATTGCATGGGTGTACATAAAATTGTTTTTATACCATTCCCCCTATGAAAAGTTTATTTTATTCAGTGAAAACAGTGAATAAAAAGCAATTTTAATCACTATTTTGGTGTTTGAATTTGGAACACACTAATATATTCGACCTCCATCTCAATGCTATACAACCTCCTTGCGAAAAAATACTAGGCTCATAATCATGTTTTTGACTGATCATGATGACTGACAGTTCAGTCAGTCATGACATGACTGTGTGTCATCAGTTGAAAGACAGTCATCATGTTGATGACTGTTCAACTTAGGCATGTTGGAGTCAATAAAAATACTTTACTGTGGCTGAAGCTTATATCAAAGATTCTATCGAAAATAAATTGAAACGCAGCTTCAAACTTAAACTCAAAGCATTTATTTCAATTAAACCATTTACAGGCACTTTTGAATTGTCAAGGAGTCGGTCAGTCAGAAATATGAAGCTAGTTGCCCATTCCAAAGCGTAGTAGGTACTGTAAGGAGTTCGGATGCGAGGCGCAACCTCGCATGGTACAGGCTGGCTAGAGGGCAGCCCTGTGTTTCGAACGTTCCAACAATTCAGATTTAGATATGTTAGGAATGCATTTTGTTTTGGTTCAGGAGTCTAGCTTAGCTACCGAACAGTGTACGCGTCTCTTATAAATTAAATATTATAATAAACCCCCTTGGAACCCTCGCCGTCTTTGGATTTGCCACCTCACACACACCCTCACACCTAGATAACGCTCCCAAGCGTTACAGTGGTGGAGGCGCCGGGTAGCCTGCGAGATTTCAATATAAAAAAGTAAAATTTCATAAAATTAAAAAATTTGTGAGGGTGATCAAACGGCTGAAAGGTGCGCAAGAATAGTGAAGAAGACGCCACGGCGACGCGACGCCGGAATAAAGCTAAGTAGTGTTTGACAAATTTTTTTTAAAGTGCGAGATGGAATACTTCTCTGGCATAGATGGCAAATGCCTAGAACATTTTATAGATGAATTTAAAACCTTGGCCATCTACTACGAATGGCGAGAGAGCGATTGGGCGCTGATTATTAGTGCATATTTTGTGGGCCCTACGAAATCTTTCCATAACTACACATACCACGAGGGTATGAGCTTCGAGTCGATGTGTGACGCGCTATGGGCGGAGTTCCCGTGCAAGTGCCACAGAGATTTTCATAAGGTGCAAGTAGAGGAGATTGCACAAGTATTGTCTGATGAAGGCGGACAAGAAAACGCTGCGAATGTAGATGTTCATGCTAATTTATTTTCTAGCGGAAGACAGGAGGTCCCACTAGATGTTGATGTTGATGTTGAGCAAAGCTGCCGGGAGTGCAGATATGATGATGATGACGAGCGCAGCCTGGCGCACGATGAGGACGAGCCGATTGATGTGTTAGCGGATGAACACGAGGAAAAATTGGATGAATCGGGTCAGTCCAGTCCATTTATTACTTTTTTCAGCAATGTTTCAGATGTTCAGAATATGTCCTTGACAGAGGAAAATGATGATCACGGCGATGAAACTAATAATAAAAACATCATCGCAGATCAAATTAGTGAAAATGATTTTTGTAAACATTTCTCCGAATCAAAGGAGAATGACCAGTTCTTGTTACCAACCGAGATAAAGGAGGTTGACCAAACGTCTTTGTCTCCAGATGAACTCTTTAAAACGAAAGCTGTTTTAGACAAGGACGAAGGTGAAAAAGTTTTAGATGAAGGTGATAAAATTTTAGCTAAGGTTGTCACGGAGTCATGTGTGGTCGGAGACCAAGAGAATGACTTTAGGATTGAAGTAGAAATTTTTATAGATAAAAATGTCAAAAATCTTCAAACGGTCGAGACTAGAGGTGTTGATTTGCCCATTATTGATTCTTGTAATGAAAAAGAAATTAACTAGGTCCCCCATAAAATTAAGTTTCCTATTATTGTTTTTATCTTTTCCATTCTATTGTGTTAATTTCACGGTACGACAAAAGGGTGCTGTAAACAATTTAACAAAAGCACCAATAAAAGAAAAGATCGCGCGCGTTAAAAAGACCAAATTTAAAAACTTTGAACCGAATATGTTTAAATTTAAAAGAAGGTTCAAATATAATAGGATTTTTATAAAGAAGTTTTCATTTTTAAAATACAAGTTTTTCGAAATTAAATAATAGGCAAGTCAGGGATTTTGTACATGTTTTTTTATTAAAACCTTTTCTTAATAGGATATAATTAGTTGTCTTTTTTTTAATGTCATTTAATTTAATTGTCATGTCAGTGTCACATTGATGTAAACATCGCAAAGATTAGTGATGAATATAGTGTAACATTAATGGATATTTATTTGTGTTTATTTCATATTGCGGAGAACGAACATCGGACGCGGCCGCCGCGCCGGCCGGGTGCGAATGGGGCGTCGCCTGCACGCCGCTTCGCCGCGAGGCTTGACGGAATGAACAAATGCCTTCGTCTTCAAAAATCTTCGTTAGGCTATTGTAGCATGAATGTGCTCCAGAGAATTTAAGGGGTAAACCAACCAGGGTCTCTCATAGAAAGGGGGGGATGGCACTCTGTCCGAGTTGCTGTCGTGTTGTTACCAACTCCGTTTATAGGCGTAGCTCCTTCGCGGGGGGTATTTGATAAATACTCATGGTACAACTTTTGGTTGAGGACCCACAATTTGGTTTTTAATATGTTAATGGGGTATAGTGTGGTTTTTATATTTTTGTCTCTGGAGTGCGAGCATGAATTTAATTTAATTTGTTGAAGGCATTCATCTGAACCTTTCATTCCCTTGGGCTCATTTGCGTCTGATGGTTTAAAAGTTTTTGATGTTGTTTTCATGTTTTTATAAACCCCTTCCGGGTAGATGTGAATTATCACATCGTGTTTCCTTCTTGAGGCTTCGTCATATCTTTTTCGCCAGTTTTGGTATGACGAGGTTTAAACATGACGACGTTTGCTTTTATGGGTGCATTATGGCACATGTTAACTTTCAATTTAATTGGCACGCGTCGGAGTGTTCAACGTTCGTCCTGAGTTAAGCCTTCTTCTGCAAAAGAAAGACCTCACCCGTGTGTGTGTGTTTTCCTGGCGTTAGGTAATTTTTCTGATAGGCATAGGTAGGAAGGGCCTGATTGTTTGAACGTTATGAATAAAAGTCTTGTTTTTCAGACTACGCCAATCCTTTTATTCAAGGGTGGGCGTAGCTCATGTAAGGAGTTCGGATGCGAGGCGCAACCTCGCATGGTACAGGCTGGCTAGAGGGCAGCCCTGTGTTTCGAACGTTCCAACAATTCAGATTTAGATATGTTAGGAATGCATTTTGTTTTGGTTCAGGAGTCTAGCTTAGCTACCGAACAGTGTACGCGTCTCTTATAAATTAAATATTATAATAAACCCCCTTGGAACCCTCGCCGTCTTTGGATTTGCCACCTCACACACACCCTCACACCTAGATAACGCTCCCAAGCGTTACAGTACCTATGGAGAAGAAGGGGCAAGAAACTCCACGGACACTCTTTTAAATCAAAATATTGTTACAATATATGGGTTACATCATTTATGTTGAAATTATACATGTGAGAACAATGTAGAAAGCACGTTAAAAGCGTCCGCAATTATTACATAAAACAATTCAAAAATTAAAATAAGCTATGGCAGCTAAGAGATGAACAGTCACAACTGACGGCGCCCGTTCACGAACATGACGCATGGATCAGCACCATTCAGCTCAACCATTTTGAAGGGAGCTAAATGATCCAACACACGCGCCACCATCAGCGAGACATTTCAGTAAGCATGACATTCCCAGTCGCCAGGGCACATTCAAGTCAATGAAAGACAAATTACCCGGTAAATGGTAGCTCAATAGTACATAGTACTCACACCTGTGCTATGCAATTATATAATACAAAGGAGATTGAGTTTATACAATGCAAGATGGTCTTCCGATCTTCAGCAGCTCCAACAGTATTTTCGAATGTTAATTAGTTAGTTGTGATTGTGGAGCAGGACCAGCATTAAGCCAAGCATTTTTATCAGAGATGTAATCCTCCAACTTATAATATGCCTGCCTGCATAGTGTGCGTTTTATACATGTTTTGAATTTCGACTCATTCAGTTGAAGTATGTGGGGAGGAATTTTATTGTAACATTTTAAACAGTACCCCATGAAAGATGAGTCTACTTTAGCTAGTCTGAAACCTGGTTGAACTAATAGGTCCCTATTTCTAGTACTATAATTATGTCTATCACCTCTTTTTCTAAAAAGATGTAAATTTTTTTTTACGTGCATGATGTTTTCATAGATATATTGACAAGGTACCGTCATGATGTTTATATCCTTAAACAGTTCCCTTAAAGAATCGCGCCTGCGGAGATTATAAATAGCTCTGATCGCTCTTTTCTGCAGAATAAAGATAGACTCGATGTCTGCAGCCCGTCCCCATAGTAAAATACCGTAAGACATGATGCTATGAAAGTAACTAAAATAGACTAGCCTCGCGGTATCTACATCAGTAAATTGACGGATTTTTCTGACAGCATATGTTGCTGAACTTAGCCGTCCTGCAAGAGATGTTAAATGAGGACCCCATTGTAGCCTTGAGTCGAGCGTGATCCCCAGGAAAACAGTTTTATCGACGAACTCTAGTTTCTCTTGATTCAATACAATCTCGCAATCCCTACTTTTGACATTTGGCAAAGAAAATTTGATGCACTTAGTTTTTTTCCCATTTAATACTAAATTATTAGCAGTGAACCAATTTTGGACCTGCAGTAGGGCGTTATTTACTTCGTCAAAATTTGTAGCACGTCTATCTACCTTAAAAATTAAGGAAGTATCATCAGCAAATAACACCATGTGTGGCTGATTTTTTAATAAATGGAGTAGATCATTAATGAATACTAAAAAGAGGAAAGGACCCAAAATCGAGCCTTGTGGAACACCCATTTTTACTTTTAAACCTAGTGAGTTGATACCGTTTATTTGAACTTGCTGTTGTCTATCATTTAAATAAGATTTTACTAAACTGAGCGCAAGTTTTCCAAGTCCGTAATGCTCAAGTTTCAACAGTAAGGTTTCGTGATCGACGCAATCAAAAGCCTTGGAGAGGTCACAAAAGATTCCTATGGCGTCATGGGCCTCTTCCCACGCGTTAAAAATGTGTCTTAATAAGGTAACACCGGCGTCGGTCGTACAACGTCCTTTGGTGAATCCATACTGTTGATCGTGAAGGATTTTATTTGTGTTAAAATGATTGAGCATTTGATTCAGCATCACCTTTTCAAACACCTTGCTGAAAACCGGCAGCACGGATACGGGTCTATAATTATTGGTGTCTTTACTGTCCCCGGATTTGAAAAGTGGTATTACCTTACTGTATTTCATTAAATCCGGGAAGACTCCTTGATCCACACACAAATTAAATATTAAGGCTAAGTAAGGCGCTATGGTCTCAATTATAGAGGTACAGACTTTAATGGACATTCCCCAAAGATTCTCGGTCAATTTGATCTTGATTTGCTTAAAAGCTTTTATTACTGTTACGGGGTTAATATGCTTAAAGTTAAATTCAATTGGGCTGGCTGAAACGTTCGCCCTTACTAAATCAAAAGAGAGCTATGGCGAGGAGTTTAAGGTTTCAGTAGTTTTAAGTGGGATACTGGTAAAAAAATGTACAAATTCTTGAGCAACTTCTTTGCTATCGCAAATGAGACCACCACCTGACGTCTCCAGTGCGTAATCGGAATTATGCTTTTTGTTCCTATTCGTTTCATTATTGATAATTTTCCAAACCGTCTGTATTTTATTGTCTGCTGATTTAACTTTGTTGCTAATGTATAAGGCTTTAGCTGCCTTACAAGTGATCTTAAAAATTCTAGAATAAGTAGCAACATACTTATTAAAAGTTTCCGTATTAATATAAGGCTTAAGGCCATACAGCTCGAAAAGTCTTTCCCTACTTTTCCTGAGTCCTTTAGTTGCCCAATCACTAAATAAGATAGCAAGATAGCAAGCTGAACATCGACAGGAAGTAAAAATCGCTTCACAAGTTGACCATCCTAATAACAATACTATGAAAATTACTATTAATTTTAGTAATTATTCCTGTGCATTTTAATTAATTTAACTTTCCTTTTTCTTCATTAATTAAATGTCTATTTTTGCTTAAATCTTTCTTTTTCTCGTAGTCATGGTATAAAGTATAGTATGCAACCCTTGAATAAAACGGATTTATAACGAGTGCCATGAACTACTCGCGTCGCTCAGGATTCTAACACTTGAATCACTCGCTATGCTCGTGATTCAATCATCATGAATCACTCCCTACGGTCGTGATTCAGTCGTTAGAATCCTTCACTGGCTCGTGATTCATCTATGGGAGGGCCATAAATCAGTCCTTTATTCAGTAATTGTATAATATACTATTATTTGATTAAAAGGTTTGTAGGTATGTACTTGTAGGTAGTTCCGAAACTCAATAAAATATTAAATTCAACAAAAATACTTACTACCGAACCAATTATAAAGATAACAGCTGTCACTTGGCTCTCCAATTTATTAATGAAGTATATTTCGTAGATTCTGCTCGGGGCTCCATTGCCATTCATTTCATTGCTATAAATTTAGTTTAAACGTCGTGTACCCTCCTTCCGCATGATTAGAGGATGTCTGTCGGCGACGTTTTCAATTGTGAACGAATTATCGCACTTTGATATCTATTAAAGTAAAACTATTTATTTTATCTTGATGAGTGAAGGTTCTGTCATCTTTGATTGTAGATCTTTGCTTGATAAATATTTAAAAAAGGTCCGTTTTGTAAAACAGCTAGCGGTTATGTAAAACAGCGGATTTGACAATCCATCTGTGACGTACATACATGATAAAATGATAATAAGAAGCCTCTTTGTATACAGCGGAGAATCGATGGTTGGTTAAGGGTCCCAAGTCAAATCGTATATTTTAATTAGACCATTAAAAGGCACTTTTGAACGTCAAAATTACAGGTAAAAATAAAAATTGAAATCGTGTTGTGTGTCATTAAAAGCCTAAACGAGTGGCGAAATCAGGCGACTCATGGGTAGACAGCCTCGCTACCACCTTGCTGACTGATAGCTGATATTTTTACCACGGCTAGAGTTAGTTTCATGTTATGTAGATCGTGCCGATACGAGAGATAAAGAAGCGGACGATCGGGAGGGAATAGCGCTTTAATCGAAATGCTCTTTTGGTACTTTGAAAAGATTATGCATTACCTACATGTAAATATTTTAAAATCATTTGGCTCGTGCTCGGAACTTACTTACTAAGATTTTGCGCTCTCTTGGAAAAATTAGGTTAGTGGGTTTTCATATGGGGCAGCCGAGCTTAGTCAGTTCTCTGAAACGACACGCATGTGAGTGCGGTTAGACATCAGGATTCAGCCAATATCTACAGTAAAACCTGTAGGAACCAGACCTACGTCTGTGCGTACATCGCGTCGCCTCTTACGACACCCACAAGAAGACAGGGTGGTCTAATCGTTTCCGGGAACCCAGAACCGACCTGTGGCGTCCTTCAACGCTTTTGTTCAGCAGAAAGTTTGCCTATCTGTTATATATGTACAGTTGTAACCATACAATTACTTACAGCTCGAAGTTTGGCACACAATGGTGCAAGTTTAACGAGAGCGTTTGGGGAATCATTAGATAAGATGCATACAGACTTGGTCCTTGTTTAATAAAATATTGTGGCTGGTTATGAAATAAATGGAAACTCTGCGGTTCAAACTTAAACTCAAAACTCAAACTCAAAGCATTTATTTCAATTAAACCATTTACACGCACTTTTGAATTGTCAAAGAGTCGGTCAGTTAGTCAAAAAGTTGAAGCTAGTTGCCCATTCCAATTCGTAGACCTCTATGGAGAGGAACGGGCAAGAAACTCCAAGGATAGTCTTAGTCAAAGATATTACAAAATCCTGGGTACAGTATTCTTGGTGCTTCGATATGTGAGAACAATGTCAAACGAAAAATAATCACAAACAATTCAAAATACAAGATTAAAAATAAGCCCTGGCAGATAAGAGATGACCAGTCTCAACTGACGGCGGCGCCCGGTCACGAACATGACACGTGGATCAGCACCATCCAGCTCAAACATTTTGTAGGGAACCGAATGATCCAACAATCCAACAATGGTTATTAATAAGGTCATGGAACCTTCCTTATGTAGAAAGGTGCAATGACCTTATTGATTGGAAACGTTAATACATCCTCTCATAACTATTAACACTGTAATTCGAAAATATTGTAAAAGCCAATTATCTTTTAAAAGAGTAACCATGGAGTTTCTTGCCGGCTCTTCTCCATAGGAAACGACCAATTGGAACCGTGCACTTAGCTTCTGACGTTTCATAAGTGCCCATGTAGGCTTATGTGAAATAAAATATTTTGATTTTGACATAAAATACGTATTTTGTGTATCTGCACATCGCTGCCCTAGTTCAATAGTAAGATATCTTGAAAAAGTATGTTTTGAGTTATTCATACTTTTATGATTTTACTGTGACTAATTCACTTGTCGTTATTTGAAATGTGGTTGATTTATTTAAATGATAGCTTATTTTTTTATTATTATTTTCATATTAAGACATTTCAAGAAGTCTCTGTGTAGAAATAAAAGAAAAGTAAAAATATTCCTGATCACTCTAGATATCGTGAGATGCCAGAATCTTGAACTAGTTTTCGGCAAAAATATGCATAAATGTCTCAGTGAGAAGGCACTTAGGTTGCGTTTCACATATATCCGATTTTTTTATCAGAAAGTAGAGCAAATTTTTTACATGATACAAAACTTATCTCAATTTGGATATTTTTAAAGATATCTTACTATTGAACTAGGGCAGCGACATCTTTGGTTTTGACTAAAATATCGTTTTTGTGTCGTCAGTTAATTATTCTTTTCAGTATTAATACTTACTTATTCGAATTAAAATGATACAGACATAATTAAAAAACTTACTAATTCTTTTCTCAATGTTTTTTTGACAATTCGGCTTTTCTCGTACTGCCACTCTTTTTATGAGATAAATAAGAAAATAATAGTACCTACTTATCGGCTTCGAGTACTTTAATTCGTTTATTATTTTTTTTGTTGTGCAATAAAAAAAAACATAGTTCTAACATCCCTGTCACACATTATTGCTTCATAACACAGTACCACAGCTTAGCAGTTCAATGAACTGTAGCGTAATATTTGTAGAATTTACGGCGACGTAGATGCTACGGACCGCTACGCCGTAGCACATACCGTAGCAGGCAATTAATACCGCATAGTGTTGGCATTTCGTTTCAAATACGTAGCAACACGTTGATGTTGATACTAATGGACGATTGTGTTCCAGCTAACAGTATTATTATAATACTATAAACATAGAGAGTCAACTGAATTTTTATAAGACCAAATGTATGTACCTATGTTAACAAATAAATATTCATTCATTCATTCATTCAATAATAATAAGTAATAGGTATAATCATTTGTTGGAATGGACGCTTAATTAAGCGGATACGTATTGTCATTTGCGCTTTGACTTAGCTCAGCTTAGGTCAGTGCTCTGCATTACCAGGGGGCTTAAAACAGCCGCTTTGGCAGAATCATAATAGGAGGAAAATATTATGAATCATCGTAAAATGTCACAAACTGACAATTGAAAACATGATAATGATCTGCATGCGATACATATTACGAAATAATTCATCTGTTTGACAGTTTTCTATAGAGACAGTGGCGGAGCAAGATCTAAATTTAATGTGGGCGAGGTATATTTCGCGAGGCCCTCTGGCGTAGGCAATTTTTGGTATGTCAATATATTTATCGTTTTATGACGACTAAATTTTTTTCGAGGTACGAGGCTCCTCAGATTGCCTACGCCTTCCGCCGCCTTTGTATAGAGATTCGTAAAATGGTCCACACATTATGAATTGCTTTTGTGTCAAATTAGAGCAATTCCTATAATTTGACATAAAAGCAATTCATAATTTGTGGACCATTTTACGAATCTCCATAGAAAACTGTCAAACAGATGAATTATTTCGTAATTTGAATTACACGCAGATCATATTTGTAGGAAAAATACGTATTATTGAAGCTAACTCAAAAATTACCCAAGCAAAGTTAATACAATTTATCATGGGACCACCGCGCAAGCTTCCTATACCAAATGAAAAAATAATTTTCAAAATCGGTCCAAAATTGACTAGCAAAAGCGGTGAAACCTTAAAAAATACATACGCTACGAACAGAGAACCTTCTTTTTGGAAGTAACAAATGGTATATGAAAGAATTGGTCTGTTGATAGTAAATAAATTACTATTTGGTTCCTATAAATTACTATTTCAGAATTTTTCAAGCCATTTATTTCACCCAACACAACACACATCGGCCGAGCAGCCATGATAACTAACTAATAAACAGCGAACCGAATGCAAGGCACTTGTGCATTGCCTCTTAAATAAAAGTTTCACGAGCGCACACTGTAAATCATAATTTCGTGATGCACTGCAGCCCGACGCAGCGTTGCGAAGTTACCTCGCTGTAAAAGTAATTTAATATGTAGGCAGAATAAATACGTTGCTCGGAGGAGCTCGCATGACTGTGAAACTGACGGTACACGTAAGCAACTTTAAATGAATGCCTGTCTATATAACAACATCATCTACCACATCATTTGCCTTTTGTTTTATTTTCGTGAGCGTTGATTTGATAAATTACTACTTAGTTCAGTTTTTATTTGGGGCTTTCTATGTGTGTCGGAGTTAATTTGAAATTAAAAAGCGAGCAGCAACCTTTTGTTGTAGTTTGGAACAAGGAACTACTTAAGTGTCTGTGAAATATAAGAAAGGTTATAAGAGAAAGATGAATTCGGCTCGTGGTTTAATAATAACATCAGCACGGTTCGAACGAAGGTTAAGTTACGCTTGCCAAGGTGTACCCGTGGATGGATGATGGGGATGTAATGGATGGTCAATACATATCGAGACTCCTCCCTGCCTCGGAAAGCTCCTTTGTAGATCTTTGACAGTCGTTACGGGTAGTCAGAAGCCCGCAAGTCTGCCCAAGTCCAGTCTTACCAAGGGGTATCGTGTTACCCAGTAACTGGGTTGTGGAGGTCAGATAGGCAGTCGCTCGATGGAAAATACTGGTATTCAGCTGCATCCGGTTAGACTCGAAGCCAACCCCAACATAGTTGAGAAAAGGCTACGTAGATGATGATAAGAGAAAGATAGGTATATGAATGTCTGTGGTGACTAGGCTTCTAGAGATGGGAGAAAGAAAACTAGAATACATTTTTAAAGTACCTAGTGAATAAATTGTGAAATGTGTGCCATTCTGCTGGCTGCGGGAAGTGCAAGGCGGGACGTTGAAGTGATACTTGGGGAACCTTGTCCAGCAGTGGACATCTTCCGACTTAAACGATGATGCTAATTATGATGATGAAGTGTGCTAAGGTGAAGATAATCGGTGAAAGTGCTGACGTTCAAGAGCTGTAGAAGTGTGTAGGTCATCTCTAGACAGACCTTAAATGCCTAACAACATTAGTCTAACTTTCTATGACGCCATCAGAATAAATAAAATAAATGTCTTATTTGTCAATCCTGTAACCGGTGAGGCAGGATTCACAAGGGACTTAGTGCGAATTTAATTTCGTACTTACGATTGATTTGGACCAACTTAAATGTCGAGTGCTCGTCATGTCGAATTGGAGTGACACTCCAACGAGCTTCGATACTTATCCGAGGGTTCATGTGACACACAAATAAGAAGCTTGTGAAAAGTTTTAGCGATTTTTTTCTAAAGAGGACTTATCTGAAGAAATACGTTCTTGTTTTTCATTGTTTGTATTGTGATTATGGCCTTATTTGCAGAACAAGTCGGAACAGAAAAAATATGATCAATTAAAAGTAGATAAGATCCACCCTTATGGAATTACTGGATTATACTATTGTTGTTTTCTAATTAATTATTGATGTCCTGAGCCGGCTTGAACTTTACAGGAAGTCGGTTGTTTTCTTTTTGTAAAAAGTTATTATTATTCACTTTTTAATTGTGGTACCTACCCCACACAAATTCGAATACCACTACCTGCTATAAAAATAACAGAGACAGGAACTTATTATAAAATCATCCACATAGGCTAAGTGGGAAAAATACGTATTATTGAAGCTAACTCAAGAACCACCTAATCAAAGTTAATAAAGTTTATATGGGACCACCACGCAAGCTTCCTTTACCAAACGAAAAAATAATTTTCAAAATCGGCCCACAATTGACGAAAATATCGATGAACATTCATAATTTTACGTTACGTACGTTACATACGTTAGTACTAACATAGAACCTCCTCCTTTTCGGAAGTCGATTCAGGTTTTCTTTCAAAGTTTTTTGTTACAGTCAGTGGTGTTCAAGACAGTTCATAACCGAAATTAAAAACCGGCCAAGTGTATGTCGAACCACGCACAATGAAGGGTTCCGTAGCTGGGATGAATTTATCTGACAAACTTAATATCTTGTTTTCCCATAACATTTTTTTGCAACAGCAAATTTAATTTGGTCGATTGTTACTCGGTAACTTGTGGAGCCTACTTAGCTGTGATAGTTTTCTTTTTAATTTAGTTATATATACTATTGCCGTGATTTTTTCACATATACAACCAACCATTTAGCTGGCAGGGGGGGGGGAGTGGACACTTGACTCTAACAAAAATTAGCACTTTAAAGCTTAATATTTTGCAAACGGATCCCTGAATCCCAAAACGGTTTTGAAATACTCACAATATTCTTGAACGAACTTTCCAACGATACCCCACAGCATGGGATAAACGAGAAAAAAAAAACATCCCCAATTAACGTGTAGGGGAGGTACCCTAAAAAAAATATTTTTCAACAATTTATTTTACCACTTTGTCGGCGTGATTTATAGGTATACCCATACAAATTACATCTTTCTAGTACCAACAGTCTCTGAGCTAAGCCACGGACAGACGGACAGACAGACGGACATGGCGAAACTATAAGGGTTCTTTGTTGACTACGGAACCCTAAAAAGTCACACCAGTCACGTTCTCGCATCCCAACCAATAATTGTAACGAGAAGGTACACACGCTAAGAAAGGCGATTATATTTCTTTTCACGGCGTGATTCATAGGACAAAACTTAATGAATATGAGACCTTAATCCTAACTTACGAGTATTATCCTAACTAATATTATAAATGCGAAAGTGAGTTTGTTTGTTACGCTATCGCGCCCAAACGGCGGAATGGATTTGGATGAATTTTGGCACATAGGTAGACCATGACCTGGAATAAGACATATGATATTTTTATCCCGGTATTTCCACGGGACCGAGACTTACGCGGGTGAAGCCGTGGGGCGCAGCTAGTAAGTAATAAAGACGAAGTATAATAAATACATTTTAGAAACAATGTGAGGAGGAGCATCGAGTGCTGGGTAATTTCATCCGTATTTTAATCAAAGGTGTAGCTATAAACAATATAATAAGGTACATTGTGAAAGGAACGTGTACACAAGGAACGGTACATAAATTGAAATTTGGATAATGTATTGTTCCCATTATAAACGTTTGGATTTCGACTGATGGAGGTATTTTCTGAGGAGATTGGCATCTTGTAAGTAGATACAATTAATAATGTTGGCTGTTAAATAATAGATCTTAATGACATCATATCATTTTCTTTTCAGCATAAAGATGAACAAGATGCCTTAAAAAGTTTTTGACTTTATTCAATAGAAACAAATTTTTACTAAATAACACGTAAATCTAGTACCCTCAATTCAGGTAATTATAGGTCATAATTAATAATTCCTGATTGGTTATATCAAAGAGGCGTAAGCCCAGCTAGATATTGCGGTGTACTGGGTACGCTAGTTTGCAATTTTCCGCCTGGCTGGCCACGACTTGAGGCAACGGCACAACCCTGCATCTATATGACGCATACAAAGATTTATTAGTATTACGTTTTGCATGTAAAAATGCTATGGAAGCTAGGCTTGTTGTACTCTAGATTTTGCCCCGGGCAAGTAGGTTGTTGCTTTTTATAATGTAATACCGACACTCGCTGGAATTTGTTCGTAACATTTATGTGACGCGAGTACGAATGGTGATAGATAAAGTAAATAATTTTTATAAGCTTTACATTTTGTTACATCAAAGACAAAATATAAAGCTTGCTTAAAAAAATGTCTTGAACTTAATTATATCTATTCGTAACGGATGATACATTCATTCGATGTTCATTTTGTTAGGTTTTGTAGATTGAGATTTTTTTTCGAGATAAGTAGGAGGTAGGTTTGTCGTTTGGAAAATTTGACTGAATAAAGGAACATAGAGGACTGTTGTTATCACCAAAATAACCCCGAAGACATAGTTATATTTTTGGAGCCTTTATTTTATTGGTTACCTGGAAGTATTTGTGAACGTTTGCAAAGAGATCCTCTCCTCTATTTGCTCTGCATCAGTAAAGCTGTGTACCATTTCCAATTATTCTCTCATTTTATAACACAAGTCTTAGCACAAGAAATTTATAAGAACGCAGTCTCAGTGCAGCTGTGAACTACATGTTATCTATCGAACAACAGCAACATGGAAACCGGCGCATGAGTCGACAAAGTGACGTTTATTGACGCTGACTAAACGTTAATGTCGCTCATTAGCACATCAAACTGGCTGAATGTACACTGCTGTACAGAGCACACGTTGACGGCACACGTCGCAGCACAAAGGTTTCATCACAAACTGTTCTTAGTTAACGAGCTTCGGAAAACCTGATTGTACTAGTCTGTACGGTTTGATGGTTCTACTCGTGTATTAGACGAGTTGGTAGTTTAATAAACACTGATTTTAATTTTCAACTTAATTCATTTTGCTTTTGTGGTATAAGAGGCTAAGCAAGGACGAGCTCTGTACCCACAATCTTCCAAACAACATTATATCCCATGTCACGGCTCGGCCAACAGACATGGCCTAGCCAAGTCTATTCATTCCCACAACCTCAGGTCCTGTATGTACTTCATGGTACAGTGACGTACTATCAGTATCACTGTGTTGACGTAAGTTCAAACGTTCCTACCGCTTGCGATTGACTTTATAAATCAAACGTGTTTGTTGCTTCGCCGAGTTTCTAGACCAGCATGTAGCTATGAATTATATCGGGATCTCAAAACTCAAACGTAATACGTTTGAGAACAAAACTAAATATTGAAACTGTATCTACAAAGATTGAAGCATTTGTTTAAAGAAATGAATTAAAATGCCCACTTGAAGCGCTGTGGCGTCTGGATAACCTTGAATATAGTCGAAGAGAATAAAACAAAAAATATGAATAATATGTAACAAATAAATATCGCTCGAGCTAAGTAGCTCGGA